>CM057821.1:11480908-11745908 GCA_030067965.1 Latrodectus elegans
TTTCATGCATTATTGCATTATTCTAATTTATGTATATTAAGGTCTTATTTATTTCATTAAATGTGATAAATAATATTCAATAAATTAACAAATGAAAATATTTCAATTCTTGAAAATACTAAGAATGAACTTCAACAACTACAAAAACATAGAAGAACAAGAATGAGAAAATTTGAAACTTACATGTTTTCTTACACATATTTTATTTGATATAAGAAGCTAAAAAAATTCTTTGGATAATCTTGTTCAACTGATGACAGTGAAATATAAAACAATTATTCCTCGTACCTCGTAAAAATTTATCTAGTTAAATTTTACAATTATAAAAATTGATATAGAATTTTATTGATAAGCGAGCGTACTCTCAAATGCTTAGCTATTTTTGATATATCTCTTTACTTCTTGCAGGCAAGCTAATTGTTCAGGAGTCTAAGTTTGGGAAGCTTTTACCGCGTAATGAAGTTCAAGATATTCTTTTTTGTCCTCACAATGAAACAAATTATTGTTTTGCTTCAGGTAAGATAAGTCTTTTGGTGAAAATTACAAATACACAGTAGTGATAGAAAAAATATATACAGTTATTTATAATTGTATAATTAATTATTAAATATCTAAAACTATTATGAATGAAACCTCAACATACACACACAGGGAATTTGAAGAAAGTGTAGAATTTAATTCTAAAACTTAAGATATTATATTTCAATATAAATTTGGCTATCTAAAAAAATTTATCAAAGGTGGCAATTGGGAAGAAACCATTTCAACTAAAGTAAACAAATGCTCATATTATCGTTGCAGTGAAAATTCCATAGCATTTGTACTCATTCTCAAAACCTGTCAATATGATAAAATTTAATGAAATATACAGAGTTTTTTCCAAGCAATCTTGGCATTACGTGTGAGGGAATTATTTTAAAAGTAAATATATATTTATTGCTGCAATGGCTACTGCAACCCTTGATTTAATTCTCAAATTTAGATTCTCAAAAGATTCTGCTTCGGTTAATTTATTGCATTTTAAAAAATCTTATTTTTTATTTTATAAAAAAAGAAAATTTTTTAAGTGATAGGTATATGGTAAAATAATTTCCTCCCTTCCCTTCATACGTTATAGAAACATTACTGGCACAGATGCCGTATAAGCCAGGATGCTAAATTCTGAATTTTTTTGGAGACGAAGATCCGTTGCCAAAATGACATATTGAATCTCGCATTGACGTTAATACTAGGGTTGACAAAATAAAATTTTCCACATGATTCTTATTGCACTCCATCTGTACAATGTAATAAGAACCAGGCTGCCAGATAAACAAGAAAATCGGCCGAAAAAATTCCCTAATTTAGATTTTGGCATCCTGGGCTATATGGATAACATAGAAAAGTAATGTGCCACACTACTTTCCTATGTTTTGGTCTAGTAGTTGAAAAAAATGTTTTGGAAACGTCTTTAGACGCAAGATATTTTAAATAATATATTTCAAATCATCTTCTCAATTCCAGCCAAAAACTTGAATTACTCTGTTCCATGCATTTCTTTTCACAAATTCTCTCTGTTATAGTTTAACGAGAACTTTCTGCTCAAAATATGAATATAGTCCCACAACAAAATTGATTTAACTTCCATTATTTCAATGTATTATAATTATTCAAGAAACTCATATTATACGCCAAATATTTATTTACCACAAACTCTACAATTTATTTATTAAAGAAAGAGTTTTTATTGATGTTTTGACATACTGTATTGGACAAGTTAATAGTTTTAGGATATTAAATGTCCAAAGTTTTTGATAACAGCGTTATTAGATGCAGACATTATTTCCGTCTGAAGATTACAGCTTTCCATTTGATAGTTCCTCAATCCATCTTAATTGGGATTTAGAGAACAGGAGAATTCACTTGCACACCTTGCGTGACCTGTGCTGTCACCGGACATAAAAATCGCAGAGCTTTTCTGATTTACTTTGGAATAAAGAGGGAGATGCGGTACCTTCTTCCTGTGTCTTTTCTGAAGTTAGAGCTTTTTTTTTTTTTTTTTTTTTTTTTTGCATGAAGAAATAGTGAGACATCAAATGATATATTAATTTACAATATCATATTTACCGTCATGCAGAAATTATATATGTTTATTTCAAATAAAATTCAAGTGGTTTCAACTGCTAAAAGCGATCTAATACCGTGTTACCATGTATTTCTTTTTGTTTTGTTTTTTTTCTATCATTTTTAGTACACCCTGTAAATATAGATAAATATTGGACAATCATAATATTTAAAGCGTTAATTCCTTACTAACAGCTGTGAATAAAATAATTTAAATCATTAAAATTTTATGTTGCTCTTAGGTACTACATATTAAGAAAGTATAAATTTCGAATATTTAAGATTATATTTTTAATATTTGGAATGTAATGATTCAGGAAATGATACGAATGGGTAGAAATTCATTCAGTTTTTTAAATGCTTGGAACATTAGTGTTTTGCTTGCTGGCGTCAATATCTAAAAAATTGTATTTAAGAATATGCAATGTTGTATATAAATACCAATGTAACACCTCATGAAAAAATGGTTTACAAAAGTAAAATATGCTTCAGTAAATTTCATGATCCAAAATAAATTATTCATCTGATTCTTCTGTAGGTGATGTTAGATTGAATCAACACACGATGATATCAACCATGCATACGCTCTACAATCGCTTTCACAACGTCCTCTCTGAAAGATTGCATCAACTGAATCCACACTGGGAAGAAGAAAAACTATATCAAGAAACAAGGTAAATTGGATGCAACTTTACTTCAACACAAAACATTATTGACGAGGGATAATCAGCGTATTACTTTTTCATTGTTGGATGGAATTACAGAAAATATTTCTTTTTATATGGCAACCACCTTTATACAGTGGAAATTTTCTTTCAAAGAATTAGCCTAGTATTATGTCTACCAGAAATTTTCGTCCATTTTTGAAAAAACAAAATACATATTTCTCTTAACGTCAATAAACTTTATTAAATAATATTTTTTACAACGGCGAGCTCTTGGGTGACGAACCCTATGTTACAACAAGGCCAAAAACTGCTACTCATTTATAGTTACCTAGCGAGCACCTGTGAACCAAGTCACGGTGGCGAGTAGCGTTGCCCGTGTCATACCATCATAAACCCGTTTATAGGATTGGCCACATTCACATACATTATCACAGAAGAAAGGACAGAGAGAACAGAGAAAGAAAGTATCATCCATGCCCGAAGCAAGATGCTGCCTTCGTGACTTAGTTCACAGGTACCACCCACCTGCTAAAGATAGTTGAGTATCAGTTTCCAGCCTTATTGTGGTAAATTATTAGTCACTCAGTGCCCGCAATTAGAAAAAATGATATTTTAAATACTTTAAAAATCATGTTATTAATTTACGGAAATTAATTTAGCTGAAAGTTTGTTCGCAAAGCAAGATAAAAATTTGTTTTAAATAAGTTAGAAATTAATCTTTTTTTTATTAGAATGTAATAATGAATCATTATTAAGTTATATTAATTTATGAAGTTGAATCATCTCAATGAATTATCTAATATGGCTTTCTAAATCATTCTTTACTCTTTATAATTATGCTGATGATTAAATTGGAAAATTTAGTAATGTTTGATATCTAAACACCATATACATATTATATAATAATAGAAATAAACTTTTTAAATATGTGTTGCAATGAAGATTTAAGTAAAATAGTCTGGTTTGCCTTCAGATTTTTTTTAAAAAAATACTAAAATAAGCAAGATTAGGCGATATATTTTTATGACAAAAAAGGGTAGTGAAATAATGCGTAAGATATCCAAAAACTATGTTGCTGATATTAAATTTTCATGTATACTGTTTTGGATACTTCAATGAAGTGATTTATAAAACACTAATTTGCTGGCTTTAAAATGAAGAATTTCAGAATTGACGACGACGCATGTATAAGAATATTTTGCACTATGATATTTTTCTTTATTTCCAATGACAAAATATTTTAAATTATATTATTTTAGTTAATACACTTGCTACTTTTCAGTTAGTCGATTGCGATGGATTTCAAGATAAAATATAAGTTTCTTATTCATACATTTATATCCTCATACTTTACGTTATTATCACTTTTGGCTTTACATAATTATTTTTTCTTCTTCTTAGTTAAATTTGCTGGATTGTGAATAATTATTTCTTCAAATACGGTTTTTTTCCATTGGATAATTCCACTTAAGTAATCAAAATGTACCATATGTTTTAATTCTAATTCTGAATTTAAAAAACTGAAATATTTAATATATTAATGTATGTCTGTATTTCTATGTGTTATTGATAATTTTGCTATATATATATAGCTTTAATATATTACAGGAGGATAGTAATAGCCATTCATCAGAATAATATATTCCAAGAATATTTGCCCTGGGTAGTGACTCCAGAACATGTAAAAGAGTACCAGTTGTCTGTAGAAGAGCCGTCTTTATATAACGATGAGATTAACCCAAATATTGTGGTAGAATTTGCTACTGCTGCGTTTAGACTACACAGTATGGTTCCCAAAAAAGTCGCTAAGAACTACACGCGACCGTTTGACATGATTTATTCTTTTCCAAAGCCCATACACGAGGGAAAACTCGAGCCATTGATCGCTGGAACTTGTGAAGTGCCCTCAGAAAAAAATGACAATTTCATGATGGAACACGAAACAAATTACTTATTTCGGTAAGTAACTCAGTTAGTAAAACTAATTGAATATTTTTCAATATTGCATATATCAGATTTGCATTTTAATTAATTTAAGGTAATTTAGTTGCCCTTCTCAGACGTAGCATGTCATTGGATGTCATTTTGGCCATGATCCCATATCACTGTGGTTCTATCTTTAATTGTAACATTAAAAAAAGAAAACCTTTTTGAAGTATACAACTCTCAGAGCTATTTAACAAGGAAAAGATATAGAATTATTAAATTCTCAAGAGCATAACTATCAGGAGTAATAAATTAAAATCTTTCTTTAACTACTATAAACAGAGTTAAAACAAGGTTTTCAAGTAAGTTCTGCTACACGAAAGCAAATGATTGAATTTTAAAATTTGAAGTATCACTCATCTTAAAACTGAGTGACTAAAGTTTTCGGGAATAGTAAGTACGCTCCAGTCCACTCAAAATGTGAAATCTAAGAAAGAACTGAGATATCACAAAAAATTTATTTGGAAATTAGACGCTATACAAAGATTAAAGGATTGAATTTAAAACCGCTTTTGAAGTGTGAATGTTGGTGAAATCTATAGTTAGTGTTACCATCACTATTGACTATAATAACTACCACATGTTTCGAAAAAGTCTCCTAGAAGCTGTGGAAGTATCTTTTCGATAAAGCAGTCGATGCAGCTTCTACTTATTGTCACAATTCATCTGATAAAGCAATAGATTTGATACTATTGCTTTATCAGATGAATTGTGTGTATATCAAACTGTTCTGCAGAAGAGGATCACAAGTTTTCGTTTGTTGATAGATTTGGAGAACAAGGAAGCACATGAAGCAATATAATTTGATGGGTAAAGAAAAATCCTTGGGTATTGTGTGCCATCCGTGATCGCACACAATACCCAATGATTTTTCTATCCTGGCGGAATATGGTTGATGCGAAGCACTGAAAGTATGGAAGTACCATAGGCTCCACAATTCCGAGATGTAGTGCTGGCATTTCAGTTTACTAGTATTGCGTGCTAAATGAATGAGGGAGTAAATTCCAATACTGTTCTAACTGTGATAAGAATGCATCACCAGTGTGATAATGCATAACACAACATTTCAGCATGGCGTCTCCAGACTCAAATATGACAGTCACGGTGTTGCATACAGAGGTGGATTTATCAGTTAAGACAATGTCGTTCCAGTCCATGTCTATCATTTATCGCACTATTGGCAATGCAAACAATTGTGGTTTCGAATCAAGGATAAAGGAGACAATGGACACCTTGCGGACAAAGATTACTTATTAAAAATTTTATTGACATTTTGACAGCCCGAAACTGACGTACATCTGTAAAGATAGATATACCATATAAAGAATTTCAATATTTCAAAATATTTGAGGAAAATGAACATATACACTGCTGGCCAGCGTAAATGCAACACCCTAAAGGAAGCATTCAAATAACACGAAATTTACAACAAGTTTTAGGAGATGTGATAAGCAAATGATTAGAATTTCAGCCCAGACGCACATCACGCACGCCATTTCAAAGCGCTATTTCAGGCTTGGACATTTCGACAATTTCAAGTATACGCCTCTAGTACTCATTGCCGGTACTTTAAACAGCCAGCGCTACATCTCAGAGGTGCTGGGGCCATTTCTCTTTCAGGACTTGATCACAGCCATATTTCAACAGGATAAAGCCCGAGCACAAGTGATATGGATTGTCCAATGGTTCTTCATCAATCGCCAGATTGCATTGCTTCCCTGGATGGCTCATTCTCCGGATCTTCTGTCGAGAGAAAACATATGGTCCATGGCTGCTCAAAGATTGTTCTAGATTACATCCCCAGATAACACACCAGATCAATTGTGGCAACCTGTGGAAGCTGCTTGGTCTGCTGTACCCCAAGAACACATCCAAAGTCTCTTTGAATCAATGCCGAGGCGTATGGCAGCGGTGATCTCCAACAATCTCCGCTAGTCTGGCTACTGATTTTGGCAGAAACCACACTTCAAAGAAGTCTATAAATTTAATCATTTGATACTTGGTCAAGATGTTATCTACGAAATAAATTTTGGTGTGTTATCTCTTGTCTTTTTAGTGTAGCAATTTGGGTGGCCAGCTATATATAGTCATCTCGTTCGGCTCTCAACTCATCTTGGACAAGATGAAAATAAAAATATTTTCATTTCCTTCAACGATTAAAATTTAATACAAAAGATATTATAAAAATTTGATTGTTTTTTATGATTTGTCTAGAAAAATTTAAATGTGTCAAAATGACACAATGTCCGTAAAAGTATCATTAATACCCACGCATTCATTGTTATCATCGAAATGTAATTCATTTTTTAAATGTGGACTGTATTCCTATACTTTTAGTATGATGAACCTTTATTAAGAAAGGTTTACATTTCATATTTTTAGAAAGTTGCTAAAATCAAAGAATATGTAATCAAATTAAAAATTGTGAAAGAAAAATAAATAATCTAGTTTTTTTTTATGAATATAAGCTTTATCACCAATATTATGTGATTATACTAGTTGCACGTGATATAATAATGTTTAATTTTAGTTCATTGTATACTTTGTTAATATTCTTAATTATTTTCACTGTATATTTTTAAATTAATCTCACATTTTGAATATTTCTTGCATTCTTAGTTATGGCAAGTTGCTTTAATTATTTAATATAACATGTTTATAACAATTGTATATAATATGGTTAAATATACCTTCTTTTACAAATAAAATTATGTAGCTTAAAACTTGACTATTTATATCTGTATCATTTAAAAATATTTCCTTGAGCTTATGTTGATTTCATCATAAATGGGCAAACAAATGTATTGATTGGACTAAGTTTCTTGAAAAATGTATTCCAAACACATATTTTCAAAATATAAAAGTTAAAATTGATTTCTCAAGTAGTCAGTGTCTGCATTTTGTCTTTACTTTCAGTCCCCCAGGAGCAGACTATGGCTCAGATGTGGCCTCCATGAATATTCAGAGGGGAAGAGACCATGGATTACCCCCCTATGTGGACATGGTTCGCTATTGCTCGAAAGGAAAACTCAATGTAAAAAAATTTTCTGATCTGAATAAAATTGTTCCCAGACGTAAAATCAAACTTCTTAAAGATATTTATAAGTAAGTTTTATTTGTTTTGAAGTAAAAGATCTATCAATTTTACAAAAACTGAAGCACTGAAGAAAGTAACGAGTTAATATTTATGTTGATATTCCTATAAGCAAATTAATATTGGAAAACAAGGGGCCAAAATTTCAGTTCTTGGCGAAAATTTGGATTTATTCAACAATGTTTAGATTTCTTGCCTTTGAAATTTTTCTTTTAAAATGACTATGAACAGAGTTGTTAGAAATTATAGCTTACAATTAAAATGAGAAGATTCAATTTATGTGAGTCAATAAGGCACAGGTGCCGTATAATCCAGGATGTAAAATTCAGAATTTTATTGGCGATGAAGAAATGTTGCCAAGGTGACGTATTATGATGCTTCGAAATGACGTAAATACTAGGGTTGCAAAAATAGAATTTTCATTACAATTCTTATAGGTCTCAATATCTATGACTTAATGAAAACCAGGTGGCCAGATACATAAGAAAATCCACAAAAAATCCTCAGAATTTCGCATCCTTGATTATATGGCATTTGTGTGTGTGTTTTCAAAGTTTTCGTCAGTCTGGTTTTCACAATAGAAACTTTTCCTTTATTGATATTTGGGTAGAACTTTTTAATTATTACATTATTATAATTATATAATCATTTTAGTTACTTACAAATAATTTAATATGTTTTAAATTTATTGGTGTTCCACAATTATATCATAAGCCTATTTTGTAAATTTAGAATGATTTGAATATTTAAATTACAAAAACATACATTTTTTATTTAACATTATTAAGGTAATACCTTTCAATTCAAAATGTAATAAATAGAGAACCAAGATTTCTTATATCATCGGTATAGTTAAGGTTTAATTGTTTAAATATATAAATGCAAAACATTTGTTAACAGAATTTTATGAAAATTTACTTAACGTTTAAAAAAAAAGCTTAAAAGTAAAAATACATTTAAAGACATACATATACATAAAATAATAGGTGTAAAATAGTCTATTTGAAAAACTACGAAAACTGCGTTGTGAAAAGTAATATTTTCTAAGATTGAATATTATAATTCTAACTATCATTTTGTAATGACAAATACAGGATGCATCAAAAATGGATACATATTTTGACTTATCCTATAAAATTAATTTTCTCTCTTCTGCAAATTTAAATTTTGAAGCATTTTAAAATCTTATTTGAAAACTAAGTATTTTCTGATGAAAATGTCATTAAAGTCAAAAATGGATCACTACTTTTAGATCATCGTTACATATAATCTTGTTTTTATTAAAAATGTTTAAAAAATAAAATTGAAATAAATATCATTAAACTATCAAAAGAAAATACATTTACCGTAAAGGCAAGGCAATAAAATTTGTCAGAATTTAGGAGTGATTGAGTCAGTTTGTTTTTCTGCGACGCTTTTCTAACTTAACTTTTGATGACGTCATTTGCCACTTTCAGAAATTTTCTCATTTGTTTTTTAAGTGTGAAAACGTTTTTTGATTTCCCTATTTAAAATGAAATGCTTATTCAAAAAGAGACTTCCTCTATATCATTAAGTAAGACAGGAAATAAAAAATAGAATAAAATTTAAAAACCAACCACTTGTTTTAGCCATTCCCAATTATTTGCCATCTGAATTGGTAATATGAATAATTTTTAATAACTCTATTTTTATTTTATGTTTTTGTTTCACATATAAATTAAACTTAGAGTTTTATAAAAGAATTTCTGCTTAGCAAATAAAATAATAATATGATTTTATGCATCGTTTATATATTTTTTAGAAATTTCTCATAAAATAAATATTTGAATTTTTATATGCATTAATATTATTATATAACGAATGTTGTGTGGGATTGATATTCAAATAAAATTCTCAAGTGCTAGTGAAACATTTTAATAAACTTCCTTTCGTGTTTAATGTATGAATTTTTGAGCCAGTCCAATTAAGTTAAAATTTATTATACTAATATGACATCATTGATTAACGACCAATGCTGGTAATACTAAATGTAGATCTTATGCACATTATATTTGTGCAGTATTTTTCATGCAATAAACGCGCGTGTTTTACTATACACATTAAATATTGTAATGAGTTTGTACTTTGTAAGATTAGATACAACAAGAAATATAAGAATGAAGTTGATTTTACATACTTTCAATAGGTATATTCATTGGTGTAGGAATTCCTGTAGCAATAAGAAGCGTGTAACAAATCGTAAATAATGCAATGTACTTAAATTAATAACTAAATGTATGATTTTACATTAAGTAATTTTAAATACGGGAGAAAAATAATAGCAATATACCCAACTTTATGTATATTATTAATGTTTACGTGAGGTGTTGAAATAAATAAATAAAAATGCACTAAAATTTATGTGCATAGAAACAGTATTCATTTTCAATAATTTAATAAGATTTATCATTTAAGGAAAATTAAATCAGAGTAGATATACATTCATATGTTATGTGGATTTTTTTATTCTTGTAACCTTATAAGCCTACTTTTCATATTAATACTAATTAAAAGCTTCTCTCTCTTTATATTTTAATATAATGAACTTAACCTTAAATCCGTTAATATTTTCAACAGCATTTTAAGTTTCAGCAGTTAATGGGCATTATTTTATCTCTTCTATAAATATAAATACACTATTCTTGGCAGTATTTCTATTATTATTTTATTTTGTTTTTATATCAAGTATTGCCTAACTTTAAATTTTTAGATTATCTTAAGATTTTTTTTTTTTCAAAATTGTAATATTTATTTTCATATTTTTATTGTGTAAATATATTTTCACTATTTTTTACAAAGTCTATAATAAAAATAATTAAGAAATATAATATATATATAGTATGTCCACTAAAGTCCCTTGCCACCCTCTTAATTTCGGAATGGCTGCTACTATATTTATAAAATTGGTGTCTAGGTATAGTAAAGCAGCCATGCGCTACTGAAGGAAACAGACTACTGCACCACCTTGTGGGAAACTGCGCAGTTAGCATTCTTATCTCGTAAACAGAACGAGATAGAGAGAAAAAGTTGTTTACAAAGTTGTAGAGCATCCTCGATTTGGTACGAAAAGATACCTTGTATACATTAATGTGAAGAATATAACGGTTAAAACGCGCATTTCTTGTTTCGTGCTGTGACGTGACAAAACGAGCTAAAAAAGGAAAAAACAAATAGTTGTAACAATATACTTTATTTAAGATGTTCGAACATCTCACCGCCAGCTGCAATGCACATTTGGATCCTCGCTTGAAGATCACGTTTTACACGTTGGAACACGCGACCATACTGTGTCGTTTAAGGTCCTACAAATTTTGTGGAGGGCTCGCATTCACTTGCTGTTTCAATCATCCCCACAGGAAAAAGTCCAGTGGAGTCCGATCGAGAGAACGTGGAGGCCACTCTTCGAAACCTCCATACCCTAGTATTTGGTTGCCAAATTCCTAGACAAGGTACTGCTTCACTGGAGATGTCTTGTGAGCAGGCGCGCTGTCATGTGGAAATCATAGATTTTAAGATTAAACAATGGCAGGTTCTCCACAAAATCGAGTAATACATTCTGTAGCAATCGTAAATGTTGTGCACCCGTTAGCGTGCCATTGTAGAATATTGGGCCTATCAGCTTGTTATTGTAAATTGCGCACCAAACTTAAATAGCATACCGCATTTGATGTCGAACGTCGACGAAGCATTTAGGATTTTCCAGCGCCCAGTAATGGGTGCTTTGCGTATTGTACATGCCATTCCTTGAAAAACATGCCTCATCCATCCACATTATATCTGCCGAGAATGATATCTGCCAAGAATGTTGGCTGAATCTGTATCTGATTCATAACGAAGTTGCACCATGCATAGCGTCGCTCGGCATCCCCGTCCACTAAAATCTGTTCAGGCGTTGGTCGGTATGGATGAGAACCTGATTCGATTAAGATTTTCCAAACTTGACTTTTGGAGAGACCACAGTGTTGACTGATCTCTCTTATGCTGCATTTCGGATATACGAGGGCATATGCTAATACCTCATCCGGTTGAACTTGCCGTGTTACCTTAGCTGGTTTGCCAGATCGAGGTCGACTAGTAACGCAACCTGTCTCCCTTAAACTTTTTACAACAGTTAGGATGGTTTGATGAGAAGGATTCAGGCCTTCAGGGAAACGTTGGCGGTACAACTTTGTTGCTGGTCGTTCCTCGCGTCTACATTCACCGTACAGTAAAACTATCTCACAATACTCAGCCATGACCATGAGCATCAACATACTACAACCCCAAGAATATGTCTCTTTTACATCTGTCTCAGGTGAACAGGCATGACGATTCTTACGTATTTGCATACTGCATACAAATTGTTGGAATTATATTTAATACTTCCGTTATTCCCATTTCGAAATAAAAATGAAAAATGTAATCACGAAAACGATTTTTTGTTTTTTCAAATATGCACACATACGATGTGCCACGTCACAGCACGAAACAACAAATGCGCGCTATTACCGTTGTATTCTTCACATTAATTCCTACAATTTATCTTTTCGTACTAAATCGAGGATGCTCTACAACTTTTATACCTATCTCATTCTGTTTTCGAGATACGAATGCTAACTCCACAGTTTTCCAGCAGGTGGCGCAGTGATCTGTTTCATTCAGTAGCGCATGGCTAATTTATTATACCTAGACACCACTTTTATGAATATAGCAGCAGCCGTTCCGAAGTTAAGAGGGTGGAAAGAGACTTTAATGAACATACAGTATATATATTGCTTCATTTTTAAAGTTTATGTCACTTTAAAATGCTTTTTAGTTATTTTTGTATGTTTCACAGTTTTTTCTAAATTTCAGACATAATAATTGAGTATTTTTTAAGATTCAAATGTATTTACTTTTTCAAGTTTTAAATTATTTTAAAAAACTTGTGCGTTAAATTTCATAGCTTTTGCCAAATGCAACATTTGTAATCTTTTAACATTTTGGTGTACATTGCCTTACATTTCATTAAATTACTTTAAAATATCTATTCATTATTTTTGAATATTTCAGAATTTTTGCAAAGCCTTTTAATTTAGAAATTGAATAATTTAGGTTGAATATTTGTAGGCAAATATTTAGTAAGAAAATATATTTTTACAGAATTACATTATAGCATATTTTTCAATAACTCTTAACTACATCTGTACTTTTTCCAATTTTTGAGAATCTTTTATACTTTGCAAAAATGATTTTGTAAAACGTATTGTTTTAGTAGAACATCTTTAAACACTGTAATATATAATAAATTCAATAATATTAACAAATACAAAAAGGAAAGTATGAAAAAAAAACATATACTATCCCAATTAAATAAACATTATGAACGATTCATCTTCTGATATGCACACAGTAGTGCTTGAAGAATAGAATTAATTGTTTGCATACTGAAATGAAGAAAAAAAGAAATTAAAACTGCATATGAGTACAGACTTATGGTAAAAAACATTTCTATTTATGCATTCAGTGGATCAGTTTTACTGTAGGGTCACCCTTGGTGCGTTTTTTATGCCAAAATTAGCAAACATTTTTATTGGAAACCTGGCAAACTAATATTTTAGCAACCCTATTTTTCATTAATTTCTCATGAATATTTACCGATTTAAATTCATTAATATCAAATTTAATCAAAACATTTTATGCATAATTTAACATATCAACTTTATATTTTTACCATTGCTGTTTGAAATCTATAAATCTGCGTTTTTTGTTAATTTTGTAAATTAGTTGAGCATATTGTTAAATACCAACAATGTATAAAATACTTGTGACTATTTCGGCCATTTTCCCCGAACGGCAATTCGTCATACAATCACCCTAGGCGACTGTTTGAAAATTTCGCCAAATTTGACCGTACGGTAAAATTTTACCCATTTAATTTTCCTAGGTCTGAAAAAGAAAAGGGAAAAACGTAAACAACGGCCACATATCGTATAATTGTATGATGTGAAAAAAAAAATTTTTTTTTCGATTATCAAGATTTACTTCTCTTTTTTGCTTATACATCAAAGTTAGAAATCATTTTCCAATTTTAAAATTTGCATTTCAATACTTAGAAATTTATAAATATTTTTAAAAAAATTTCTTCGTATTTGATAAAAATTTATTGAATTGGTTGCTATAAAAAATAAATAGTGACCCATTCTATAAATTTCTTTAAATATGATAAAAAAAAAGTTTAAGAATTTATTTTTATTATTTAAAATATAAAATCATATTGTGGATGATAAAACATTTTCTTTTATGAAATTTTTTAAAACTATTTTTAACAGTAAAGTTTTTTCCATGCTACAGAGATGTGTCAGACATCGATCTGTGGGTTGGGTTATTGATGGAAAGACCCCTTCATCATTTAATTTATGGTTTTACTGGAGCTTGTATTTCTGCAGAACAGTTTCATCGATTAAAATATGGTGACAGGTTTTTCTTCACTCACTCAAACGGAAGATATCCTTTCACGACAGGTCAGTGCATTTATTATAAATATATTTTGTACAAAAAATTTAGGAATGTGTAAATTCATTTTCCAAACATAATACCACTTTTGTTTTCGTTTTCTGTTGAAGAAAATTATTAAAATTTAAATGTTATAAATAAATTTTTTATATTTTTATCAACGCGGTTGGCATTGGGTGACAAACCTACGCCCTGTGAACCAAGTCACGGAGTCGAGTAGCATTACCCAGGCCATACCATAAATTCGTTTATAGTGTGGATCCCATTCTTACATCAGCAAAGAAGAAAAATCAGAGAAACACAAAGAGAAAGAAACATCTATGCCCGATCTGGATTCGAATCAAAGACTAACGGTCAAGGAATCAGGAAAGCTAATCACAGCCATCTGCCGGCTATTAAAATATTTTTTCCTAATACTTGGCTGCACTTAGTATATATCTATTCAACTTTACAAGAAACAAATATAATGGCATCTCATATAGTAGAGCTCCCAGTGGGTGTTCCATCTTCACCCCGAAGGTGAAATGATAAAGAAATACACGCACAGAGGAAGGAATATCCATGCCCGAACCAGGATTCAAACTCGGGAACTACTACTTTAATGTTAAGGACGTTAACCACATCACCATCGGTAGGCATAAATAAACGAGATAAGGTAGATTTAAGACATAAATGTAAAATAACATTTAAGCATAAAGGTTTAAAATATTTAAAAACTATAACTTTCAGAAATATTTAATAACTCATAAAAAATATTTTTATATCAGTATCGTTGCAATTAATAAGAAAGAGAAATTATTTTTTATTTAATAGCCTTAAAAAGTTTTTATTATAGAAATTGATGACAGTGCTAGATTTGGTTGAAATTTAATTTAAAATCTCTAAAAAATAAAATATAAATTGAATTTTTCTCTTTGAATAAATGAAATAAATAAAAAAATTTTAAGAAAATAATGTATGCAAAAATGTAAGGAAAAATCTATGAAAAAATAAGATTTAATTGAAGAAAATTCATAAAAAGAAATTAAGAACCATTATATGAACCAATTTGAAATTAAAAAGTGCTTTGGTTTATTAGGTCGTTATTGAGCAAATACTCATTGATTTTTCTTTTACAAAAATTGTATATCTCATGAGGTTATATATCAAAGACGTTTTGAATCTAATATTTCATGCCTGAAAATGATTGATTAATTAGAAAAGAGTTTGTCTCAGAAGCCGAATATACCGAAATTATATGAAACAAAATATAAATTGTTTGGTTCGCTCAAATATAATTGAACTGGCATCGGAATGGTTAGCCTTTTAACCTTCAGTTCAACAGTGCATGGTTTCAATTTTCAAACTCTTTCGCGGATGTTTGTAACAATTTGGAATTCAATTTAAAAGTAAGGTTCTGGTTTTGAATTCACACCCTTGTGCCAAAAAATGTTGATGAGGAACAAACTAACCAACGATAGCTTGAAATAGCTTTAAGCTGAAAAACTAAATTGTCAATTATCAGTAGTTAAGCATTACAAGATGATTGCAAATTATCAGCACATATGATAACTATCACTTTGCTACTGATAATTGTAAATTATCTGTACTACTGATAACTGCACATTATCTGTAACAAGACTTTGCTACATGTCACAAAAATAACTGCAAATTATCAGTTCTGATGATAATCATCACTTCACCACTGAAAATGATCATTTTGCTACTGATAATTGTAAATTATCTGTATTACTGAAAATTATCATTTTGTTACTGATAATATGTATACTATTAGTAGAAACTCTTTATTACGTGTCACAAAAATGATTTAACTGTTTTTATATGTAAAAGGGGACTGCTGTTGTTGTCGTGTGTCAAAAAGGCTGGCATTATGGGGTGCGCTAGTCCACTTTTCAATCTGAAACAAAATTAGGTTGCAAACAAAACTTCCTCAGTACACACATGCCATAGGTACCCGTTTATAGGGTAAGCAACCATTCACAAACCATTCATATAAGGAAAGGACAAAGACAGTATAGATAGAGAGAGAAAGCATGTCCATGTACGAACCGAGATTCGAACCCAGGATCTCTCCTTTTCCGCAGTCAGGCAGGCTGACCACTGGATAAATTGGACGGCAAGATGACTGCTACAATATTTAATATGTTTCGGATCATATTGTGGCAAAAGAAAAATCTGTCAGTTAGCGATCAAATCATATATTTTAGGCTTAAAAAAGATTTTCTTCTATATCTCGAACTCAGTTGTTGAGAAATGGGTGAATGCATTGTGCACGATAACACAATATCGGAAGTATCATTCAACACAGTTCTAGTATATTCACAAATAAATCCAGGTTTAGTTTGCAATATAATTGGCAAGATATTAGTCACACAAGAGTAATTTGTATAAAATTTAACAATTTCAACGTTACAGAAATGTATGGTTTAGTAGTAGAAGAATTATGATTTGGCCTGGGATATTTTAGAGGTAACAGATTGACTCTCGTTTACCGCAAAAGAATTATCAATGCTACTATACTTCGAAGTAGAATTCTCATTTGATGCATTATGTTCTCTGAAATAATTTAATCAATAATTTCTTTATCATGGAAGAAGATACTTTACCACTAAATGAGCCTTATTTGCGCGAGTATCTTGATGATATAATGTAACTGATTTTATAAAAAATAATTATGAGCTATCCATCTATGTCGTTTCTTGATCTTATTATAAAAATTTTAACTAATTTAGAACTAGGTTTGTTATATTTGTGAATTTTAGTTTCCATTAAATATATAGTGTTCGATAGCATAAAAAGACAATGTCAAATAGGCACTGCAGTCAAGGTTTGTCGTTTTTCATCGTTAAAAATGTCATTACTTGCTTTAAACTTTTTCTAAAAATGTTTTTTTTTATTTTATTTTTTTAAAGTGATTAATTATTTAAAATAGATCAAGTACTAATAATTAAAATTTGAAATATAATTTTACCATATTTCGTATACCTACATTGCTTTGATTTGTTTGTCGCTCAACGGTCATTTTTTGGACTCGAGGACTAATTAGTCCGGGACCTACGGTTTAAAGCACATTCCGTACCACTACAAACATCCATACCCAAGGTGGGATTCGAACCCACGAGCTGTTTAACCGAAGGCAAGAGCGCTAACCATTCGGCTGCCAACTCGGTTATATAGTTTCGAAGTAATTTAAGTTTATATTACATTAATTTTCGAATTTTATAAATTGATACTTAATTTTGTAAACATTATTTAACTTGAATAAATTATTTACCTTTTAGACTCTTTTTTTTGGCGTCAAAAATTAAATATTTTCTATTTAAAAAATTAATTTTTACTTATAAATAGAATTAATTACCCAAGAGTATTTTTTGCATATCTTGATCGCGCGATGTGACTCATGACTGAGATGAAATATCATTTCACCATTGGTTACTTAAAACATATCTGTTGAGGTAATATCCAATGAATTAGCCACCACAAAAAGGCATATCTTTATTAATATTATTGCGAATATCACGGATTATAATATTTGTGTTGTCTTGCTGCAAACTGCACTCTGGTGACTTTAAGTCAATAGCAGCACGACCAAGTGCAAAATATTATCAACCTATCTGCGAACTTTAAGATTTAAAATTGTTGGTTGGATTAACGGATTGATACCCAGTCTGAAATACTAGGTTTTACTGTCGTTTACAGTTCGGCAATGCATTGGAAAATTAAGATCTTTTCTTCTTCGTAGGTTTGTGGTGTTATCAACATTGAAAATATAGTGGTCATCAACAATATATATATATATATATAATATAAGTGTAAACAGTCTCCTTCATCAACGAGAGCCTATAAAAATACAGTGTCTCACAAAAGTGATGGGACACTTGTGCTTTACAAAAGGAAACTGTAATAAAATAAATTAAAAGTACATGTAAAAAATTTTTGTGGGGTTGTTTCATAGTTAAATTTAGTATCAATTATTCCATAACATACATTTTGTCAAAATATTAAATAAAAATACAATTATTTAGAACGGAGCAAAATATAGCTCATATAAGTGATGGGACACTATTAGATATGCAACAAAAATAGTCTGAAATAAGCAATAAAAATATTTTTTGGGTGTTTTATTTTTACTAAAAAGCAAGTGTCAATAATTTATAAAATCGTCTCCTATATTTCTTTCCAGAATATTATGGAATTTTTAATGTGTGCAACCATGAAAGCTAAGCGAAAAGAAACTGCGCCTGAAATGCGAGAATTAGTTATTAATTTGCATATTGAAAGTGGAAACTCTACTAGCGAAACTGCTGAAACAGTTAACTTGAGTCATTCAACAGTTTTCAATACTAGTAAATGACATAAAAAGAATCATATGATTCAGAATAAAAGAAGACATGTCCGACCATCAAAGCTATCCATTCTCGTTCAAATTATTAAAAAAAAACCCAAGTATGAGTGCTCCTAAAGTTGCTGCTGATTTACAAGCATTTTATGGTGTAATTGTTAATCCTGAGACTATTAGAAGAGTAATTCTATCTGCTGGATATCACATAAAGTAGCCAGGAAAAAATTCTTCGTAAGTGAAAAGAATAGCAAACTCAGACTGGCTTCCGCAAAATCCAACATAAATAAAAATTCTGATTACTGGAATAAAGTTATATTTGTAGATGAGAGTAAATTTAATATACACTACTGGCCATTAAAATTGCTACACCAAGAAGGCGACATGCTACAGACGTGAAATTTATACGAAAGGAAGAAGGTGCTGTGATATGCAAATGATTAGATTTTCAGCGCATTCGCATTCAGACAAAGCAGGCGCCAGTAGCGACACCTACATCAAAGCAGGCGCCAGTAGCGACACCTACATCAAAGCAGGCGCCAGTAGCGACACCTACATCAAAGCAGGCGCCAGTAGCGACACCTACATCAAAGCAGGCGCCAGTAGCGACACCTACATCAAAGCAGGCGCCAGTAGCGACACCTACATCAAAGCAGGCGCCAGTAGCGACACCTACATCAAAGCAGGCGCCAGTAGCGACACCTACATCAAAGCAAACGCCAGTAGCGACACCTACATCAAAGCAGGCGCCAGTAGCGACACCTACATCAAAGCAAACGCCAGTAGCGACACCTACATCAAAGCAGGCGCCAGTAGCGACACCTACATCAAAGCAGGCGCCAGTAGCGACACCTACCTACATAAGGAAATTGTTCAGCCGGTTCCTCATACACAAGTTGTATTTGAACTTTGTTGCCTGGTGAAAAGTTGTTGTGATGCCTCGTGTAAGAAGGAGAAATGCGTACCAGCACGTTTCTGACTTTGATAAAGGTCGAATTGTAGCTTACCGGGATTGCGGTTTATCTTATCGCAGTATTGCTGCTCGCGTCGGTCGAGATCCAATGACTGTTAGCTGAATATGGAATCTGCTAACAGTCAGGGTCGCAGCATGGATGGGTTCAGGACGGTAATACGGAACGCCATGCGGGATCTCAACGGCCACCTATCACTAGCAGCCGAGAAGACAGGCATATTATCCGCATGGCCGTAATGGATCGTGCAACCACTTCACAAGCCGTGAGTCAAGAAACGGGGTCGTCTGGAAAACAACAAGTGTCTGCACGAACAGTTCGACGACGTTTGCAGCAGCATGGACTCTCAGCTCGGAGACCATGGCTGCGGCTTCCCTTGACGCTGCGTCATAGACAAGAGCGCCTTCAATGGTGTGATCAACGACAAACCTGGGCGCACGAATGGCGAGACGTCTTCTTTTCAGATGAATCCAGGTTCTGTGTACAGCATCATGATGGTCGCATCCGTGTTTGGTGGCATCGTGGTGAACGCACACTGGCAGCGTGCATTCATCCTCGTCATACTGGCCCATCACCTGGCGTGATGGTATGGGGTGCCATTGGATACATGTCTCGGTCATCTCTTGTTCGCATTGTCGGTGCTTTGAATAGTGCACGTTATATTTCTGGTGTGTTACGACTCGTGGCTCTACCCTTTATTCGAGCACTGCGAAACCCTACGTTTCTGCAGGATAATGCCCGACCGCATGTTGATGGTATTGTACGGACCTTTCTTGATACGGAACATGTTCGGCTGTTGCCCTGGTCAGCACGTTCTCCAGATCTTTCACCAATAGAAAACGTCTGATCAATGGTTGCCGAGCGACTGGCTCGTCACCAAACGCTAGTCACTACGGTTGATTAACTGTGGCATCGTGTTGAAGCTGCATAGGCATCTGTACCTGTACATGTAATTTAATCTCTGTTTGACTTAATGCCCAGGAGTATAACTGCTGTTATTACTGCCAGAGGTGGTTGTTCTGGGTACTGATTTCTCAGGATCTATATCCAGCCAAATTTTTTTAAAAATTTAATCACTTGTTATTTCTAGTATAATATATTTGTCCAATAAATATCATTTTGTTATCTGCATTTCTTCCTGGTGTAGCAATTTTAATGGCCAGTAGTGTATTTTGTCCTGACTGTGTAGAATCTTGGTGTGTAGAAAACCGAGGGAAAAATTTCGTAAACAGAACCCTTGGTGCCAACAGTAAGACATGGTGGAGGTGGAGTTATGTTATGGGGGTGTATGTCGTCCGCTGGAGTTAGTAATCTTGTTTTTATTGATAGTAAAATAGATCAGTACAAGTATATTGACATTCTAAAGCAAAATTTGAAATCTTCAGCACGAAAATTGAATTTTCATAACGATTTTAATTTCTACCAGGACAATGACCACAAGCATGGGTTAATTTTCTGCTGCATCAAGCCGCTGATTATGTTAAGCGTCTAGGGGATAATGCTGTGAAGGAGCGTACAGACAAACATTGGTTTCACAAATTCAGGTCGAATAAGTGTCTCTGTGACGAAGCTCGCAGTGAACGATCACAGGCCTTGAATAACGAAGCTGTGCAGGCGGTCTTTAAGGAAGGCAATAATCAAACGAGTTGTGAACTTACTAAATAATTTAGCATCTCCTGTGAAACAATTAGACAACATCGACACCACTTAGGTAAGACGTACAGGCATAGTAAGTGGGTTCTTCACATACTGTTGGAAGTCCACAAGCAACAACGAGTGGCAACATCAGGTGCTGACAAATGACTAAAAGTGACACTCTCAAGCGTTCCAAACATTGGTTATTACCCCAGACTAACAAAAAGAATCAGCATTGGTTAATCAAAAGGTTGTAATGTTCTGACCCTATAATGCTAGGCCGCATGTCGCACGGATGGCCAGAAATACCATATAGCGACTTGGTTGGAAACTTTGCGCCATCCTACTTACTCACCTTACTATGCACCATCCGATTACAAGCTTTTCCATTCCATGGACAGCTATCTTCGTGGACCAATGAAGCAAATTTATGCTAAACATTTACGGACTTCTTTCCGTACAAAATCCCACTTGTTTTCCTTCAAGGAGATGGCAGAACAAGAGACAGGTTGACAGATGGTGCTTAATGCCAATGGTGATTATTAACAATAGGCTGTACTTTCTGTGGGTCATGTTCTTTTGAAACACTATAAACGAAAAGTGGATGGTGATCTTTTTTACAGTGACAGTGTTTGGAGCACACTGTAGCGCGATCTAATAGCCGAAATAGCGCCAAACTTGGTATTTAGACTAATCAAAACACAAAAAAAATTCCCGTAAAAAAATTTAGTTCCAAAAATCGCCGCTAGGATATTTTGTATTGTTATTCAATATATAAAATGTGAGAAAAGGAAAATACTAACACATACAATCTACTATTAAATTATTAATGTTTATTTACAACATTAACTTCCCCGATAAGGAGTTAGACCAAATTCAATGTAAGCACCGATCTCAGAAATAAAACCATGCATTCTATGCATAACGTTCTCCACAGTCATACGTAACATATCGCGAGGAATATCCCGCACTGTCTTCGTCATGTTTTCCTTTAGAATGGATAAATTTGAAACACCATCAACATAAACGCACGTTCCGGTAACGTGATAGGTATAGCCATTGGAGGAGCTCATTTACTTCAGCTGAGATTATTTGTCGGAGCTGTCTACTATTTGCATTTATAACCCCTATTGCCAGCACTATCATTGCACAATATTTGCATTTTTCTTTGAAACCCGTGTTTTATGCTAATTCTCATTATTATAAGCTAAAGCAGCACCACATAATACCCTAGCGGCGACTTTTGGAACTAATTTTTTTTTTTACGGAATATTTTTTTCTTATGTCTTGATTAGTCTAAATGCCAAGTTTGGTGTAATTTCGGGCATTAGATCGCGTTACAGGGCGCTCCAAACACTGTCACTTTAAAAAAGATCACCCTGTGTTTAATTGTTTACCTTGTAATTCAAAGTTTATAATCATATTTATTTACAATTTTGTCATAAATATTTTTTTAATAGTCTGCAATTTAAAGTGTTTAATTTTGTATTTTACTGTACAAAAACTCCTTAAAATGAAAAATCACTATATTTATTTATATTAATGGCGAGAAAATGAATCATATAATTAATACTTATCATGTTTGTTAAACAAACATATTTCCAAAAAATAAATTTAAATAAAATATTACGAGCCTGAATTGGATTGAAAAATAAATGCAAAAAAGTAAATTAATCAGACACTTTCTCTTTTTTCCTCCCAGAACAACTCAACTCTATTAGGAACTACACTTTAGCGCAAATGGTCTGCCACTCTGGTGATTTTTTCACAATTCGCAGAAGTCCGTTCAAGCTACCTGGTGGAGAGTGAGTATATTCTTCGTTATGTCTTTTTCACATAATTTAATATTAATAATTTAACCTTTTCCACAAAATTCATAATTGTTTTCTTCATATTCTTAATGAAATTTAGAGCATAAAACACTCTAAAATATTATCTGATTTAATTAGTACATTTTATTAATAATTATTTGTGTGTAAAAAAAGTTAAAATTTAATTTATAGACTCTGACATATCTCAAATCTAATAACCATGTTTTAAAATATGTAAGCATTCCATTTATTTAAAAATAAATTTTACCAACACATCCGCATTCGAACCTAGATTATTTGCAACGAATATAATGAAGAGTTTCAGAATTAATGTGATGTGCGTCCCTTAAAATTTCATTAAAAAATATAAAAGAAATCTTTAAACATTCTTAATTAAATCTGATAAAATATGATTAAAATTAAGGATAGAAGAAGTGTGTCCTTAATGACACACATATTTATAATCTAATTTTAGGCGATTTCAATAAAATCCTAACAATTCCCTAAAATTTATCATAAATGCTGAATTTAATAAATGAAGCAACAAATTTTTCTATAAGAAGGAAAAAAGGAAAATGTTTTTAAAATAAGGCTTTAGGTTCATACATAAAATGGCAGATTTTTTATTTTACACAATATCTTTCCATTTAAAATGAATCTCAGTTAAAAGTTAATTTAAGAAATATTTTGTGAACTGCAAATAAAACTCTGAGATTGACAATTGGGGAAAGAGAGGTGGTCTTAAATTTTCTTGAGTACTTTGTCTGGTATCCCTTAGTAATCATTAATTTTTTTACAAAAATTTGATGAATAAGTCAAATAAAATCTCAATTTTAATATTATAAGAATAAAATAATTTGAACAACAAATTCAAGTAATATAATTTAAGTTTATATCTCAGCTTATGTGTATTACTCATTGTGTGACACGTAATAGATTCTATCAGTTGTTATATCAAAATAAATGGTTTTATAATCATCATTCTTATGTTTTACAGTAATGATTTAGTAGCTTGCCAGTCACTGTCACAGTTGGATTTAAACCCATGGAAAGAATGACGTTTAAAAATTTGAAGCCTTTGGAAATTTTAAAAAGCAAGCGTTTTATATAGAAATTTTATTTTTGTTGAACTGTAACTGTTGTATTTATAAATACCAATAAAAATATTTTTTCTTGGATTTTTGCTCTGTTTTGTGTTTCTTTTTTTCCCACACATTGAAGATTAAATATTAAACTGAATTTGAAATGTAACCTGATTTCCAAAAATAAATATTCTTAGCTACAACAGTTTTATTAATTACCGTTAACAATTTTTCACATAAATTTATTTTATTCAGTGATCTGATTGTATAGATAATGATGATTGAAGAATTTAGAGAATTTGATTTTAGAGATTTGAAGAATTTGATTCGGAGAAAGTTAATAATTACTTCTGTTTCCTGCATATTATTTATGAATCTGAATGAAATTTTGAACGGTTAAAGGTAAATATTGTTATTTAAGTATATTAATTTTATATGTCAAATTTTAAATTCAATTTATGTAATTCATTAGTACCTAGATTTACAGTATATAGCTTACTTTAATGTTCGTTTTTTATGTACGCTACATAGATTAATATATTAAATTTATAACTACTATAATAAAGTAAATAAATAACATCATATTTTGCGATATTTTTGTTTTAGTCCACAAACAACTTCAAGGCAAATGAATGTTTATTTTTGCCATAGCATATATTTCTGTTGCACAATATTTATGAATTAAAATCCGCAGCTGCTTCAAAATTCATTTCATATCCTTGAGACACAATGAAAAGACCGTGTTATTGAATTCCTTACAAATAACTGGATAATATAGGACATATTCGCAAAATCAGAATGAGTGAAACCAGATGGACAAACCGAATTTAGGCTATTACCAGCACAACATAAACCCAATTGTGCAAAAGTGTTGATAACAATTGGTTACTGCAAGAAATAGATCCTTGCAAGGAAGAATTTGAATGCACAAGGTGCATAAATGTGAACCAAGATCAGATAATTGTGCACCAGGTTCGAAATGCTCTTAAATCATCAACGCCCTATTTATTGGCATAAGCAAGTCATTAGTCTTAAAATTCAAAGCAGATTGTTTACAAATATTGCACAACTATTAATAAAGAATTCTATTTATTAATGAAATTTTTAAAAATTTAAGTTGTCCTTGCTGATTTAAATTAACCATAAAAGAAGGTGTATTGTCATGTCTTTTTCATTTTACTTTTTCTTCTGTTCTATTCTCAACGTGTTAATGGCTTGAATCAATGGAAACTGCATATCAAACTGAAGCTTTCAAAGAGCGAAGTAAATTTTTATTCAAGATGCATTTGAACAACAAAATCACCAAATGCTGCTTTTGTTGATACGGTATACGGAAGTTTGTACTTTGTATAAGAACATAAGAAATTTCTGCTTTGTAAAGTAATAATTCCCTGTCATAAGACGCTGAATCATGCTATTGGATGCGTATAATCGAACAATATAGAAAATTTATGACAAGTAATTCTTCTGAAAAACGTGACGCGTGTGTTTCTTTTCCCATTTATTCCTACATAGCACCAGATGGAAATATCGCGGCTATTAAATTTAAACATTAGACTGTAAATCGATCTTTATTTAAATTAAAATATTTACTTAGAATAAATGCAATTTCAAGGCTATTCTACATGTACATATATTTATTATATTACTAAAAATAAATTTTTGGAGAAATCACCATCATTTCTAGTTCACCTGATGTGACATCAGAAAAAAAATTTGCGTTTCTTTCGTATCCAAAAACTTGCTTATAATTCAATAAATATGCAAACTATATTAAAATTTACGGTAGCATTTGGTAAATTATACACTCTTAAAAGATTTTTTAAGTATTTATTTTACTGTAATTAAAAACCGAAGTCTTTACAAATACGTTGTTTCGGTTTCGCTTTAGGCAACGTGAATTTGAAATGTCGTGCCTGTGATAATTCTGAAATAAGGTTATAAAGCTCAATAAATATGCACATTATATTAAAATTTATGGTAGCATTTAGTAAATTATGCACACTCAAATTTTTTTTAAGTATTTACTTTACTCTAATTAAAAAGTCTTTACAAATACATTGTTTTTCTGTTTCTCTTCAGGCAACGTGGGAATTAGAATTATTGCACTTGTGATAATTCTATATATAAAATAGGGTTATAAAACTCAATAAATATAGTCTCTATCAAAAAAAGTAGTAATCAGGTAACTGTTACATATAAGCCTCTCATTGTGAAAAATTTATTAAAGTACCTGATTAAAATTTCGTTATTCACTTTTAATGTTGTGTATTGAGATACATTTATATAAAAAATATATTTTCTATGGTAAGAAATTCCAAAAAGTGCGTGTATTTCTCTTGCTCTTTGTAATCACCCAAACGCCGGACTTGGAAATTTGTGCTCTTAGAAAATTAAAGCAGCTGCTTATAACGACATAAATATTCCATCAATTTTAAAATTAATGAGTAAATTTAGTATAAAAAAAATCCTTTAAAGGATTCGATGTGTTTATTTTAATATAAAAATTTAAAGAAAAACGCATCTATATGTGGTTAGCTTTATGTGACACATGATATAGAAAAAAGCACTACTATTAACGTTATTTGGCTCTATTTGGTTATTGCTCAATACTGTACCGAGCTTCGGGGTTCGTGTGGATTGAGAGTTGAAGAAAGCAACTACTCGATGAACACAAGACTTTTAAAAAATTCCACTAGAAATACCAACTGTATTGATCACAATTGTACAGATAAAATTCGTCAGATACGATAAGTAACAGCTTCCAATCACAGGTCTCAAATACCTCAGGCAGAGAACAGCTTCTCTAAACTAGCAGTCATGACTAATCGTCTTCACAAAACTGACTGTGTGTACAAAACCTTAACTATGTCGGGCTGCGGTATTTATACCTGACTTAACGGAGAAATCTACTAATTTCGCCAAGGTTCTGGAAGCTTCTAGGCTATCTCGCTAAATATTGGTCCTAGAGCTTAGGTGATGGATGTTTCCAGAAGTATCTGTTTCTCGCCAAGAGGACAAGAATATCGCCAACTGTCACCAGTCGCCAAGTTTACTCACCAAAACATCGCCAAGTCACCAAATCGTTAGAAAACCCGCTTTTAACGTATAACACGTCTAAATACCGCAATTTTTGCCCAAAATGTGAGTATTTCCGATCTGTCTAAGATATTTTAAGACATATACAATAATTATTTATAAATTTGTAACATTGCCCCCCTCTCAAGGACTGCACGTCCCGGGCAGTACAATCCCCTGATAGGAGGCCAAATTTAATATAAAAGAATTTACATTTCAAGAGGATACAGAACACATTGCATACACAAACAATTAAAAATACAAATACAAAAAAAGACAAAATATTAAAATTATCTGTACTATTTACAAAGATACTATGGTATATTAAATTTTTACTTTACATTACGATAAGGAGCTAATCTATCATAATGTACTACCTTTGGTTTTGTAGAAGATGATTTCCTTATACGAACCACAACGTCATTCAGTCTTTTTAGGACTGTATATGGACCTTCCCAGTTGGCTTGCAACTTTGGTGAAAGTCCTTTACGTCGAATCGGGTTCCACAACCAAACTTTATCACCTTCCTGAAATTCATATCTTGTCGCTCTTGTGTCATACCTTGTCTTCATTCTTTCAGTCGTCAGGTTGATTCGGTCTCGAGCAAAGTTATGGACATCTTCAAGACGTGCCTGAAGGTCTCGAAGGTATTACTCTGGCGATGAAGATGTATCCGGTGGACGACCAAACTGAAGATCACAAGGGAGACGAAGTTCGCGACCAAAGAGCATTTGTGATGGAGTATATCCGGTAGTCTCATGGACATATTCAAGCAGAAACAGCAGTAGCTTCAAATCCCAATCTTGCTGATTTCTGGAAACCATAAGTGAGAGAATATTTAAGATGGTTCGGTTAAACCTCTCTACCATGCCGTCCGATTGCGGGTGTAAGGGTGTGGTCTGCGTCTTGTCTATTCCGAGAATTTGACACATTCCTTTAAACTTTAAACAGCAGAGGTGAAATTTGTCCCTTAATCTGAATGAATTTGTAAGGGTGCGCCGAATCTGGAAACCCATTGCTGCACTAGAACCTCGGCTACTGTAGTTGCTTCTTGATCAGGGATTGAAAATGCTTCAGGCCACTTAGTGAAATAGTCCATGACAACTCGAATGTATTAATTGCCATTTGAGGATCGTGGTAAAGGACCCAAAATGTCCAACGCTATCCGCTCAAATGTTGCTCCTACATTATACCGCTGCAACCTCCCTCGGCTACATTTCTTTGGTCCCTTACGTGCCGCACAGTCATCACAAGATTGGCACCATTTCTCTACATCTTGTCTAGTTTTGCTCCAATAGAAGCGTTCTCGAACTTTCTGTAGGGTCTTCATTACTCCGAAGTGGCCACCAGTTGAGCTACTGTGCAATTCTTTCAAAACATCTGAAATTCTTGATTTTGGAAGAACAAGCTTCCATTTGAAATTACGTCCATCATCGGACTCCCATTTCCTGTATAACACGCCATTTCTGATATGGAGTGAGTTCCATAGACACCAATATTGCTTAGTAGCAGGACTGTAGGTGGAGATGTCCTGCCAACTTGGTCTCATACTGGAAGATTCTTTTAATTCAAAAATTCGATTTATATCTGGGTCTTCTTTTTGGGCTTCTTTAAGTACTTCATCACTCCATGGGTCTGGTTTCGATGGCGGGGAAACAGTAACTTGGCGTACCGAAGGATTTACTAATTGATAATTCTTCTCTACTCTAGAACAATATCGGCAGCTTCCATTACACGGTCTCCTTGATAAAGCATTAGCATTTCCATGAAGAGTGCCTTTGCGATGACGTATTTCAAAGTCAAACTCCTGGATTCGTTGAATGCATCTGGCTACCTGTCCTTCCGGATTTTTAAAATTTAAAAGCCAGGTTAAGGATGCGTGATCTGTCCGAAGCAAGAACTTTCTTCCGTAGAGATAATGGTGGAAATGTTCTATTGCTTTAACGATTGCCAGCAACTCCTTCCTGGTTGTACAATAATTTCGCTCCGATTTCGACAAACATTTACTCCAATAAACAATAACATATTCTTTATCATCAATCTCCTGCGACAAAACAGCTCCGATATTTTCGTTACTGCCATCTGTGTCTAAAATGAATAATTTTCCGGGCTGGGGATATGCAAGAACGGGCGAAGATGTCAACGCCTCCTTCAGTTGTTTAAAAGCTTTCTCAGATTCATCTGTCCATAGAAATCTCTGTTTAATTTCTGTCAACTTGTGAAGTGGTCTGGCAATACTTGAAAAACCCTTAACAAATTTCCTGTAAAACGTGCATAGTCCAAGAAAACTTCTTAATTGGTGGACATCTTCTGGACAACTCCAGTCTTTAACTGCAGAGATCTTTTCAGGATTTGTTCTTACACCTTCAGCAGAGATAATGTGTCCCAGACAGCTTACTTCACGAAATAAATTACATTTGCAAGGATTCAGCTTCAGGTTGGCCATTTTTAATTTTTCCAGCACCATTCGGATGTTTCTTAGATGGTCTTCGAATGTGTGCCCTACAATGATGATATCGTCCAAATATACAAAACAGGCTTCGTAGGAAAGTTCTCGTAATACTGTCTCCATCAGGCGTTCAAACGTTGCAGGTGCATTGCAAAGCCCAAATGGCATAACCTTGAACTGCCAAAGTCCTTGTCCTGTGGTGAACGCAGTCTTTTCCCAAGCCTCAGGATGTATCTTTACTTGCCAGTAACCACTCTTGAGATCCAAAGTCGAAAACCATTGATTTCCGGATAAAGCATCAAGTGTATCGTCAATCCTAGGAAGAGGGTAACTATCTTTTTTAGTGATGTTGTTTAATCGACGATAGTCAACGCAGAATCGGGTGGAACCATCTTTCTTCCGAACCAAAACAATAGGTGAAGCCCAAGGACTCTCTGATGGCTCAATAATGTCATTCCGTTGCATTTCCATCAAAAGATTATCCACCTCTTCCTGCTTAGCGAATGGTAGTCTTCTCGGATGTTGTTTAATGGGTGGATGATTTCCTGTATCTATTCGGTGCTGTGTTATTTTGGTTCGCCCAACATCATCTGATTTCTAGGAAAAGAGATCTCCGAATTCTAATAATAGATTTCTTGCAGCATTCCTCTGTTTATCATCTAACTCTGCATTCTGAAGGAGTTCATTAATTAGAGTGTCAGGAGGCTCAGATAGTGTGGCTTGACAATTTCTGTTAATACAGGTCACTGGAGTACAAGTCGCCAGCACTTCTCTTTCTTTTATTAGTTTTGCCTTATCGCTTAGATTAGCAACTCTTACCGGGATTGCATTCCGTGCAAGGTCGACGAGTGAAGAAGCCACTAGTACTCCTTTAACGCTATTGTCAGAATCTGGATATTCAATCAATCCATAGTAAAAATTATTATCTTCTGAAAGAGCTCCGGAAACTATCATCTCAGTTCTTGGTGGTAGTGTTGTGTCACTCTTTGCAGTTATATGATGGACTGTTTTAATATCTGAATATTTCGTCTTAAAAATCGCTATGTCTTCCAAACACGAGTATAGTTCATTATTTTTAAAATCTAACTTGAAATGGTTTTCTTTGAGGAAATCCAATCCGAGAATAAATTCGTCATTTATATCAGCAACATATGCCATATGATGGTACATGGCATTACCAAATGCAATGTTTAGATTGACTTTTCCATGCACTTTAATCGTATCACCAGTCACAGTTTGGAGGGTAATGCAGGGTGGCGTCCAGATGAGTTTCTCACCAAGTTTGCGAGCCAGATCTGTTTTAATGATGGTTACGTTGGCTCCAGTATCGATAATCATTCTGCAGGGAACTTCGTTGACATGTCCCATAACGAAAAGTTCGTTGTCTCCGCTACTTACGGAAGAAATGTGAAACAATTTAAAATGGGGCTTCTGACTCATTGGACATCTCCGCCCCGCGAGATGGCCGCATATTAGTTTCCCTGCTGTGATGGAAGATCATTTCCACCATCTTTTGGTTTCGGGCAGTTTCTACGGACGTGTCCGACTCCACCGCAAGTCCAACACTGAATTTTCGTGTTTCTGCCACCTTTACTCAGTTATAAGCTACGGAATTTTCGCCGCAGATTTTCAATTTCTTTTCTTAAATCATAGTCTGTATCAGTAGCAGAGACGGCTCGGATTGAATGCCAGTCTTTACGGGCGGCCACACTATCTTAAGTGCGTAGACTAGACCAGATCCGATATCTTTGACATCGGCGAGTCGAAGTGCTTTCTGTATCTCTCGATCCCGCACACTATCGATGAAGTGATGGAGAGCCAGATCTTAACGTGTCTCAGCTGGGCAGTCCGAAAATGATAAATGGGAAAGTCGCTGAATATCGGCAGCCAATTCTTGCAGACTTTCACCCGCTTTTTGATAGCGGGATTTTAACTGTAATTTGCTATATTCTTTATTGCACTTTTCTCCAAACCGCAGCTCAAGCGCACTCGATAGGGCTTGGAAATAGTGCCTTTGCTCTTCCGGAAGCGTCTCGAGGATATCGGCCGCGTCTCCTCTTAAAGAAGCCGCCAGTTGAAAAGCTTGGGCCCGGGGATTCCATCGATTAGCTTCCGCTACCATCATAAACTGGGTCTTGTATACCTGCCATGATGATTTTCCATCGAATGTTGAGAGTTTAATCGTGGCCAGGGAAGGCATAACTGCCAAATTGGATTCCTCATGTCTGTTTGACATCTGTTTCTTCAAGCTTTCAATCTCCTTATTCATATTGTCTAATGCTTCTTCAACGTTTTCTTCGATCTTCAAAACCTTAGTTTCAACTGAAGTTACCTTAACTTCCATTGCATTCATCTTCTCCTGAATGATGTTGGAGAATTCTTCTTTAACACTTACAATGTCCTTCTTAAGTTCCTTTTTAAGCTCTTCTTGTCCAGATTTTATCTCTTTCGTCATCTTGGTTTTAATCTTTTCTTGTCCAGCTTTCATCTCTTCTTGACCAGCTTTCATCTCAGCCATCTGATCCGTTAATTTTTCGAGAAGACTTTTCATTAAATCCATATCCATTTTTCTTGTGACACACTGCATCAACTCTTCAACCCCGCTTCTAACACCAGTTGTACCGAGCTTCGGGGTTCGTGTGGATTGAGAGTTGAAGAAAGCAACTACTCGATGAACACAAGACTTTTATTCGTAAAAAATTCCACTAGAAATACCAACTGTAATGATCACAATTGTACAGATAAAATTCGTCAGATACGATAAGTAACAGCTTCCAATCACAGGTCTCAAATACCTCAGGCAGAGAACAGCTTCTCTAAACTAGCAATCACGACTAATCGTCTTCACAAAACTGACTGTGTGTACAAAACCTTAACTAACTATGTCGGGCTGCGGTATTTATACCTGACTTGGCGGAGAAATCTACTAATTTCGCCAAGGTTCTGGAAGCTTCTAGGCTATCTCGCTAAATATTGGTCCTAGAGCTTAGGTGATGGATGTTTCCAAAAATATCCATTTCTTGCCAAGTCGCCAACAATGTCGCCAACTCGCCAAGTTTTCTCGCCAAAACATCGCCAAGTCACCAAATCGTTAGAAAACCCGCTTTTAACGTATAACACGTCTAAATACCACAATGTTTGCCCAAAATGTGAGCATTTCCGATCTGTCTGAGATATTTTAAGACATATACAATAATTATTTATAAATTTGTAACAATACATATTCCCTGTGTATAAAAGTTAAAGGCATCATTTAGTATGAAATGTATTCCTAATCCTATTCCAATTATTTATTTAATTGAAAAAACTATTTTGAAAACAAATGCCCAATGTCTGGCTCTTCTTATACACGTCAAATATTGATGTTTTGATAGCTTTGTCTTCCATATAAGCTTCAAACTTAGGAAAATAGATAAAAGTACGTGAATAAAACTGAGGATCCTTTAATGTAAGCAAATAAATTAATTGCTAGGAAGAATATTTCCCATGGCTAAAAATTTCTCCTTTATTTTAAACACACTAAATACGGGACTTGTATATTCGCGCGAATCGCAGATTCCAACATTTCAGCATAACACTACAAACACTCTTACTATATTAAAATTAATCTGTTCTCATTTAGTATAAAATTCACTTTGAATTGTATACCAGGCTTTTCATTTTATGACAAAAAATTCTTTTTTGGAGAAAAGCTCTTCCATGTCTGATAAAACCTTCACAAACCCAAATGCAAATGCATTGGTATGAATATGTTAATTTTAAGTTCCTCCCACAGGAAACGTTTTAAACAATATGCATAAAACTTGTCTTCATTGACGTTATGAAAGAAATTAATCACAAGAAACAATATTTCTCAAAGGTGCCCGCATATTTGCATAGGTTTGAACTATTGTGACACTCTCATATGTACTCTGTGCAGACAACATCAAATTTTTGATGCTGCTTACCTCGACTCGTGCTCTGCACTTGCATTTCTCAACTGTAGAATTCAGAAATATTGGAAGGCTAGAGAAATAATGGAGTAATACCTAAATTACTGGGTATTTGTAATAAATAAATATTTCTCAAAAGCAGAAATTTTGAAATGGGTGAGCATTTCTCTTCACACACCCAAACAGACATTTTAGAAATTTGTTTGTCTATCAAATTCAAACAGCTAATACGACTCTAGATTATTGTATTAGTTAAGTGAAAAGGTGTAATTAGTATTAGATATAATGGACCCTAAAGTTTTTCCATGCATTTATTTTACTATAAAAATAATTTTCCAGGAAAGTTCTATGAAGTCTGGTTCGTCTTATGTGTTTGATATGTATTATGTATGTGCGTCCTACTTTTAGTTCTGCTTCCCAGGAAAAATTTTTAATGTATATGCATAAAACTTAGTTCTTTAATGCTATAGAAAAAGAGGCTTAGTGGTAGAGCATTGCAATTCCACTGCCGCCGTTCAATCCTTGGACTGGACTCTTCAACTTTTAATATCTTCAATAAAACTGAATACCAAGCTTGTTCTGGAGCAAAACACTCGAGCTCTGGCCTGACTACATAATCAAGATAGGTACTTCGCGCAAAAATCCAGGGTCCTCGGTCAAGGAAACAGGCATGGATAGGCTTTTGTCCCAAAAGGCTGTAGTGTTACTGAATTTAAATATAAAGAAAGATATATATTACAAAAAGTAATTTTCCGATTTACGGAAATTTCAAAAGTGAATGTTTATTTCTTCCCCTTTTACATACCAAAACACGGGACTGGAAAATGTGTGCGCCTGAGAAACTGAATGTTCTGAAATTTATCATGGGATTATGGGAAGTACAAAACTTATTCTTCTCGATATTTCTCATCAACAAAGTAATAATCTAAAATTGTTGCTTTTTTAAACACTTAAAATTTTTAATAATTTCTTTTTACTTTGCTAATCAAATTTAAAAAAAAAAAGTCTGTATTTCTTAATTCAATGGACATCAACGCAAAAACAGAAATTATGGATATCTATGTTACTATATGAATAATAATTAAATAATTATTATATTTGAAATTTATATCTAACAAACTATGGAATTATATAAACGTTGCTTCATTTGATAATCGTCATTAGGAGAGTGATATGTAAATATTTATTTTAAAAAATAACAAATTATTATATTACTTATAATATAGGACGAATTAAAATACTTCTCTGAATAGGAAAATCAAAATTATTATCCATTTCCTTCTACAGTCGTCACATTTATATCTTTCTTGGCAAATAATGAATAAATATTATTCTGAAAGCATTAAATTTTCTAATTAAAAAATACCAGTCTTTTTTTTTAAAAAAAAAAAAAATAATAACATTTTCGCAGCTTTAGATCAGCAAGACATACCATATTGAAATTGAATTCGAATTCTGGTATTATTTATCGAGTTTTGACAATTGAAGCACTGTTGCTTAACTAGGGAATACAAAAAGTTTTTAAGGTTGGCAAAACTCAACACTGATTAGAATATCTTCCACAGAAACTCGGGAAATTAAGGAGAGACTGATATAAAAATTTATGAATTTACAAATTTATCTTACACACACTTATTCAATATTCCCTTAGTTTCGATTCAGTTAATTGAGACGACATAATGTATTTCGATTGAAGGAGAATCTACGGTGGAAAACATTTAGTGAATTTTCAAACATATTGCAAGAACATATTGTTACAAAGCTGTAAATATTATTTACAAACTTTGTTACAATGGTATTTATGGCTTACTTGGCAAGATTCTTGGCGATCACTTGGCAAGATAATTGGTGACTTGGCTAGATTTGGCAAGCAATAGGTAGTTTTGAAAATTTCCTCCATCAAATCTCTAGGGCCATTATTGAGCGAGATGGCCTGGATGCTTCCAGAACCTTGGAGAAAGAATGTAAATTTTAAAGAGTTTATTTCATCGACTCTCAATCAAACACAAACCCCGAAGCTCGGTACATGTACTTTCTGAACAATGCAATGTTATGGTTGTAAATAGATCTAGAAATGCTGTAAATTATACCTTGGCAAAAAAATCATAGTTGTACTATAAGATAAAAGAATACCGGAATGTTTTCGCTTCGCTCAGTTCCTTTTAGAAAATTTTACTCCTGGTTAGATGAATTTATAGTTTTCATCTTACTGAATACTTCTTAGCTTAGATTTTAACAAGGAAAAACATGTGCCTAATTCTGTGCAATTGAAAGCTGACAAAATAAGCATTAAATTAATGCAATGAAAACGGAAGAACATGCAATAAATATTTTTGGTTTGAATATTAACATCATAGCAACCAATTTTGTGCCAAAGTGATTTAGCGTCGCAGGAATTGCGCCAAGAAATCATAATAAAGTGACAACAAGAAAGATTTTGACTAAAGTTTTATTTGAAAAAAAAATCGATTATGTTGAAACAAAAATCCAAATATAGATTGATTTGACGCTAATACCTATATACCATACTTTTTATATCTTGTATACAAACCTCAGAATTTGAAAAAAAAATCACTTCTGATTGAAGATTCAGTTTAATTATAAAATTTCTGCAATTTCCACTTAAAAATAGATATATTGTAAGAAATATTCGTTTACCAACTGAAATACCATACATAAAATTTATGTAATGAAAACAGCGAATTACAATTTACATCAAATATTCCTCACATAGTATACTGATGAACAAAAGTACAAACCACAGCCCAAACAATTATAAAATTCTTATGTGACTGAACTATCAATTTAAGTTTGCAAACACAAATTTTACAGTTTAACACATAGAAGAAATGTGTATATAATAAAATAATTTATGTAAAAACACAGCCCCTTAAAACGATGTTTTGCATTACAAATAAGCCTCGTGTATTAATTTGCTGAAAACAAATCAAATGAAATCTATAATGCTTAAAATCTGCATAATCATGAATTTAATAAATATTGAAGTTGGGACACTTTTTTTAGCTTGATTACAGAGTATTTTTGATTGATGATATATTTAGAAAGGCAAAAACGCATTCGCTGAAGAAATCAAAAGCAATACTTTTTCAAAAAATGTAAAAATATAGCAAATATTAGTGGGAATGTGGAAAGAAAGAAGATCAAATGCTCTTAAGTATTTTTCTCTACACCCAGTGGTAACATATAAATAGCAACCAAAAAAAGAAAAAAAACCCACGATTTCATTTTTTTAACAGAAGCGAAAATAATTGAATAATTCTGGAACGGCATATTACATCACTTATGTGAATTACATCGAGACAAAAACCTTTATAAATTTAAAATCAGTGTTAATTACGTTTTCAGTTATTAAAGCCAACATTTTAATCATTTTGAAATGAAACATAATTATTTTAAGTTAGGGAAAGATCAACATTTCGATAATTTTCATTCCATTTCATGCAAGTATTCTCAATTCAACCCAGAACAAAAATTTTTTGAACAAACAGAATAAGGATTTATTTATTTAGATTAAAGTAAATGTAAATTTCATTTTTAGAAGTATATTTTACATCACTAAGTTTTCATGTTTTACATATATATTAGGAAAAACAACTAATTTTCTTACTAATGTGAGTTGTATGAATGTAAGTTTTTCATATTAATAATAATATATTTTAATTCAAGATATATACAACTATAGTTTCTTCTATCTCTAAGAACATAGACAAGCTTTCAAAAAGACCCAGTGTGTGTGTGTGTGTATGTGTGTGTGTGTCTGTGTGTGTGTGTGTGTGTCTGTGTGTGTGTGTCTGTGTGTGTGTGTCTCTGTGTGTGTGTCTGTGTGTGTGTGTCTCTGTGTGTGTGTCTGTGTGTGTGTCTCTGTGTGTGTGTCTGTGTGTGTGTGTCTCTGTGTGTGTGTCTGTGTGTGTGTGTCTGTGTGTGTGTCTGTGTGTCTGTGTGTGTGTCTGTGTGTGTGTCTGTGTCTGTGTGTGTGTCTGTGTGTCTGTGTGTGTGTCTGTGTGTGTGTCTGTGTGTGTGTGTGTGTGTGTGTGTCTGTGTGTGTGTGTGTGTGTGTGTGTGTGTGTGTGTCTGTGTGTGTGTCTGTGTCTGTGTGTGTGTGTGCGTGTGTGCGTGTGTGTGTGTGTGCGTGTGCGCGTGTGTGTGCAATAACCTATATAAACGATAAATAAGAAAAACTCTTCATGAACAGACTTTTACCCAGTAAATTCAAAAATAATGATAAACATGTAGCTGCAATAATTGTCACACACACAGTAATGACTCACCTATTACCATTTTCTCACCTAATTTTCTGTTAACTTATTTTCTTTAAGAGACTTGACATTTTTTATTTCAATTAATTCAAAAAAATCCTTTCATAGTTTCGTTTTACATGTAATTGCAACATAAGTTTAATTCAAATTTAAAAAGTAATAAAATTTAAAAATGTATTCTCTTTTAAAGAGTGTGTACGGTATCCATTTAAAATTTAATAAAGTAAAATGTAAACAAAAATTAAATAATTTGTAAACATATACAACATATACCCATAGTTTTATACTTTAAACAGTATGTTGACACAATCAATACGATATTTTCTTCATTGTGAATATAAATTTACTACAATTATCTTTTAGAGGACGTTTTCTGAATGAGAAAAAGGCTAAACTGGAAATTGATTTAAATATTACTTACAAGACAGTTGGAATTTCTGAAACCGTTTATAGTTTGAATTTTTAATGCTCCAAATTGTTTTAATAATATTTTCATAATTCATAAGGATTAAAAGGTCCGAAAGCAACATTACAAGAAATTATAAATAAAAGTATGAAATGACACTATAAGCTACTAATTTGTAAGGATTTAATTGAAAAGACACAGCTAGAAAAATCATTTTCCTTAACAGCATTAATATATACATTGGGCAAGAATTAAGATATAAAGAGATTTTTAAGATGTAATCAACTCTGATCCCATCGAACAGTAACTGAAATTTAATGGGATTTTTCTCAAAATATATTTTTTTCGTAGTAAAATAAATGAAGTCTATAGTATTAAATTGTTATCTGTTATTAAATCCAACGAAGCATTTCCAGAAATTTAAGGCATTTCTTAAAATATCAATAAATTTTGAATTTAATGCTTGCGTGTTACAACTCTTGTTACAAGGTGCAATTTGAAAAAATACATTTTCCTCTTAAATAAATTTTTTATAATAAAATGAATATCATCATTAGTTTTAAATGTGATTAACTACTAAATGATACGATTCATTTTTTCATTCACCGGGAATTTCACAAGATATTGGGGAATTTTGAAAAAAAATGTTCATGGGAATCAGAAGTCACTTGGACGCACTGTATAAAAATACATTTTTCGCGTAAAATATACTTTTCTCATCAAACAAAACTTTGCTTAAGCCACAGATTTGTATTGCTAACTGAATACAGCCAGCCATTTTTATATACGTTTGGCAAAAATTAGGATATACAGAGATTTTTTTAAACGTAATGTAATCAACTTATCACAACGAACAGTAACTGAAATTTGAAGTCATGGAGTTTATCTCAAAATAAATATTTTTCGTAATAAAATAAATAATGTCTCTAGTAGTAAATTCTTATTTATTACTAAATCAAACCAACCATTTCCAGACACAAAAGGTATTTATTCTGATATCGATGAATTTTGAATTTCATGCTTGTGGTGTTCAAAGTCCTATCACAAAGGGCAATTTGAAAAAAGATATTTTCCTCCTAAAATATATTTTTTATAATAAAATTAATATCATCATTAGTTTTAAATGTGATTAACTACTAAATGATACGATTCATTTTTTCATTCACCGGGAATTTCTCAAGGTATTGGGGAATTATGAAATAAATGTTCACGGGAATCAGATGTCACTTTGCGCACTGCATAAAAAAATGTTTTTCTCTTAAAATATACTCTTTGCAGAAAAATCAATAGCTACGTAAGCATTAAATTTGTATTTCCAACTAAATACAGTCAACCATTTTAATATACTTTGCGCAAAAATAAAGATATTCAAAGATTTTTGAAATGTAATCACTGATCACATTGAGCCGTAACTGAAATTTTAAGTTTTGGGGTTTTTAAAAATATATATTTTTCGTAATAAAATAAATGTGTGTGATGTCCTTAGTATCAAAATATTATTTATTTCAATGTCCAACCAACCATTTCCCGAGAAATAAGGAATTTCTTAAGATATCGATGAATTTTGAATTTCATCTTCCGCGTTCCAACTCCTATGACAAGGAGCAATTTGAAAAAAGACATTTTCCTCCTAAAATATATTTTTTATAATAAAATGAATATCATCATTAGTTTTAGAATGTGATTCTCTACTAAATGACACTATTCGTTTTTTCATTCACCGTGGATTTCTCAACGTATCGGTGAATTTTGAAATAAATGTTCACTGGAATCAGAAGTCACTTGGACGCACTGTATAAAAAACAATTTTCTCCTAAAATATACTCTTTGTAGATAAATAAATAGCTACGTAAGCTTAAAATTTTCCTTTTTAACAATACGGCCATTCATTTTAATATACATTAGTCAAAAATTAAGATATGCATAGAATGTTTTTGCAATTAAATTAAATGATAGCATCGAGCAGTAACAGAAATTTGAAGTCATGGGATTTTTCTCAAAATATGTATTTTTCGTAATAAAATAAATGATGTCCCTAGTAGTAAATTGTTATTTATTACAAATTCCAACCAACCATTTCATAGAATCAAGGGATTTCTTAAGATATCAATGATTTTTTTAATTTCATGCTTGTGCGTTCCAAGTCCTGTCACAAGGTCCAATTTGAAATAAGATATTTGCTCCCAAAATATATTTTATATTATAAAATGAATATCATCATTAATTTTAGAATGTGATTCACTATAATAAATGATAATATTCGTTTTTTCATTCACTGAGAATTTCTAAAGAGATTGGGGAATTTTGAAATAAATGTTCACGGGAATCAGAAGTCACTTAGGCTCACAATATAAAATAAAAAAATTTCTGATAAAATATATATTTTTTTCATAGAAGAAAACTCTTCTAAAAATTTAAATTTGCATTTCCAACTGAATAAGGCTAACCAATTTAATATACAGTGGGCAGAAATAAAGATTTTTCAGATTAATTAAGGATTATTAGAGTTTTTTTTAAATGTAATAACTGATCACATCGAACAGTAATTGTAATTTGAAGTCATGGGGTTTTTCTCAAAATATATTTTTTCGTAATAAAATAAATGAAGTCTATAGTATTAAATATTGTTTTCTGTTACTAAATCAAACGAAATATTTCCAGACATAGAAGGGATTTCTTAAAATATCGATTAATTTTTAATTTCATGCTTGCACGTTACAACTCTTGTTACAAGGTGCAATTTAAAAAAATATATTTTCCTCTTAAATAAATTTTTTACAATGAAATGAATATCATCATTAGTTTCAGAATTTGATTCACTACTAAATGATGCTAATCATTTTTTATTCAATGCGAATTTCTCAAGATATTGGGGAAATTTGAAAAAAAATAATGTTCATGGGAATCAGAAGTCACTTGGATGCATTGTATAAAAACACATTTTTCGCCTGAAATATACTTTTCTCATCAAACAAGACTTTGCTTAAGCCTCAGATTTGTATTGCTAACTGAATACAGCCAACCATTTTGATATACATTTGGCAAATATTAAGATATACAGAGATTTTCGAAATGTAATCATCTGATCACATGCAACCGTAACTGAAATTTGAAGTCAGGGGTTTTTCTCAAAATATATTTTCTTGAAGTAAAATATATGATGTCCCTAGTACTAAAATGTTATTCATTAAAATGTCCAACCAACCGTTTTTCGAGAAAAAGAGATTTCTTAAGATATCGATGATTTTTTAATTTTATGCCTACGCGTTCCAAATTCTGTTAGATATTTTTTTTTTTTTTTTTTTTTTTTTTTTTTTTTTTAAAGGTATTTTTTTCCTAAAATATTTTTATTACAAAATGAATGCCATCATTAGTTTTTGAATGTCATTCACTACTAATTGATACGATTGATTTTTTTTTCGCTGGGAAACTCTCACGATATTTAGGTAATTTTGATATTAATATTCATGGGAATCATAAATCACTTGCGTCACTTGGGCGCACTGTATATAAACACATTTTTGTATAAAAATAGAAAAAAATTTTTGTATATAAACACATGTTTGTAGAAAAATAAATAGCTACGCAAGCATGAAATTATCATTCCCAACTAAACACGCTAAATGGTGACATCGAGCAGTAACTATAATTTAATTAAAAACATAATTTTATCATAAAAGTTTTCTAAAACATAATTTTTATCATAGAAGGATAGGTATTTCTGTGGATTAAAAACAAAAGAAATGGATGATATAAATCATGGAACACATTTAATTTGCTTATTTTTCTGAAGTATTATACAGTGTTAACTTTTTATTTCAGAGCCTGATCTGCCAAACTTAAGCGAATGCGTGATTCAGAGATTGGTTAGAAATAATGTAGGATGTGTCTTCGTTAAAACAGAAAATTTTTTTTACTTCTCTTTCGGGTGCACTTTTTAAATAAATTTAAAGTTAAGCGATTTTACTTAAACACCATACTGAAAACGACGTTAGAACTACCTAGCTCTAGAAACTAGTTTAGAAATATTGATTTTTATTCATAACCTTATATATTAATATTAAAATTTATATGATATTTCTAAAATTTTCATAGTTCAGCACGTTTTTTTAAGATTTACAAGGCAAAATAACATTAATAAAGATTATGATATTTCAAATTATGAATATAAAACCAAAGAATTTCGTAGATATATATACTTATCTCTCTCTCTCTCTCTCAAACCTAACATAACTTTCAATGCTTAGTTATTACTTTCATAAATAATCTGTGTTTCATCAATTTTCAAAGTTTGGTTCTATAATATTTATTTTCTTGGACTTCACATAATAGACTAAAAACAATAGAGTAGAAAACATGGTGGCGATAAAACAATTTAAAAGTATTTAAATCAGGTTGCTAAACTGATTTATAAGCTAAATCAGCTTCAACTTAAATCACAAGTTACTACCGCAAAAATGTTCAGTTAGATAAACACGTTTAAAGGTGCAGAAAGAAGGGGATTTTATAGTCTTAATATTATTGGTATTCAGCCAACTCATCTAAGAGAACTTATGCTCATAATGTAAAAAAAATGAACTTGAAGACTTTTTCATTCTACACAAAAAATTTTTGTTTTATTTTAAGAACGTCAAAATGTTTTTCAACCCTCAGTCATAAAGTTACTATTCAACATACATTTTCATATTGCATCAAATAACTCAATAACTCTACAAAAGATTATTCAACATGTTTACATTAACTAAAAAATTGTTTTTAAATTAAATATTATACATTTATTTACTTATTTGCATGTGAATTTCCATCATAAAATGTTTCAAACGTTAGGCTTATTTGTCTATAAATTGATTAGTTTCACTGCACTTTAGAATGGATGAAATGTGAAATATTGTAAGGAAAAACATTTAAAGTATGGTTTGTCATATAGAATTGTATGTTGAGGAATTTATGGGGTGAAAATACAAAGACTAGGGCTTTTGATGTGAAATTAAAAGCAAGTGCTAATTTATAGAAACTACAAACCATATGCAAGTAGTCATATTTTGGTTACAATCATGGCTTCATTTTTATTCTGGGGGCATGGAAATAAAGTCATAGCTTTTTCTCTTTTTTTAGTGGTCCTGTTGCCTTTATAAATTCTTAATTCATTATTTACTGATGCACTCAGTCCCGGACAATTTTTAATGTTTTAAAAATGTACAACTTTTTACCCCATCAAAGTAAAATATTTAAAAAATAACACTTCTAAATAATCTATCTAACATTCATGTTGGGTTTTTATGTTCCCAGAATGAAGTTAAGTACCATACATTTGTAATTTCTCGGCGAGGTGTATAAGTTTTAGTTTGTTTCCATCTTGTACTGATTGAACTTTAAATAGTACATGACTTCTATTTTATAAAGAATAATAAATTAAAAAAAGAACTTATTTATTATATTCAAGCTGTTACTAATTTTATTATTGCTATAGAAGGTTTAGTCTAACTTATAAATTACTCCGAATATTCAATATAACTACTAAATATCTGAAACAATATTTATATATGTAATTTTCAATTAATATTTCTATTAAAAAATCATAAGAAAATAAATATTATCATAGCTTGGTTTCATGTTTCTGTTTAAAATGTAAAACAATTCCTTTCCAAACAGTGTTAAATGTTTCTGACATGGCTGATATTCCTCAGTATTCTTTGCCTAAAAGTATATCACTATGTCAGTTATGTAATTTACTTATTATGATTGATTAGTGTTTAAAGGTATGACTAATTGTAGTTTTGTATTTCTCTAATAACATATCAAAAAGTTATAGCCTATTGTATAAGTTCTTCATATGAAAAATTGCATGCTTTTAATTTATGTTTAATTACACGATAAAAGAACATTAGCTTTATACAATATGGATCTTGTGAAATATTAATCTAGATCTTTCACAACATTTATGCCAACTTTTAAGTCAAAATACAATACTAAAAATATTATTTTACTTATGCAGGACATTGATTAGTGACTGTTTCCAGAATAGTGCTATAATTGTTCACAAAAGTCTTCAATATAGAATGCTTTTCTTTTTATTATTCATTTCTATGTTAACATTTATGTGGTAACAATTGCTATTGAAATCATCAGTTACAATAATGTAATTTCATATTTGCGCATAATAAGATCATATGCTTTTGGTAGAAAGAGTCAACAGTTGATGTCATATCCAACAAATTTAATCTTGAAACTTTCTAAAATTAAAAAAATTACTTTGAGTTATAGAAATATTACTTTTTAGATATAATGTATATATGTGTGCGAAAAGTATTATTTATTCTAATAATTTTTATTGTTAAATTCATTGGTGCTATTCTAGTCCTTTTCAACTATAGTAAACACACGGCTTAAGTGATGAGAGCGAAGCTCAATTTTTAAAACATAAAGAAATAGCATGCATTATCTATACTGCAAAAATATATGCATTTTGTAAAATAACAAGTTTAATATGAATTTTGATTTTTCTCTGCTAGATTTATAGCAATTCATTATAAGTTACAAATATAAAATGATTTTTTTTTCCTTAATTGGAGACACAAGTAGAAAGATTTTAAGTATATAAGTTCCCAGTTTAGTTTCTTGTAGAAAACAAAATTTACATTTTAATTAAATTGGAATTTACTTGATAGAAATGAAACTTTTATTTACAGTGAAATAAAAATAGTGTTAAATATAAAAATATAATTATACACAAATCGGCAGAGTTAATGAGTGTTAAACAATGCAGAAACGTGATTTTCTTTTAATATTAAGCAAATCAAATCAATATATTTCTAATATGATTATTTAAAATATTCCATATACGACAGTTAGATTTATAATCTAAATGTCACATATATTCACAATTGGCAAGTAGTAAATATTTACTTTTGATTTTTATTTCACTTCTCTTTTTATTTGAATGTTAATTTCAACATTATCTGATTTTCTTCATATAATTTGTAAATTTTGATAAATTATGATTTAGATATTGCTTAAAAGAATACCAAACATGGCGCTTATTTATTTTCCAAATGGAATGCAAAATAATACATTTCAAGCATAATAATTATTTTACTGATGCAAGTTGCAACAGTGCATAATATCATGCAATTAATTTAAATTAAAAAAATCGTACTCATTGTAATAATTTAAAATAGCTTTCTTCAAATTTAGTAATTCAAAATAAAATCCTTTGTTATCATTATGAGCTACATATAATGTACACAAACCTTTAAGCCAACATAGGTCCTATCTTGGCTGCCTAAATTGGACCAATTTCGACAGTCCTATCATGGCTGCTTAAATTGGACCAATTTTGGAAGCCAAGCTTGGTCCTGTCTGGGCCACCCAGACTGGTCCAATTTAGGTTGCCAAGCTTAGCCCTATCTAGGTAACCCACATTGGTCCTGTATAACGAAATGAGACCATTCAGGATTGGCCCTATATAGACCACCAATACTGGAGCTAGACAAAGCCATGATTAGCCAATATAGGGACAATACATATTTTGCTACTTGGGTATAAATCCAGCCTACATGAATTTTTCGTATAATATTTACATAATATTATTTTGCTTTCTAAATTCAATTAAATATTCAGATTACATCCACAATGGCTGTTTAATTTTCATCCACATATACAATCAATGAGAGGTCCAAAGAATAACTATTTAGATATCTATTTTTAATCCATACATATCCATGAATTAAGGTCCATAGTTGACGTCTATTGTAAGTTTGTACTCGTCAACCAGCATATATCTATTGAATAGGCATTCATGGACAACTATTTACTATCAGTGACGTTCCCTCGATATGATGATCGGACGATGATCGCGGACGTTCATTACACGTACTTGATATCAGCTAGATAAATGCTTGTGATCCACACAATTTTTGTGTAAATTACAAGCATTTATTTATTTTATTGTAAATGTTGGTATTATTTTTTTCATTGTAACATATTAAATTTAAGCAAAAGAGATTCATTACATTTACAACATTCAACTGTTTGCAATATTTGAAATGATGTTGATATTGAGGCAATGTTATTTATTATCCCTGAGCACAAATTTTTGGAATAATAGGTCTTGATATTCAGCACTGCAGAAAGATTTCTTTGCTCAAATGATTTTAATTTACATCATTGTTGAAAAGGGTTTTTCAAAATTTGATTTATAAAAATTAATCGCACTGCATACTTAAAAATTTTTAATTAAATATCAATAATCATAATCCGTTAAAAAAATCAATACCGCATCCATTGATCATTGATTAAAATCACTCTTTCTAACAACGTGATCACGGAACCAATCAGAACCCAATTTCTATTACTTGCTGCTGCAGATTCGGTGTTATCAGAGGTTTCCTACCGTTACCAAAATACAGCGTGATTGAAGTACCGCTAAATTTATATTTAGTTTAGCGCCTTGCGTTGAAGGTGTCAGTTTGATATACTTTTTTTATTCAACTCAATTTTGGCTAACTCGGTAAGTCAAAAGTTTTTATCATATTTTTGTTTTTATGCAGCATGTTTTTCAGTTTGTGATCGGAGAAATATTGAATATATTAATAATACTTCGATGTTGTTTTTTTTCTTGTTAAAATGTTACAAAATCTATTTCCTTTTTGTTACCAGAGTTCAGCTTATTTTAATCATTAAATGTATTTTATGATTTTTTGATTGTATGTTTGTATATTTTCCAGTACTCGTTGTTTGGAATAATTAAAAACATATAATTATTATAAAAGATTGACTTAATTTTTTTGATGGGCATTTATCATGCAATTTTTTGTGGTATAATCTCATACCTCTCGCTATTTGCAATACAAAATTTAAAAGAAAAATTTCTGGGTAATTGAAAAAACTACGTGTTTAAGTTATGAGACAATTACTTTATATTAATTTTATTATCTTTATCTATGTTATACTAATTTGATTGTTTTCGTTTGATTAATTGAAATGCTTTTATTATTTTCTGTGTTTATAAGTTGTCAGAACAATACTTTCATAAAATTTGTACTATTTCATTTTATCTGAAATGGTCCTGCAATGACTAAAAATAGTAACTAATACTTAGCAAAATGTAAAGACAAAAATCATTCTTGTTTTTTAAAAAATTTTCAGTGTGTACTTATTATGATTACAATAAATTGCTGGAAAGTACAACCCATTGTTAACTCGAAATTGTTGACATAATTTCAAATTTGTAAATTATTTTTGTTAACATTCCTTATCCTGAATGCAGGCCTATTGTGAATTATAATCGTTGCAAACCGTATACAGACATTGAACTAATTCCAATTATAAGTTAGCTAAATGATAATATTGGGACGACTTTATTTGTAAGAACAGTTCAAATAAGCAACTGTATTTTTTATTCATCAAAATTTTTAAGAAATTTTCTCTCTGTACACTTACATATTTATGAATAAAAATGTGATTTCAATTTGTTAGTTGAAAGGAAATTCAAAATATTTGAATAAAACTATTATTTCGATTATCAGGCTAGTATTTGCCTTAATAATTTTAATCAGGTGATAGAAATAACAAATCCTTAGAATCTTTAGCAATGTAGAAGTGCCTTATAAAGCATGAATTTAATATTCTTGCTATGGATTTAAATGTATAAAACAAAGTTAAATTAAAGACGTAAGTTTGTTAATCAAAAATAGAGAAATAAATCAATAAACGGTTACAATATAAAATGATTGAATTTGTGTGTATGCAGAAATCAGTTAGTTATCTGGAACACTATTTAATAGATATTTTGTAACTTATGTGGTAATATCAATAATTATGGAATTGAATGATAAAGATAAGATTACTTAAAAATAGTTAAAGAGATCTGAGGTTCAATATTTTCCTTGAATAAATCCCTATATATGTATACCTTATAAATTCGTTGATGTTTTTAAACTCTTATTATTCTTTTTCTATTAATTTAAGCTTGATTTAACTTTTTTCTGTTTAAAAATAATCTTTTTACCTTGCAGAAATGTGGATTCAGGTACGTTCCATGGATGGAAAAACATCATCTCGTATTGATGATCTTTCTAAATTGACAAAAATTGAGGAATTGCGAAAACTATTAGTTGACAAATTCAATGCACCTGTTGAACTACAAAGATTATTTTATCGAGGAAAACAAGTTAGTATTTATTACTTTAAAAATAAATTGCATATTCATTTTGTGATATCTGCCATTTAGAGAAGTGTTAAATATAATTGGAAGTATTTTATATCTACTAATAACTTTTAAAAATTTTAAAGCAATATTTATTAAAGCAATACCCAATTTAAATTTTTAGACATTACATTCTATACATTGTCTCATGCCTTAAAAACTGATAGTAATAATGGCTGGAAAACCTATTTTAACCATAAACTTTGATTGAAATAATCTTAGTGTCAAAAAATTACTATAAAGTGATAAACCAATTATTTGTATATAATTTAATTAAGATTTAATATAGTGAAATTAAAATGTAATGTCTAATACATTTATAGCAAGAAAATAATATGCTACATGTGTTCAAATTTAAAATTTATTGTCTAAAATATTTCTAAAGTTATTTTTAATCAATATCAAAAATCTAAAAATAAAAAATTGTGGGTTTCTTTTATTAATAAATTTTTAAATATATTTAGTAAAAATATTTGAATTTCTAAATTTTAAAATAGTTAGCCTGTGTTTCATGTATTCTTGTTACAAATATAAAAATTCTATATCTTCTTAGCTTGAAGATGGTCATACATTATTTGATTACAATGTTGGATTGAATGATATTGTGCAGATTCTAGTCAAGCAACCTGATTTAGTGAAAGACGTTAAAAGTTCTTCATCAAAGCAAAAACAAAGTCCTGCAAAAAAGCAGAATAAAGAAAATGAAGTTAGTACTCTTTTTATTTTATTGTTAAATGTATTTAATTTTTTTATAATCCATTTTTTATTTTTTTTATTTTTTTTTTAATAAAGCATGCAAATAAAAATGAAGCATCCTATCATATAAAATGATGTTTCAATTATTGTTTGTAAACTAATCTTTGAATCAATAACTTTTAAAAATCAAAATTATTTTGTCAAATTAAATCAAACAAAATTACTTTAATACCTTTAATAATTAATCTTGCAAAGTTCAAAGTAATAAACTTCAATGTAAAGATCTTTTTCAGTAGATTTAGATCAGACCTTTAGTTATACAATTAAGGGTTTCTGCTGATAGTCTGGTCAGAGAGGGCAGCTGTAAGGATACTACTCATGTGCTTACTTTTTCAGAGATCGCCACCCAGGTCAGACAAGGTGTCTGCTCTCCTGGGAAGAGAGACCTCATACATGAATGGTATGTTGATAATCACCTTGATGCTGTCCTGATTGAGGTTGGCAACAGGTGTGATCAGACAACTCTTGCAACTATGTCAGATTGCAAAGTGGACATACTCGTGGAATGCGTCATGTGACAAGCCACAAAGTTTATCCCCTGCGTCCAAAATACAATGCAGTTCAAGCTGCTCTGGCCCACATTTTGGTCTGCATTGGTTTAAGTAAATGGCAGCAATTTTTGAGCCTTAAGGCGTTGCTCAATTGTTTGAAGGCATTCAGTCTCATAGACCTGGTTTGATGTTGCTATCAACTGGGAGGAATAAGCTACAACAACAACTAGGTTTCTGCTGAAGAGCTGCTACAGAATGATTAATGTTCTATCTTTTTGTTCAATAATTCTCATGAGCAAAAATCTCCTCATTGGCTTGTGTGTTGATAGTGGTTCAAAATCCACTTTAAAGCATAGGCCCCAATCTAATTAGACAAGTGCAAAAAATGACCATTGAGCAACAAACAAATCAAACCTATGAGCTTGTGTTCAACTTTAGGTGTGCATGATAGCAATGGTTTGGTAGGTATTTTAAGCTGCATTTTCTAAATGATTTAATTTACAGTTACTCTAGTCACTTTAGAGTGACAAATAAACCAAGAATTCATGTAATTGGAAAAAATAATTTAATATGATAAAATGTGTCTAGTATATCAAATTTCATTGATGTGAAAATTTTACATAATTTATTGTGCACTGTTTCTTCACTATTAGGATTCAAATGAAACAAAGCTTGGAAAAAGTGGAATATTTTTTAACTATTATTATTATTATATATTATTTAATAAATTTTGATTATATTTTAAGTATTATAGTTGTTTATGAACTATATATGATTTAAAATATATGGGAATACTAAGTTGGAAAAGATAAAAATGGTGAACATTCTATAGATCTTATATAACTATATCATTCACATACATGCTTGATTCATGTCATAAATAACTATGTTCACATAAACTTGTTTATTGTTATATTGTAGTAGGGGCTAGTACATAGTAAATGTTTATTATAAATAGTGTGTTTCATTTTAATACTTGAAAATTAAGTCTTGCTAGATAGGAATACTCTAGTAAATAAAGCTTCCATGATAACATTTCACTGCATGTTTAACAAGTTAGACATAATAGTATTTTCATATATTGGATGGTTAACATACATTTTCAAAATGATTCTTTTTATTCATTTCATATCCATAGCTGTCAACTTGTATTGCCAAATTATACAATCTATGATTTTTGGTTGAATACTTAGGCCTTACAGCTGAGCAGTAAAATCATAGATTGTCAGGTTAATTTGAAATTATAAATGCTTCCTCTCCAGTTTATTGCGTGTAATTGATTAGCAATCTAAGGTATGTATTGCATACTTTTAAAGAACCATAGAGTAGAAAACAAAAGTCATTTATGTTGTATATTTTTTTGAATAAGATAATGATGTTGATTTAAAGGAAATCGATTTTTAAAATCCATTTTCACTCTTTCTTAGCTTAATTTGATTCAAGCTGTGATATTTATTTAATAAACAGTTTAGGTTGCTATAAATTAATAAAAGATAATTTAAAGTAAATATCTTTTTAAAATGTGAAGTGTTGGAATTTGTTATGTTTAAATTCTTGAAGTTTTGTTTTATAGAAAATATTTCTTAGTTGAAATTACTAAACATTATTTTTCAAATATTTGTATTTATTTGTATAGTATATATTTATTAATTTACTATAATAAATACAACTGAATAATATCATTCCTAAGCAAAAATTTTACTATAAATGTATGTATTTTGTGTACACACACATCTCTATAGGTGATTGAAAAACTGTATAATCATAAAATTTTTAATAGCATTTCATGTGTTATAATCTCTTGGTCTTAAAGGTTAATTTTCCTAAGTATATCAAATTGGTATTTCACTTTACTGAATTAAATTCGAAAATCATGAATGCTGGGCTGGTAAAAATGTAGGTTAAATATTTGTATTCCACAAAATGTGAGTGAAATAGTTTTTAGAATTTTGCGAAAGAAACTTAAAATTTTTTGTTAGATAAATATTTTTTCTATAATTTTATGTATTTTGCCTTATATGGTATTTATTTTACATGATTTTTCATTACCCATTTTACATTAAATTTGGTAATATTGATTTCTTGATCTTATAGAAATCTTGTGCAACAAAGCTTGAGAAGGTTACATTACAAAATAGGTTGAAATTATTTCAATATCTTCTTAACATTTTTCAAAAATAGTATTTTTGACACAAAATAAGTTATTTAATAGATTGACTGTGAAAGATATTTCAAATTACTTGCCTTAAAATAGATTTCATGTATCAGACATTTTGCATGCTGTGTTTAAAAATATGCAAAATAGTTTTAAAATTTTATTGGTGCATTTAATATGTGAATTAAATGCCGAATTCTATATGAAGTTACCGAAGATTTATTTATTTCCTTTAAGTTATGTACAATTTGAAGGAAAGAAGTTTAATAGTTAGAAAAAGTTTAATATAGAAGTTTTTAGTTTTAGAATTTTTTTCTTCTAAAACTCCCTAGTAAAGTCTAGTAAAAACAACTCTGTAATTTAAATTATCACTTTATCTAAAATTAAAAATATCACATGTTCTTGGAAATTATTACTTTTTAAAAGTTTAAAAAAATTTGCAAATGCTGGAAAGGAATGATATTTTTAATTTTCAGTATTCTTCATAGTTGCTAAAATTTTTTGCCATTATGAAATTAATTTTAAAGTTGATCACATTGTTATTATACTTTCGTATATTCCTTGGCTTAATTTTTTTTCTAATTTTAATTTATGATTTCAGTAATTTTGTCGTTAATGATCTTGATTTTTTTTTTTTTTTTTGTTTATAGGGTACATTGAAAGTTAATTCTAGTGCTGTAGAAGACAGTCCTCTTATCAGCAAATATTATAAAGTAAATATTTTATTAATTTTGTGACATTAAATTTACATGCATCAATTTTTTTTTCTTGAAAGTATTTTTAATATTCTTAAACAATGAAAATATTAGTATTTATATTTTTAAGTATATTAATAATATTCAAATTTATATGTTTCAGTTTTCTATGTATTCATAAATTTCATTTAATTGTGATATTCACAAATATTTTCTTTATTATTATCTTTTTTATGTAATTAGCCGTTATTAAAAATTATCATTAAAAATATTTTGTATTTTAAATTATATCATCATAACACTTTGCAGATCTTTCATTAAGTTTAAAAAGAACAATCTTAATGCTGAAGTAGTTTAAGATAAAAATTTTACTATGATTATTAATATGCAATTTTGTTACTACTTTACAGTATATTGAAAAGTTATTATTTTTATTTGATTTAATCTAACAGAATTATCATTATAGGGATAATTATCATAAAATCATTTATTATGAGAGCTTAACCATAACAATCATTTGAAAATAAATATGTAAAAGTCTTATTTTACCGTCCCTAATTTTAATCTACAATATTTTTTGCAAATTTGTAAAGGCTTTTTTTTTGTACATTTTTTCTATTAATAAATTAACTTTGCGCCATAAACTACAAATAAATGAAACATTTATTTTATCATACTTTTTTCTAAAGAAATTTAAATTTGAAGACAGATTCAAGTTTTCAGATGGTTTTTTATTGTTGAAATATATCTCAATCTTGTCCCAATAAATGCATATTCATCAATTCATTGTCTTCAGCTTAACCGTTAATAAGTTTGATTTCTTACTCAAGCATGTTTGTAGTGAATTTGAGCCTACTATAAGTTATAAAACCTAGTTGACTTAGCTTTGATTTGCGAATAAAGAACATAGAAATTAGTTAACAAAACCATATAATCTTCATCTTTTTCTTTTTTTTTTTTTATTTATTTTACTATAAAAATTTGTTTTTCATAAACTGTTAATCTTTGAAGCAACAAAAAATTACTCTGGAATAATCTGAAATTGGTATATAATGAAATTGTTGGTGATAAAACATAGTAGTATTTGTACTAAGATACTGGGATAGAACCCTAGATCTTTTATTCTAAAAAACATTGTCCTTCAGTAGATTACAGAGTATCCAAGTAAAAAAAAATTGGATATATGTACGATATCCATGGCATTACTTGTGATAATTTGCCCAAAGCCCCAGTTTAGGATTGTGAACTGCTTCAATCACTGAGAAGTATATGCATTGAAATCCCTGCATTTTTCATTGAAATATGCTCTAAAATCTGAAATAAACAATTAGCTTTGACAGTTTATAATTGGATAATATTAAAGTACCATACCACAAGCTTAAAGTGCTTTTATAACTGTATTTAAGGAATTCATAATGATTGTATGAATGCCAATGATTTTATGAACCCAGATTTTCTGTTAAATCTGGCATATTTTTTAAGCATTTGGAAAACTAAATGTATTGCATGTTTTCCCATACATGTATCTATATATATATTGAAGCTTAATAGGATTTCAGCATTCAAGAAGACTATAGGTGTAGAAAATAAAAAATAAACTAATGAAAGCTCGATTGTTTTCCTCTATTGTGAGTGATAGTTGAGCTATAATAGATATAAAATTTCATGTATGGTGGCATTTTTCACAAAACACCAGCCACAATTAACTAGTTAACTTGTTTACCTTGTGGCATAACCCTCTCCCCCATTAGGCCCGAGGGCTACAGTGCCCATAACAGTTTTCATGACTGAGGTCCCTGGGTGCAAGATATATGTCCTAGTTAGGTGGTCAGCCTAATGTGAGACCCCCTGCATTTAGTTCCTAAGTGTGCTTATGAACTAAATGCTGAGTTTATTGACCCAATGAATGGGATGAAAGGCTGAGTCTACCTTGCCAGGCCCAAGAATCATACGTCAAACATGTGCCTTAGGAGTGTGAAACACTGGCACTTGGTTTCGATTAGGTGTATTGTATATCGCAAAACACCAAACCAAAATGTTTGGATCTAAAATCTACATGTTCAGCTAAAAAGACTTTACAAAAAGAAAATGAATGAACTATCTAGAGACACAAGCTTGAATACAAAATTTGCTAGTCTTGATTGATAAAATTTTTGATATTTATTAAAAATGAGAATATTATTTTAAATTCAAAGGTGATGAGTATTCTCATTTCTTTTGTAAATTTTATCTTTGCAAAGTTGTTATTTTCCTTAACTTCTCTAACAAAGAGGAAATTTGTTCAAAAGATAATGTTGGAATAGAATGAGAATAATATTACTTAATTTTGTTACTTGAACTGTTGTGTATTTAGCAGCAGGCTCAGCTAACACATGTACCAAATGCATTTCTAAAATTATTTTATTAATATGCATTCCTATCAATTTTAATTGAGCCCCAAAGCCTCATTAGCTTCATACCACTATTCATATGATCAACAAATTGAAGCATCTTTTTGCCGTGACAGGTGATAGGGAGGGGTACCACATTCTACTTCACTGGGTTGCTGGAGCTCAGTCTATAATAATGTGTGACATTCAAAGTTCCGCTGGCATGTTTTGGATGTGAAGAGAAGAGTGCCAGCTCAGGTATGACTTCATTACTCAACCCTGGTTCAAAGTTACAAGATGCTTTTTGATAAGTAAATTTTCAAGCCCATTAACCTTGAGGAACTGTTAGGGACTCGCCTGTACTGCTTTTTATATATTAATTACAATTAAGGTACTTGCATGAATTTTAAATGTAAATAATATGTTTATATCCTTACCGGACTTCTCTAATATCTTCATAACCATACAAATATAAAATGTGTATTTGTTATATGTAATAAATACATAATTATATACCACATATTGATATTGTAAGATGAAGATCATGTAAGAAAATTCTAATTCACTTTACTGTGCCTCAACTTGGATGATATCAATGTTTCCTGAAGTTATTTATCAAATTTGGTTAAAAAAAATTGTTTTGTGAATGAATGTCTATAAAACTTAATTAATTTTCTTTCCAAATTATTTTTTACTTGAAATATAACTTATATTTTAATTAATAGGATTAATAATTGCTTGTTTAAAATGTTTTACATTATTCTGAGAACAAAATATTTTTAGGTAGGGGACCTTATTGATGCCAAAGATTCTGTTTATGGTGCATGGTTTGAAGCAAAAATTGTTTCTATACGCCCTTCAACTAGCTCTGATAAGAACATTCTTCAAAGCATTCAAAAAAATGATAGTTTTAATGGAATATCTGATGTGGAGGCTTGCTCTAAAGTAGATGATGATGGATTTCTTTACCGTGTAATTTATGAAGAGTAAGTACTATATGATGCATTGATTATCTTAAAAGTAGCATAAGTAGCAGCAAATTAAGAACATGAAAATTCAAAATTGAGAAAAGATTTTGTTTTATTATTATTTATAAGGTCAATAATAAAATATATTCAAAGTATTTTTCTTATATTAGATATTTATGTATGTAAATGTAAACATCTACCTTAAAATTTCCAAGAAAACACCCTAAAATACTAAAATTTAAAAAAAAAATGTAAGATTTATTGAATGGAAAAAGATGGGAATACTTACACTCTTGATTTTTTTGGTTTGCCAATTTCTGTATCAGAGATATGAAGATATAGGATGAACTGAGGGGGAAAGTCTTCCTGACCATAAAAGACAACTTTTTGAAAGCAATAATAGAGCAAAATTCATATCAGTCAATGGTAGATATTATTGGGAGATTAAATAAATCACAATCAAATATTTGGGGAAGTTGTTTGTGAACAGTAAAAAACACACCATCTCAGTGAAAGGATCATATTTTAACTCACAAAATGCTATTATATCTAAAACTCCTTTTTTAGACAATAATGATTTTTTGAATGGAAATGCTTTCTGAAAAGTGCTAGTCAAGTCAAGTAGTCAAATTTCTTTTAATTCATTGCAATCTTGTTTTACATTAAAAAAAATTTTATAAACTTACTGGAAGTTGGAAGATAATCATGAATAATAGTAGAGAATGCATAATTAATAAATCAGTTTTTAATTAAAGTAAGATGAATGTCAGACAAGAAATATAATGTTTTTATGATTCAGCCTAATCATTTCTAGTTTATGGAATATCATCAATAATCTTAATTTTAAAGACAAATATTGAAGTTGAAATTTGTATTTGTTCTATTCCATGACAGCATTACGTCAAAATGTACCTCCTATAACATAAAAATAAATAGAATTCAAGCAAAATTTAGCTTCATTTAATTATAAAATTGTTCATTTGATTAAAAAAATTTATTTTTATTGTTTGCTTTTAACATTTTTTAATTCTTTTATTTTTATAAGGGAACAAGTTTCTTAGTTAAACATAAATATTTAAAGTAAAATAAAATGTAAAGGAATTTATGTAATAAAATATTTTTTACTTTTACTAAAATAACTAAATTAAAGTAAAATAAAATTTTATCCGTAGTTTTGTGATAAAAATTACATGATGTAAAAGAATATTGTAAGTTAATATATGAAAGTAATTTGAATAATAAATAAGCTTCTCTGCAGTTATATATATATATTTATATATTTCAGCTATGAAGATTGTGAAGATCCAGTTGATTTGAAATTACATTATATCCGTCCACGTGCTCGGAAAATAATAAAGTTTGAAGAATTAAAAAAGGATGACATAGTTATGGTAAACTATAATATAGAAGAACCCAAAGAAAGAGGGTTTTGGTATGATTGCAAAATTGCTGCGTTAAAGGAGAGTAGAACTGCCAAAGAAATTATTGGTACTCTTTTGATTGGGTAAGTATATATTTAATCCTTCATTTTTAGATTTTGAAGGACCAATAAAGTATTCACTTAATTTCAAAATAAAATTGGAATACTTTAACTTATAATTTCAAGGGCAATGAGTAAGGTTTTTATAACTCAATTCAATTTTATTTTTCCCTTACTTTAACGGTGAAAATTTTATTTGAAAATTGCATAATAAGTGAAGAGTGATTGTTAACTTATTAAGTTTGAAAACTTTATTTTTCATTTTGATTTTATGAAGTGAATATTTTTTTACTTACTAGTGTGGTTTAAAAGTTTCAAAGCATTACAGTATATTTTTTATTTAATAAAATTGCTATTTTTTAACATTAATTAAAAACAAAAAAAGATCAGATTTTGTTTTTTATAAATTTTGATGTTTTAAGAAAATTTTAAAATTACAATTTAAAATATAGATTTCTTATGCATAAAAAATTCATAAAAGTATTTTAAAGATTAAGTAAAATTGATGTTAATTATGAATATTTATATTATTTCTAATAATGTTAAAAGTTATACAAATATATATTTTAATTGTACTGTAATCTTTTATTTATACAATTATCTTGATAAAAGGATTAACGAAACTTATTTGTTTTTTGTAGATTTGATGAAACACAGTTAAAGAACTGCAGAATTAAATTCACTGATGAAGTATTTGCTATTGAAAAGTCAAAATTACTTTCTGAACAACCTACAAACAATAATATGGAGCACATTACAAGTAAATTTTAATAATTATTTCAAATACCCCACAAAACAATATATCCTGGTTTTTCTGTTTCAATCATTTTTTCATATTAGTCATTAAACACGTTTACTTAAAGTTCTTTATTTTGTAGGATATAAGAAACCTGTATGTTCACATTGTAACGACAATCCATCAAGAAAGTGCAAGGTTTGTAGCTGTCATGTTTGTGGCGGTAAAGATTCACCAGAAAAGCAGATAATATGTGATGAATGCGATTATCCTTATCATTTGTGGTGTATAAAACCCCCTCTCACTGATATTCCTGATGAAGATGAATGGTATGTTATACTCAAACAGTTTTTTTCATTATCTTTACCTGTCATTTCATTTTTTCCAGAATTTTAAAATTTTACTTTTCAATATTTTCCAACCAATGGCTGAATGGTTATTATTCCTGACTCCTGAACTGTGTGTCCCTGGTTTGAATCCCGATTTGGGCATGGATATTATTTTCTCTCTGTTTTTCTTTATTCTTTTTTTCTGTGATGATGTATGAATGTGGCCCAAATTATAAAGGAGTTTGTGATGGTGTGGCATTGGTAATGCTACTCGCCTCCGTGAATTGATTCAGAGGTACCAGTTGGGTAGTGACAAAGGAGTAGCCATTTCTGACCTTGTTGTGGCGAAGTTTTAGTCATCCAAATGCACGCTTTTGTTTTACTTTCTATGTATAATATTTTTTACATTACTTTTTAAGGGTTTTTTACAGAAATAATAATTTTTCAAAAAGGCTTTTAAAATGAAGACTTGTAAAATTACTTTTATATAGTAAAATTATTTTTAAGTTATTATTTGTTGGTATATGTAAATGTGAAATTTTTTGTCAGGTTTTGTCCAACTTGTAAAAATGATGAAACAGAAGTTGTTCGAGCTGGTGAAAAGTTGAAAGCTAGTAAAAAAAAATCAAAGATGGCTTCTGCAAATTCGTCCTCCTCTCGAGATTGGGGTAAAGGTATGGCATGCGTTGGGCGAACTACAGAATGTACTATTGTACCTCCAAACCATTTTGGACCGATTCCTGGAATTGAAGTTGGCACAATGTGGAAATTTAGAGTACAGGTATGCATCATACTCTAAGAAATTTACATGTATATATGTAGTTGTTAAAATGAGCTTTAAAACACTACTGAAATTTCTTTACATTAAAATTTTTGTTTTAATGAAATTATTAATTATAATAAACAAGTTACCAGGAATTTTACTGAGACATTGAAAACTTTTTGCTATGTCATTCTGAAAGCATTTAATTCATGCAAGCATACACTTTGGAAAAAATACTCACTACTTTTTATTAAAATATTAGTCCTTTACGTTATGATATAAGTTTTAAATATCTTATCTCAATTTATTATTTTGAAAACAGTTATTTGCTAATGAAATTTTTTGTTATTTCAGTATGATTTAAAACATAATTTTAGTTTAAATTCATAGATGACTTGTTTTATCTGAATTGTTAAATATTTTTACTTTAACTTTTTTAAAAAAAATTCGGGCTATTTATTTTTTTAAAAATGACTGGGTATATATTTATATTCATTTCTTTGCCTCATTTTAGGATGTTGTAAGAACCTTATATCTTATAAATATTTTTTACAGATATTCTATCTCCTCCATAACTTCTACTGTAGCTATTATTTTTATTCATAATCGTATAATGTTCCTTTTGTAATATGTGTGTAATTGTCTAAGAAACGAATACTAATTTATTTTCATGACAAACTCTCAAATTATTTTAAAATTCTTTGTAACCAAACTGTGTTAAAATATCTAAATAGGGAGCAACTCTAAATACCATCACTTAATGAAATTCAATAAATAATATGCTTTTTGTAATCTTTTCTTAACAATTTCATTGTAAAAATTAAACACTTTCAATTTATCAAGGAATGGCAAACTTCATGTCTAACTTTCTTATTTTAGTAAATGGCATTTTACAAATTTTTAATAAAAGCCATACATTCATATGATTCTAAAACATTATATTTGATTTAAACATTTTCTAACTGTAACATAAACTGCATGTGAGTACATCAAATTTACTAACAATCTTCCCATTTTTGCTTTAAAAATGTTTAGCTTAAGGGTTGATGAATGTTATACAAAGAAATTAATGTGTACTGAGAAATATAAAATTTTCTTTTCAAATAAAATAAGACTATCATGTATAATAGCTTATACATAATGTACTAGTACATTATGTATAATAGCTTATACATAATATATTTACATAATGTATAATAGCTTATACATAATATACATAATGTACTAGTAATTGCATATTGCGGCAAAAATATTGTTAGTATCAAATGGAGTTTGAAAAGGAATAAATTAATAAATGCTATCAACAAATCAATCTTTTAAGTTTGACTGCATTGTTTGAAATACTAAGTGTAAATTTGATATAAATATTGAGTGTTTTCTAAAAAATCAGATTTTACCTTTTAGTCAAATAGTTGTAAAGTTTTTTTTCATTTCTTGTAATTTTCTAACTTACTATTTTTGTTTGCTATAATTTTATTAAAGCTCAGATAAAATTGCATATTTCTTAAAAATAGTTTAAATAATGCATTTGAATAATTTGTCATTTAATTAAAAAAAATTCTGTTACCTGGTATAAGTTTTGAAAACTTATTTCTATTTTTTGAAATTATAAATTTAATATAAGAATTACTATGTAGAACATGAAAATTATTGTGATGTAATTAACATTTTCAGTTACTGAATAAAAATTTTCTGCTTGAAGATTTCTTTCAAAAATGCTTATGCCATTTTAAATTAATAATTTTGATAGTATTCAAATATATCAAAATTATTAATTTAAAATATCTTAAATATTTTAAGACATGGCTCAAAATATTTAAGTCCCATTTTTCATAGTGCTAAATAAGTTTTTTTTTTTTTTTTTTTTTGTAGGTGTCAGAAAGTGGAGTCCATAGGCCTCATGTTGCTGGTATACACGGTAGAGAAAAAGATGGAGCATATTCCATTGTGCTATCTGGAGGATATGAAGATGATTTGGTAATTTTAAAGGAGCATTTAAAATTATTTTAATTTTTAAAAATACAGGTTTTCTTTTGTTAAAAATTATATTTCGGCTTACATTTCAAATTTGTGATAGAGTGTTTACTAATTATTCAATTAATGATTACTTTAAAATATTTCAATTTTTATTTTTTTTTACCAAACATTTTGTTTTGGGAACTATTTCAGATTTCTTTATTGTTTATGTATTTTAATGTTAATTGTGCTAATTATAGGGTCTTCATAAATACTTCTGTACAATGTGGCAGTGTTTCTTATTGTATCAGCATATTCTTGTATGATTAAGAACATTTTCTTCAATGAACTTTGTTGCAGTTTGTACAAAATAATCAAAAATTAGTTTGTCTGATGTTTGTTAAATGATAAATTGTCTTAATTTATTCTACTAAACGAGTAGTAGAAATTGATTACTTTTTATTATTTTCTGCTGTGTGCTATGGATTCTTTCTAATGTTTTAATTATTTTTGGTGATTCCATTTTTAATTATCATTTTCTTTTTTATTATTATTTAAAAAAATTTTTATACAAAATCCATTTTGATATATAATTTAGAATGAAGAATGAATTATTTTGATTTACATTAATGTATGTCAAAATAGTTGCCTTCGGTTTTCATCAGCTTTGAATTTTGCCAATACTTTTTCTATTGAATTATTGACAGAGATTAAAAAAGTTCATTGTGTTTCAATGTCTTAAAAATACTTTCAATTTCTTAAAAATTATTAAATCAAGATATATAATAAAAATACAGCTTCCTATATAATGATTTTGTTACCTATATTTTCTGCAAATTTGGTTTCATAAGTTTATAAATTAATGGATTTTAGTGTTAATAAAAATGTGAATTTGCTTATATTTTTTTAAATTATTGCATGGCAGGAAGGTTGTATTGATATTTGTGCTACTAATGTCCTAAAAGAACAGCGCATGTTTAAACAGATTTTCATTAGAACTGTTTCTGTAAAACTGGTTGAAGTATTTCATAATAAAAATATTTTTTAAGATTTTAGTACAATTGAAAACATTTTAGCAAGCCTAAATCTGCTTTGATTCTTATATAATAAATAAATGAAGTTCTTACATTAGCCCCTGTGTTGTGAACAATTGAGATATTTTTAAATTTCAGAATGGCATTCAGCTATTTCTTCTCTTAGTTACATTAAATAAAAATTAAAATACTAACATGCTTTTATATATTTGTAAATCCTTATATATTTAGATGAGTACTTATATTTCAAATCATGTAATATAATATTTCAAATCATATAATTAATATAGTATAAAAATATAATAATGAAGAGTTTTAGAATATAGCTTTAACTGATATGTATATATACTACCTTTATTATTGAATCTTTTGATCAAACTCTTTATTATCATGTGATTTCTTAAACATTTCATCTGCCTTCCTTTTTGTTGCAATTATAGTTTTAACTTGTCTTAGCTACTATAATTTTTAAAAGAAGTTTTATTTTGTGTATCTGAAACTATGAGAAGATTTGGTAACTTTTTTTTAATTTATATTATATTTTCTGAATGTTCTTCATGGTTTTTTTATATGAATTACAGGATGAAGGTGAAGAGTTTAAATACACAGGAAGTGGAGGCAGAGACTTATCTGGAAATAAACGTGTTGCAGAACAATCGTGTGACCAAACTCTCACTCGTATGAACAGGTATATAAATTTATTTTTAATATATTTTGGTATATGAATTATTATGTATTGACTGTTAAGCACAAGAAATGATATTTTTCCTTTATAATAAATTCTCAAATTTAATTTGCCCATTAAAAAATTTTATTTCTTTTCTTCAAAAGATGGTTTTAATTAAAAAAAAATCTAATCAGGACGAATTTATGATATTTACTAGTTCGGTTCAGAGATTGACTACCAAAATGACATTGATCCTGAAATCAGAAAGAGGATCATCACTGCAAATCATAGTTCCTTTGGCCTAAAACCTTTTCTAAAATCGTATCTAATCAATATAAGGACAAAGATAATGTATACATGATAATTATTAAACCACTTTTAACCTTTGCTTCAGAGACATATATCTTGACAATGAAGTAAGAGCAAGCATTGGTAGTTTTTAAGAGAAAGTCCTGAGAGCTATTTTTGATGCTGTTCTAGAAAGTAACACCAAGTGAAAAAGAGCTATGCAAAGTCTATAGAGAGGAGGACATTATCAAATCAATAAAACTGTCTAGAATGATATGGGATGACATCTTCTGAGAAGGAATGCAGTGAGAATACCTCTTAAGTTCTTCCCTTTCTGTAAAAGACCAAAAGGAAGAATGAAGAAGCGATGGAAGACTTTGCCATACTTAAAGTTAAAAACTGGAGATCGATTTCTGGAAATAGGGCAGAATGGCAGAGGCTTCTGAAGAAAGCCCACAAAGGGCTGTCATGCCAACAATGATATAATATATATATGAACGATGATATTTTTTTAAAGTTTAGCAGCATTACTACTTAGTCCATTATTGATAACTGTAATTGTAATCTTTAAATGTAATTCATTGTAATCTTTAAATGAATGTTGTATTTATGGTGGTACATAATAAGGAATGATATTTCAGAAACTTTGTATCTCCAGCAACAGTTATTTAAAATATACCATACATAATCCCTATTTATTCTCTGTCTTTAATGAGTCAATATTGTAACAATGTGTCTAAATCTTCAGTTTCTAATTATTTATTTTAAACTTTCCAATAGACTTTGTGAAATTTTCATGTATAATAATAATCATTTTATATGATCATGCTTTTAAAGCCTTAATAATTTAATTATTTAAAATTAAAAATACAACTTTTTTTAAACTGTTATAGTTACACAAAAAATAATGAATAATTTATTATGCTTTTATTTAATTTCATTTCCATAACTAAAACTTATAAAAAAATGAAAAGATTCATTGTAATCTTTAAATGAATGTCTTAAAAGCAATTTCAAAGTCTTCTAAAACAGTTTTTTTTATAGTGAAGTTTAATAATGGGAGTTATGAATATAATCTAGAATATACAAAGGTTGCTTGGATTATAATTATAAGAAAGCTAATAGCTAATTATGTGAACTTATTTTTTAAATGAAAAATAATAAACATTACAAAGTTAAATAAAGTATTAGAAGTTAGTACAAAATGAATTGAATATTTAACTGATTTTTGTTTTAAACTAAACTGTGTTCCATCTAATCTTGTTAAAGTAATTAAACAAAATTTTTAACTGTTCATTTTTTTGCATTCTAATAAATTACTTAAGTATAATTCATTAATTTTTAATAAAAGAAATGTAAAAAAAACTGTTATAGAGCTAATGTAAGTCTAATAATGAGCTAAAATGTAAAAATACCCTGAAATGATCTTGGGCTTTTTCTATTATTTTTCTTAGATATTTAATATTCCAATGAATGATAAAGATATATTAATTAAAATACTGAAAGAAGTAATATTAATAATTCTTAAATTTTGTCTACAAATTTACATTATAAAAATTGTTATGAAAGTATAAAAATTTAAAAATAGTTATTTAATGAAATGCTTAATAAAACTGATTTTATAAGTTTGGAAATATAAAAAAAATAAATAAATAAAAAAAAGACAATTGTTTTTCTGATTTTGGATAATATAATTTCTTGTTTATGTGTTTACTATTGATACCTTTTTAACTCGTTAAGTCTTTCTCCTAAGTAATCATTTTTTTTTTTTATCACCTTAGCCATTATTCTGTATCATTGATGTTCCTTAAGGCTCTTCCAGACCTACGTGAGAACTTCTGTTGTCTTGTCTCCCCATCTGGTGTTAATTCTCTAAGCTTGTAGAGGGGAGTATCCCAAACATTATTATTGGTTGAAATTGCTTGTCAATCAATCCTTCGAAGTTAGGCAGTCTACCAGAATTGGCACGTTATATCGTGAAAAATTAAAGTACTAACGCCATAAAAACACCCAAAAAAAGAGTTTTAAATTTGCTCCTAACAGATGTTTACCTCAAATTACCCTCAAGGTTCTTAGAATAGGGGTGGAGGAAAGTGGGTCAGTACAAATGCTCAACGAACTGACACCGGAATTACCAGTTGCTGTCTTATGGAAAATGAGCTGCCAGTGATTCTAAAGAAAATATTATTTATTTATATTTTAGAGTTCGATTTTTATTACTCGCACTAAAATATATGAAGACAAATTGCATATGTTAAGTGATTTTACAGTTACTAATTAAATGGTCAAAAATGATTATCAGAATTCAAATAAAACCTAGAATACTATATGAATGATTAAAAATATTTTTTTTTTAAATGCCTTGGTCCAATTTGATTTTATGAGATCCATTGACTTAAGATGCTTTTGAATATGAATGCAACAAATAATTAAAAACTATTATTTTCAAAACTAACTTAATATAAAAATATTTAATTTTTTTCAAGTTTTTTTTTAAACTAACGCACACACACACACACACATATATATATATTCTAATTATATAAAAATAGATGAAATGATTATATAAATAATTACAGTTACAATTTATATTTTTATGAAACTAACGTTACGATTTTCTATCTATCTATCCATATAATCGTATCGTAATTTTCATAAAAATATTGTAACTGTAATTATTTATATAATAATCATTACATCTATTTTATATAATTAGAATTATTTAGACATTGAAAGAGAGATTCACCTCTTATCTTTCATCTCACATGTCCCTAACTTTATTCTTCTATATAAATAAAATTGAATAAGTTATAATTAGAAGTACACGTTTTTTAAAAACTTGATATTCTGGTGTAAAATGTGTTGTGAAATTTACTTTAATTCTGAAGATTTTAAAACTCTTCAGTTATTTTAGTAGATATTTTCCCCTGGCTTGATAAAAACAAAATTAGATTAGTACTAAATATGCCTTATAAAAACACACAGGTAAATTAGATTAAAATAAGTTTAGAGTAAAATTGTGAGAAATATAAATTAGGTTTATATTTGTCAACGAATAATCAAATGCAAATGCAACTTATAGCATACGAGAAAAATATAATTTCATAGTAATACGAATAAAATATAATACAATTTCATAAATTAGGTTTATTTGTCAACAAATAATCAAATGCAAATACAACTTATAGCATACGAGAAAAATATAATTTCATTGTAATACGAGTAAAATATAATACAATTTCATGAGCATATGGGAAATTTAGTTAATACCTTGAAATATATATGAGGTAAAATAGTAATTAAAATAAATCTGTTAATAAAGTAAAGAAATGCTTGAGCAATTCACATTTCATGAAGGAAAAACAGAAACTATATATATATATATATATATATATATATAGTTTCTGTTTTTCCTTCATGAAATATATATATATATATACACACACACACACACACAAACAAACACTCTATATACAAACATAAACATACAAATTCGTATAGTTAAATTTTTATTTTTTTGGATTTTAATTTTTCAGCTTTTTTTTGTTTGCTCCTCAATTATATAAGTTGGATTTTTTATGTCCATTGATCTAGAATAACGTGGATCGATTAGTTCTGGCAAAAGACAGTCAAAATAAAAATCATTTAATTTAGTTTTCATTTATGTCTCCCAAAATACATCATCTCTAAAAATAATTTCAGTTTTAATTCCTTTTGGGGACCAAATGGCAAACCAACAAAAGTTTCTTTCACTAATATGTAATTGTCCTTGGATTTGATAGTAAAATTTATGATTTTTATTTATGCCATTAATTTCTTTTGTTTTTCCATCTTTTTGCCAGAAATTGAATTTAGATTTCTTTATAAATTCATTGGGATGTATATCGCGACATGTATATGGGCATTTAATTTTAACAATACCCTCTTTGCCAATTATTCCATCTGGCGTGGCAGCTAAATAAGGCTAATTTTTTTCTATGAATATCCCACATGGTTCTATTTTAAGTCCTATTTTTTTTTCTTGTTCGAGAATGGCAGTTTTTTGATGAATAATCCCGTATAAAATTGCTTCATTTTTTTTACGTTAGAGTATAGTATTGTTTTTACTAAATTTTGGCATGCTGTAGAGGGTAACTTCCAATATACAGCACCAAAATTCGACGCTGTCAATCAAATTCTTCTTTTCTTTCTCCAAACAGCATTCTCACTTTGAAGTACAGTAGCTCTTTCTAAATCTTCTCTTTCTTTCAAAGTAAGAGTTAGATTAGTCAATAATTTCGATTTTTTTTCTTTGTATTCACTAGATGTTAAATCTGGCTTTTCAGCAGCTGGGCCATAATTTTTGTCGGGACCTGAAAAAATATTTGCTAATTTCCTAGGCTTTGACTTATTTTTTGCTTTATTTAATTTATTTATTCTTTTATTTTCAAACTGCTTGCAGTATTTACCTGGACTATTTTCGTTAAGTGCTTTGTGCATTTCAATATATTTTATTTTAGTATTGTGGGAAAGAACTGAAACATAGCATCTTGTTTGGTAGGAATTCTTTTGACAATAGTTCACATCAATTGAGAAATGCGTCAAAGTGAATAATATGTTCAACAGAATCTTGCGGTTGAATAGTTTGGAATGGCTGCATTAGAAAGCTGTTTGGAGATGGTATTGTACTGCGTATGCCATCTTAGTGACAACAAGGTGATTGATGATTTAATTATTGTTGTAGCCATACAGAGAAAGAAAGTCATTCAATCACACTATTTCTAGACTAGTCACTTTGAGCATATCTAATTGATTCTCAATCTCCTTCCTGATATTCTCTCTCAAGCATTTCTACTCGAACATCAATACTATAATTTCAGTTACATATTTTATATATCGCCTTAAGTGCTACAGGATATTTATTCATTCTTTTGATATTTTATTCCTTTTTTGTCAAAAATAATGTCATTTGCGTTGCGCAGGACAATATTCTTCTCAAATAAATTTCGTGAGCATAAAATGATTCCCCTAAGAGCATTGATGTCATCTGTATTGTAGTGTGTTGTAATGTATTGTTATCGTTCATTATGTTATTGAAATGCTTTTATGTTTTTCCGCTGAAGTTATACTACAAACTCAATTTTTTTTTTCAAAGATATATATAATTTTTCAAATTTAAAGTGTTTAATTTCTTATCAGACGCAATATGCTGGTATCGTATGCTTATTAATCATACCTTATAATGTATTTTTTTTTTCATGAAATAAGTTGAAAATAAAATTAAATGTCCAAATGTTTGTAAAGGTAAAAACTCAATAATTTTGGAAAATGATTAAAAATCAAATTAAAATATTTGTCTCACTATTATTCTAATAAACTTATCGTTCTTATTATTAGATATTTTATAAGAAATATATATATATATATATTTATATGTATATATATATATACATATTTATATGTATGTATATATATACACACATATATATATGCATGTGTGTGTGTCTATTGTAAAATGCATTTTTTTACATCTTCACACATAAAGTAGTTTAAATTTTTAATACATAGTTAGTCTTATTTCAAAGTCTTATTATATAATATAATTGAACAAAGTAACACGAAACAGTTTATAATATTTCATTTTGAAAATTTACTTAAATGAAAATAATCAAAGTTGATTTAAAAGTACATATCATAGCTACTTTTCCAACGCTAATAAACAGAAATCTAACATGCATTATTTACAGTGCCTTTTCTATTTCATGAGTGAGAAAAGCTAATTCGTCTTGCTCGATTTGGAATTGTTTGCCAACCACAGGGTAAAATAGCGGGAATCATATGGGGAGAAGTTTTTCTCAGAAATTCCTCCTTCTTTAGGTTTCTGTAGTGAAGTAGAAAACTCAGCCAAGTTTGGCTTTAAAAATTTTCCAGTTTCATAGGTGGCGTTGTGTACAGAGGTGGATTTTCAGAAATAAGAATGAGTTTGATTTGTAATCAAAATATTAATGCAATCAAAAATATTTTTAGCTTAAAAAAAAACAAAAATGTTCATTTTGTAACTGTACGGAGAAAAAAATTAAATATCTTTAAACCAAATTTCGTACAACCTCAATGAAATTAGAATTTGGTTAAAATTTACTTGGATGGAGATATTTTGACATTTTAAAAATATTTGAAAAAATTTTAAACGCTAAAAATGGACGTCGAAGTGATAGTAGCTCCGTTTTTTGTAATTTGCAAAAGACCCGAAGTTTCTATCATGAAAATAGCACTAGTGAAACATTAAAATATTATCCATAGGATTAACATAGGATTCGATTTTCCCCAACGGAGGTCTAGCAGGGCCTTAATTTAAAAATGAGGATAAATTATACAAGTGAAGTTGTCAGTTTTTATTATTTTTTATTTTTTTATTGCAATTTTTATGATGACCAAATGCAATATTTATTATTTTAGAGCATTAGCTTCTAATTGCAATGCAAAACTAAATAATGAAGGTGCTGAAGCATCTGATTGGAAAGGAGGGAAACCTGTTCGTGTGGTTAGAAATTGTAAAGGAAGGAAGCATTCAGAGTATTGCCCTGAAGAGGGAAACCGTTATGATGGTATTTATAAGGTATTAATAATTTCTAATATTTATTAATTAAACTTAAATTGCTATTTGGATATTTTCTTAAACAATATCAGACTGATTTTCTGATGCTTTGTGTAATTAACTATTTTATTGCATTAAAAAAAATTTCTGATTATTTAGTTTCATTTTTAACCATCTGATAAATTTTATTTCAAATTTTGCTCTTATTTCTGATGTTATAAAAAATAAAAAGTTATTTTTATTTTTCTATTAAAAAATCTATCAAAAAATCAGGATATATTTATTCGCACGACATATCTCAGTTTATGTAAATGGTTGTAAAACTGTGTAATTATAGTTCTGATTATAAAATTTAATGATACATTTTTATGATAAACATGAATGAAAATGCTATGAGCTTATTTTTGGAAACTTAAGCTTTCAAAATATTGCTAAAATCTTTCTTCTAAATTGTTCTTGAAAAGATTTGCAAATTGTATTAAAAAGTTAATCATTTATTTTTAAATAATTTAATACAATATTAGCAATTTGTATACAATATTGGATATATAAAAAGTAATTTGCAAATTATTCAGACTTTTAATTGTACTTTCATATTTACTGTTTTAATTAGTGACATGTTATGTTTCACTAATTAAAGAAATATTAAGTATATTAAAACAAAGAAATATTAAGTATATTAAAACATACTTTTAAATATATACCATGTACTAAATAATATACTTGAATTTTATGTAATCAATTTCTTATTTCTTGCAAATATTTTAAAATTCAGTGTAATCCAATTTTTATTGAAAACTTTTAACCTTATAAATATGTTTTGATTATTGGTAATAAACAATTCTTAAAGTTAAGAATTTTAAACTCTGCAAATCCTAATTAGAATTTCAAAAATTTTTCATATTGAATAATTTCATTCATAAATTTTTGAAACTCTTAATATAAAAATAGAATTAAATTGTGAAATGCATCGTTTTTCAAATGATAAATTTTCCAAATTATTAAAATTTTTCAAAAATTGTGTTAATTCAAAAGAAATACAAAAGTATTGTTTGTTCAAAAAGAATTAGTAAAAGTAAAATTAAATTTTATATTTAAATAATAATAAATTAAAAAATTTAACTTAAATTTTACTCAGATAAAAAAATTATTTTAAATATATTGCAGTTTCATACTTGACTATTTTTCACTACTGTCAGGTCAGGTGATGCAATTTAAGATTTGAAAATTAGGTAACAGATTAAAATATTTTATATAAAATTTCCTTTTAAAAATAGTTATATATATATATATATATTTATATATATATATATATATATATATATATATATATATATATATATATATATATATATAAATTTAATACATTATTATATTTTGATTTAAAAGATTGTAATGAATTGATGTTAAAAATGAATAGGAAAAATTTTCAGCTTTTATAAAAGAAAGTTTAAGAAGTTGTTATATATAAAGGTTAGAACATATGTAAGATAAATGTGTATGGACAAGTATTATTAATGGTCAATCATTTTGTTTAATTTACATAGACTTTTATATTTAGTTATTATCATTTATATATTTCCTGACTTAGGTTGTAAAATATTGGCCAGAGAAAGGAAAATCTGGTTACCTGGTTTGGAGGTACCTACTTAGACGAGATGATCCTGCCCCTGCTCCTTGGACTAAAGCTGGAAAGAAAAGAATTAAAGAATTAGGTTTGACTATGCAGGTATTGAAAGTTCTTTCATACCATCATTGAATATTATTAGTTGTTATTAATTTCATATAATAGCTATTTAAGTAAAATTATTAAATACCATTCACATTGTTACTAAATCAGTATATAATGTTTTCCTGATTAAGTAATCAGCTATTTTTCATTGATTTTACCCTAACTTTATTTACCTATCTCTTAATGGTATTTATGTAATATGAATCCAGATTAACAAAAGCTGTTATTTTTAATTTTGGGCCTTTACATGGTTTCTGAAAATTTTAAATTTTGAAGAAAATAAAATTCAGTTATATCCAAGGAATTTTTTTATTTAAACCAGTAATTTTTGGTCAAAATGGAAGCATGTATTCTGATGAAATAATAGCATGAAAATATAAATGGAATTAGATTAAAAACAATCTACCATGGTATAGAATGGTAGAAGTAAGTGAAGTAGGAGGATCTTAATTCTACCAAAGATGTTGGTTTTGTTTCACTATTCAATTAAATGTATGTTTATTTTTCAAAAATATATAAAGGTGGAGTAAGAATATTTTAAGGTGGAATAAAACTATAATTTTTTTTATGTACAGTGGATTCCTGCATAATGTGGTACCATAAAAATAAAATTCATATAAAATAATATAAAAAAAATTCTGAACACAGTGTATTACTGTTTGACTAATGACTACTGTTAATAATTTTATATTACGTTTAGTCACAATTTTTTCATAACATTAATTGTGTGTGAAGTAATGGGGCACTTTTATAATTCAATTAATTATTTTTATGCATTTCATCGTATAAAAATAATTGAAATATAAAAGTGAATTGTTATGAATAATCATGAAATAATCCATTTTGTTAGTTATGAAATTCAACTACTAATTTATTTTTATGTTTGGGATATTAAAAATTAGTATAAAGGATTCTTTCATGCATATGCAGTGTATTAATAGTATGCCGATGGAATAAGGAACAAAAATTTTTATTCTATATTCCAGCCATAATGTACTTTTTTGTTGAAATTTTGTTCCAAATATTATTTCATTGAAATTTTTAAAGTAAAACTATTTTGATTCAATGAATGTGTAAAACAAAAAAGTTCCAAATACTTGTATTTTTTATTTGTAGGTTTTTTTTTATATATTTTAGGTAACAAACTTTAAGTATGAAAATTAAATCTCTGAATATATATTATTTTCACAAATTAATTGCTTTGTTTTAAATTCTGGACTTTGCTGTTTTAGAAACTACTACAAATTAATGATCAGTATAGTAATATATAAAGCATTAAAAATTTATCTTGAGTTGTGCCTAACCAGTAGACTTCCATTTATTACTATAAGACTTATATTTATGATTAATTGATAAATTGATTACTGTTGCATGATAATATTTTACACCTTCTTTTAAAAAACAGCAATTTTATAAATGAAATAAGTTTTTATTTGTTATATTTTAGGCACTGATAGAAGTGTAGCTAATAATTTACTCAGAAATTTATGTTTTTATTGATTACTTTTGTTGTATCAATTTTGATGACTAAGTTTTTTTATATAGTTTTTCCACTAATTAGCTGAACTCACAGTTAATTGGTTAGCTGTCTTTATTTCAACAGTTTTGAGTTTAAACCTCATTTTGATTAAGGATGTGGTTATAAATCTATTTATGCGGAACTAGCAGCCGAGTAATTAGCCCTCTGACCTTCGGATCCATGATTTAAATCCTGCCTTGGTCTTGAATGTTACTATTGGTTTGGAATTCATTTAAAATCATAGGTCCCCGTCTAATTAGCCCTTGTATGCTAAAAGTGACCATAGGGAGACAAAAATTGAAAGGACAAAAGTTAAGTGTTTTTGTGCAAAAAATGACTGTTAAATGCCAAGCAAACCAAACAAAATTACTTCCACTAATCATTGTTTCATTAATTTGCATTTTACATTTATATCTTGCTATTGTTTTATATAATTCCTATTACCGAAGGTTTTATAATATATAGAGTAAAATTGTGAATTCTATAGTTTCTATCAGGGTCCTTATAAATGTTTTGAGATAAGAAATTTAAATGAACAGCTTAGTTGAAATTACTAAAGTCTATGGAGGATGCATTAAATGGCTTAATAAACTTTTTATTGAATAGCAGATATTAAATTATTATTTAAATTAAATTATCTATTAAATAATTATTTAAATTTTTTTTCGATATTCATTCTTTATAACTTACCCATGGGATTTTTCTGATAGAGTGGTTTTTATCGCATATGGGACACAAAGAAGAGAACTTGGAACTTTAAAGTACCCATCATGTGTTATTGCCATTATCCAGAAATAATTCAAATTTTTAAATTCTACTGTTTCCTAAAGCTATGTATTAAAATTAGTTAGGAAATCAATGTACAGTAAGGCACAAAATCTTGCTGAATGGAAATCTTAGTAACGTTTACATGAAATAGAGTATTTCATATCTCTCCGATTATTTTGAGTATTGATTTTTATGACCTATGAATCATTGTAATTTTTGGCAGAGAAATTAGCAACAAATTTAAATGAGAAAGAAGTGTTTGTTGGTTTATTATTTAAATAATATATTTTATTCAAGCAAAGTTGTACAAAAATTAATTTTGCAATGAATGTAATTTCCTTAAAATATGATTTTCTCTTTTAATTTTTTTTTAATTCGATGATTTGAGTAAAATGAGAATAATATTTAAAAGTTATTTTAAGTTAATAAACTTTTTTAGCTAAAATATTCACTGGCTGTGTTTCTAAAAGTGTTGTTATGTTTAATCTGTGATAAAATTAAGATAACAAAATATTTTTTCTTTTATAGTATCCAGATGGTTATCTTGAGTCCATAAAACAGAAAGAAATGAATGGAAATTCAGATAAAAAGAAAGAAAAAAGAGAAAGTAGTGGTGTGTATTTTTTCTTTATGTGATTAACACAAATGTTACTTCAAAATTTACTATTAAATATATACATTAAAGGCAAAAAGAGAAATTATTCTTTAATGATTTGAGTTGAGCTGGTACCAAATAGTTAATGCTCTTACCTTCAATTCAGTAGTTCATTGGTTTGAATCCCACATTGGCTTGGATGTTTGTAGTGGTTGGTAATCACTTTCAACCTTAGATCCCTGTCTAATTAGCTTTAAGTATCAAACAATGACTTTGAGTAACAAACAAACTAAACCTGTTAGAGTTTGATGTTTCTGATAAGAATTTTAAGTATAAAAATATGCCTAAAAGAAAACAAGTACCATCATTAAAAAATTTGACTAGCAAGTACTGCATTTTCCTGTATATAATCCACAGCAGTGTATAATGTATAACAATTTTTTGGTAAATAGTCTGAAATATATATTTAATATAGTGTCACATTAAATAAAAAAAATACACAGTCTTATTAAAAATATATGATATAGAGAAAAATTTGCTTGGATCTACCTCATTGTAATTTGTGATAAACATGAAAGCCACAGTTTGATTTTCTATCAAGAGCCATAATTCTGAGAAGATTGTAATAAAACTTATCAATTTTTAGTTTTTAATTACTTTAAAAATGAATTTAGGCATATTTTAAAAAAATGAAGTATATTTGTTTCGTTAATAATTAAATGAAATAAATGGGTTATTTTTGAACTATAGTTTGGGTGCATTTTTTCTTTTGTATTGAACCCTTCTATGTTTTTCACCTTACATTAAACACATTTCTCGCCATTTTTTATTTGCCTTTTGTTAGCTTTTGATTTAAGGTCTGCTGAATAACTTATATCCTTTCACTTCCAGACAATATGCAAACTTGAATATTTTCAGAACAATATAGCTCATGTCAAAACGAAATTTTTTCTGTAATATCTCTGAGGAATTGAATTCATTCTTGATCTCATCAACATAATTGGAAAAAAATGAATATCACTGAAATAAGTCAGTTTGAGCCATAGTGCAACATCTGTCATTCATTTTATAAAACATGAACAGCATTTCTTTCAAAACTTTATTTAAGTTTTTTATTTTATTTTTTTTTTATTTTTGTCAGATTATTAGTGGCAGCCTATAAAATGCACTGCAAAATTTTAAACTTTTTTAGCGCATAATCCATGAGCTATACACAGGGAAATAATTACTTTTTTTATTCTGTTACTTTTTCCCTGTATTAGACTTGTAAACTTTTGATGCAAATATTTTGAATTTTAGAAATTTTCATTTTATTACATAATTACTGTTTCCCACAATTCCAATAAACAAAAAAATATTGAAGGAATTAATTTGCAATTTTTTTAAAATCTGAATAAAACCCCAGAAATTTGATAATTTATTGAATTTTTATATAAATAGATAATTCTGTGGTATGCAATTGTTAAAAATAAACAGAAAATACTTATACGTTTTTTTTTTCTTATTAAATTAGTAGAAAAAACTCTTTAATTTAAAAACTCTATATAAGTAATAATTGTGTTTACTTTGTTTTCATTTTTGTCATCAGTTTGTAAAAATTAATTTTAAAAAAATGAAGTTTTGGTTTTAAGATAAACTTAAGAATTTTATATATATACTACTAAGAAATTTACTATATATATATGCATGCCATTTTAAAACTGAAAGTATAACTATTTCAAACATTGCTTTAATAAAAATATAGAATTATTAATTATATATATAATTTTTAATTATAATCATATGTTCTTATTGTCAAAGTTTTATTTTTTTTTAGAGACTGAAAACATGCAACCCACCAAAAAGAGGAAAAGTGTTTACACTTTGCCTTCTGATGCTGAGGATTTCATTTCTGAAGATGTTTTGAATAAAAAGATTTGGGATGAATGTCTAGAAACTGTTAAAGAAGGCTCACAGGTGAGGCTTATTTTACATAATATCTGTACGCTTTCTCTAAAAGTATCTTCAGTTCATATCATTAAGAGTAATTACATTAATTTTGATTTAAAAAAATTGACAAAGCAGAAAGATTTTATAAAAATATGTGTGTTACATTACATAATATACATTAAAAAATATTTTTTTTGTTTATGTTTGATTTACAGAGGATAACAAACCTTGATTTTTTATTGTGTAATATGATTGAATAATTTGTGTATTATCCTTCAATGCTAAGTTTTTAGAACCCTACTGTTGCACATCTATTACAAACATGAAATGTGTGTACTGTTCATGATAAGTTTTCAATTTCTCTTAAAAATTAATATTTTGTCACTTTTTTCACAAATTTTAATTATTCTTCATATCAATTTTAATTGTTATCTTTTGAATACTTTGTAATACGATATCCTGATCTATATATAAAAAAAACTGTAATCATCCTTTATTATATATTCTTTTAATCTTTTGTTTACACTAGTATTTTAAAAATTTTCACAAAGCAACATTTATCCGATAGTGTTTTTCAAATATATTATTTCTTAACAAATGCCTAGTTTTTGAATTTATTTTTTGCTTTTATAATTTTAACCAGCTATAAAGCAAGTCTAAGAAAGGCTCCTTATAATAATAGCCAAGCTGGCAGCCGAATGGTTATCATTCTTGCCTTAGTTTCAACAGTTCGCGGGTTTGAATCCCACCTTGGGCCCAGATGTTTGTAGTGGTTCGGAATCCATTTTAAACCATAGGTATTGGTCTAATTAGTCCTCATATGCAAAAAATGACCATTGAGCGACAAACAAACCAAACCTAATAATAATAATAAATTGTGGAGAGTAACTCTCAGATATTAAAATACTTTACAATGCTTTTATACTATATGAAAATGTGATTCTGGTAAAAACTTAAAGTGAGATATTCTATTGTTTTAAAAGAAAAGAATATCTTAGTTTACTCTTAAATTAATCAAATCAGTTCATTTATAGTTTTCTGTTGTGCCATATGTTTTCTGCATTTATGACTTAAAAGGTGATCCTGTTAAAGAATGTGAACTCAAAGAATGCTCTGAAATTTTGGGTTCATTTGTTTCTCCAAAAGAAGTTTTAAAGACTGAAATTCTATGGGCCTTTAAAGTTTTAAACAGTGGATTCAGCTACTGTTCTTGTAACAATATTAATTATACCTCTTTCAAGCAATGTTTCCAGACAGTGTAATTGCAAAGTAGTTCAGCTGTCTGAAAAAAGTATGCTTATTTAACAGTTTTTGGAATTGCATCTTATTTTTCCAACTTATTGAAAGAAAAAGTAAAGAATGTTTATAATTATGTGCTCCTCTTTGATGAAAGCTTAAATGATCATCTGCAGACAAAACAACTGGACTTCCATGTAAGATTTTGGGATAATGATACAATTAAAACACCCATCTGATTTTAGGTCATTCAACTGGAAATAATTTATTTGAAAAAGTGCTTAAAATTAGGAACAAGTGGATTACTCCAATTATCAGTGGATGGCTCAAATGTAAACTGGTCTTTTTGGACTAAAATGGCTGATTTTTTTTTTTTTTTTTTTTTAATGTGAACATCATTAAACTGCAACTTACACATTCTACATAACATTTACAGCCATGGATGCTCCTCATTTCCAGAAGTTGAGGTAACAGCAAATGCAGTTTACAGACTATTTAAGGATTCTACTGCTCATAAGGAGATCTTTGATAGCCTGACTCAGGCATGAAATTTCCTTTGAAGTTTTGCAAACAATGATGATTACAAAATATAAGTGTTTTCAACAGATTGTTTGAAATGTTATTGTATATTAAAACATATGTTATTTGTTCAAAATCAAAAATTTCCTAATCCTGGTACCAAAACTTTTGATATTGTGCAGAAGTGTACAAAAGGTGTACTTTTTCTGCTAAATGCAATTTTTTATATGTATTGCTCAGGAAGAAGGACCTATTCTGACACTTTATCAAACTGATAAACCAGTGTTGCTATTTATTGATGGAGATTTTCATGCATTGTTGAAAAGTTTGATGCAAAAGTTTTTAAAAGAATATTTGCTATCTGAATCTATTGGAAATGTCTATAAACTCTAAAATTACTCATAATTTCATACAGTATATAATCCAGTATTATATAGAATGTTAATTATTTAAATAAAAAATTTTCTGTTATAGCTGTAAATTCATTGAAAGCTTTTGAAATAATCATTAATAATTTTACTCAAATAAAAAATAGTTCTATTAATGTTTGCAATTATTTATTTTTGTTATTTACAGAAATGTTTGAAAAATATTGCATGTACATAATTATATGAATATTTGATTGAGAACAATTTTTAAAATAAAATAAAAAAATAAATAAAAAAAGGCTGACATGAATACCTCCTGGAAATTTTTGATTTTTCTCCTGGAATTTCATTTTTGGAAATCTGTATAAACCCTACAGTAACTAAAAACTCATTAGTTTTTAACTGTTCAGAATGTTCATTCTGTTTATCATATGTATAATTCAGTCTCTTAATCATGTGTATGTTATATTTTTATCAACATGTATAATTAATTGCCTTTATTTGTTATGTTATTTCTATTTTATATGTAAGTTTCTTCTATGACTTATTTGTAAATCTTTAAATTATCATGAAAACTAAAAGAGTTGCCCTTTCTAGTATTTATAAATGCAACTTTAAATCAAGATTCATTAATATTTCACCAATTTAATTATTTTTTAGAAAATGTTTATTTAATATATCAGTATAATATAATTATTGTATAATTTTCAGAATTTTTTAAAGAAAGTAGAAAATAGTTTTTCATGTATATGCTGTCAAGAAGTTGTGTTTAATCCTATAACAACTGTATGTTCACATAACATATGTAGAGTAAGTAATTTTTTCTTATCTTAAAAATTTTGCTAGTCTAAAGTATCCACACTAGTCATTTTGAAGCGATATTTTGATTCAAGGATAAGAGATTGGTATATTCAACTTCTTAGATTACTATTTACTATTTATTTAAATCCTTATTGAGCAATTTGAATATTATGATGGCTTAATTGATTGTGGTGTTTTCATAGTTTTTACCAAAATTTGAGAATTATTTGTGCTAAAGGAGAAATTATGGTTGCTCTAAAGTGTAATGTGCAAAAAACAAATGTGTTTTATTTAATTCATCACTGGAAATTTTAAAGAAGCAATTGTATGCTATTTTATTATACAGTGAAGGAAATCTTATTTTACTATTGCTACAACAAATTGTATTGAGAATAATTGAAAGGATAATATGTAAATATGGTTTCATATTTTTCAAAATTCAAGTCAAATTTTGCTTTTGGATTTAAAATAATGTAATATTGTTAAAAAAAAAAAATTCACTTAAAATCAATGTCATTTTTGATGAATGCCTTTAACTAGTTTTTAGTGTGAATATTATCAGAAAAGCATTGGGAAAATAAAATAATGCTTAAAAACAAATTTACTGAACTTTTCATATTGATTATACTCTTTTTATCATATCTGCGCATTCCTCCTTTTTTTTAGAAACATTGCTATGCTTTCAAAATAGTAAAATTCCAAACAATGACATTGATTTAGCCGGGGTGGAGAATTTTACAATAATGTTGGACAGAAGTAGATTTCTGTCAATAGATTTGTTTTGCTTCATCAAAGTCATTATTTTTGGCTTGAAAACAATTATTCTAGTGTTCAGTAGATAAACTCAGCAATGGTAGCTGCTTGGAAAAATGTTTTCTCCAACGTGCTTGAATTGGTATGGGGATTCACGGCATGAAAATCATACAAACTATTCATCCCTACTTATGTATTGGTTCAGAATTTATTATATGGACATCATTGCTAGAGTATATTAAATAGTATGACAGAGCAGCAGCTTCAAAAAAATTACAAAGTATTAATTAAAATTATAAAAGTGTATGATATTGAAGTTTAAATTTTCTACGTCTATAAAAATGAAGAGTAGTTTCTAATATAAATAAGGAATAAACTTAAGAAACCGTACCCGTTAAAAATGTTTTTCTATATATATAGTAATTCATATATTTAATTAGATATTAAATTTGATGATCTAATAATGAACTTTAAAAATAGCCCGAATTTGTTATTTTTCAGAAGCTTTAAACTTTATTTTTAAAACGGCCGGCATAAGGGCTGCTTCAAAAATTGCTAACATTTGAGAAATTTGCTGCTGCATTTTGCAAGAAAATAAAAATATTCGATATATTCCTCGGCAGTTGAGAGCTTTATAGATGAATATAAGGTTTTTTCTTGAACTATCTCACTTCGAAGTTGTTCACAATTACTTACTTTGATTCATTTGTAATAGTTGCAAGTTTATTTTATTCTAATATTTTCATTTATTTTAAATTTTAGCTATAGTTCAGTTACTAAAATATATTGCTACTTTAATTAAAATTTTGTATGTAAATTCCGGAATATTATGTTTTTGAGAGCATGTAATTATTAATGTATTTGATGTTTGATTAACTATATCACAAAAAAATAGTAAATAGTGTATAAAAAATTCTGACATTCAGATTTAAAAAAACTAATTCTGACTTTCATCTTTTCTTAAAATCATGATAAAATAATCAAGAAAATCTAAAAATATCTCTTGTTAACTAAAACTTGATTGGTGGTTATTATCTGCAATTAATGGTTAATTTCAAAACTACATTCAAGAATCAAACTATCAAATACCTTTTGTCTTCTCTGTAAAACAAACTCTTATAATTATTATCCCCAGAAATATTACCCAGAAGTGGATTTTCAGAAAACACCTTTTTATCAATGCTTTTTAATTTTGTCTTGGACACCTATCCTTAGAAAAAGCATTATTTTTAGGAATTATTTAAAAATCATTAACATTATGTACATGAAATGTTTTAAAAGTTTCACATATATTTTTCTGATTGAATTATTAAAAGATACAGATAGAAATTAACCCATATATTTAAATTTTTAAATTATTTTGTATTAAAAAATGAATAATTTTATACAAAAGTGATTTATTTTGTTATTATTATTATTATTATGATGGTAGATTTTCTTCATTGCTTTAATCTGAGATAAAAATCCTATCTATATCTTAAAACTTACAAATAGTTTGAAGTAGAGTAGCTTGAAATATTAAATTAAAATTGAAATATTGGTATGTGCATGTCAGAACATAGTTTTGGGTGTTGTGAGCTCAATAAAACAAAACGTAAATCATCAAATTGTTTAAATTAAATTGATATTACTCTATATATAAGGCAATTTATTCTGTACAAAATTTTAAAATGATATGTTAAGAGTAAAAATGAGTACATGATGTTAGCAACTTTATATATTTATATTTACTAAAAAGTTAATTAAAAAAAATTTTGTAACAATTGGAAAATTCTCTTGAAAAATTTTCTGAAATAAAATCTAGAACGATTTAAAAAGTTAAAAATACAACAAGTTTTAAAGTGTAGTTTGAATTTTAGCATGTTTGTGTGTGTAATTTTGCATTAAAGTTTAAACTTAATATTATATTTTACATAAAAGTTGCATATCCTTATATGATTAGGATCACCATTAAATACACAATTGTTAAAGTATTTTACCAAGATTAAATGTATTTAAAGATTCTTTAGCTATACTGAAATCATTTTAAGGGCCTAAGGCAACTGTGAAATAGAAGCAAAGTTGTCTCTACTAACAGTTTTGTGTTGTGAACATTAACATCCAAATTCAGTTTTAGATTATTTAAAAAATAAATAAAAGTATTTTTGTATTGGTATCTGGCTGAAACAAAAATGTATTAACTTATTTTTGCATGTTTTGATGTAATGTTTTTTTCATGATACATTGTCTAATTATTATTTTTTTCCAGTAAATTTTTTCTGTTTAAATTACAAGTTAATCTTTAATAAATACATGACCAACTAATAGTTGGTCACATATAAAAGGTTAACTTGTAAGTTGAATAACTGATAGCTGTTTAATTATTTGAAAACACATTTTTGTACAATTATTAAATCTTGTCAAATATTTTAATATCTTTTCAGTCTTGCCTTATGAGATCATTCAAAGCAGGCGTGTATACTTGTCCTATGTGTCGTCAAGAGTTGGAGAAGTCCATTGTTCATCAACCAAATATAAATTTACAAAAAGCTCTTACAATTTTATTTCCTGGTTATGATGCTGGACGTTGAGTAACCATATGTTTTTCATATTATATCATCTTTCATTCCCATTAGTCTACAAAAAGAATGTATTTTTGTTATGTATTCAAAAATCACATTGAATGTATATTTTGACCTCTATAATTGTATTGTTAATCAACCTGACGCAAATACATGTTTTGTAAAAATATATTTTATATACTAAATGAATTTTTTAATTAAATATATATTATAACTTGCATTTAATATATAAAAATTTGTTTTATATTTAAAAAAAATGAAGTTTTGTATCAAATGAATTAGCAAATCATCAAAAAGTTTCTTAATTTTAAATGCATGTTATTGAATTGCATGGTTTTTAACTGCTTGATTTCTAAAATAGTTATTAAATTTTTATAAATAAAAATATGTGATAATAATTAAGAATTTTTAAATCTATTCAACTTTGTTTAGTAATTTAATATGTCAAAATAATTATAATATTCATTTATGAAAATTTTAATAGGAGAAGACAAACAATGTTTCATGTAATTGTCTTCTTCATTTTAGTGTTACTTAGAAATTTTGGAAAATAATTTTGAAATATTTTATATTAAAAATAGTTTTTTAGGATTTGTTATGTTACTTCATTGAAAAAGAGAAAAATGTACTCATTTCAGAAATAAAATCAATCAAAAATTAAATTACATACTTGAGTAAAACAGAAAAAAAATTGACTAGTACATCAAGATAAATATTCTCTGCAAAAAACAATATCAAACTGCAAAACAAATAATATCTATATTTCTTTTATTAACTTTTTATTCATGACAATTTATTCCAATATTGATACTGTAAATATGATTTATAACATATTAATAAAATAAAGATGAAAACTCGATTTAAAATTTTGCTTACTATAATTCTTTTGATAAATTTAAAATGATTACACATTTTACTAATCAATTCTAAAGATAATTAAGCTATTTTACGTATTCACACACACACATTATTGGTAAGTTCAAACTAAGAATTTATTTTGAAAATTATAGTAAATTTTATTGTTCATAAATTAAAAAATTTATATACTATTTATTTAAAATATAAATATTATTCACATCAAGTTGACTTTAAATTAGTAAAGGAAAACAGGGCTAAGAATTGAAAAACATAATTTTGTAAAATATTTAATATGCCATTAAAGGTAATATTAAGTGTAGTGAAATATTTTGATAATTTTAAATAAATATAAAGTCATTATAAAATCCAGAACAAAATACAAAAAAAAAAAAAAAAAAAACTTACGAATTACAATCAAAATAATTAGCTTTATTATATCCAATATTACATTCTTAGATCACTCAGGAGTTTAAAACTTTGAAGGTTTTCATTTTTAGACATTTAACCTTTCACACTCAAAAAATTATAATACACACAAAAATAATAATAATAACAAATAGTTGAGTAATAAATTAAAACTTTGGTCCACACACAAGAAAATTATAAGAAAAGTGTTTATGAAAATTTATTTTCAATTTTTGCAAAATAAAATTGAAGTCACCAAATCAAGTTTTTTTCTAACAAAACTTTGAAAGGTGTTGAATAAATAATTGTGGAGATATCTTAAAAAACATGTTTTTATTATAATGAAAATAATTCTTTATAAAAATAAAAAGAACATAAATTTGAAAAAATATCTTGTCTTAAAACAAAATTGATTACCATCACTTGTATTAATGTTGGAAAATATAATATATTTGGAAACATTACACCAATGTTATCTGTATTGCATTGTCAATTATATTTGAAAAAAGACAAGGTTTTGGAAAATAACTGGAAGTTTTTTATTCATTGATAAAAATGCTTTGGGAATTTACAATATTACCAGTGTAAATGGAAAAATAAACCAATGCATATCAAATATTTTAATGACTCATAATTATTTATAAAAAATTGAAAATTAGTTTTTTATTTATGTTTAGTTTTCACAAACCTTAAAGTAAAGAAAATCAATAAATATTTATTTAATATGTAATGTTGTTTAAAATAATAGTCTACATAATATCATTTTTACAAAAATTTATACTGCATTTCACGTTTATTACTTATGTATCCCAATGGAAATAATTAATGAGATTTCTCCAATTACATGTCTTATAAACCTAGATTTTTCCCTTTTGCTTAAAAAAATTTTATATTTTCGATAGCTTTTTAATGTTTTGAAGCACAAGGTAAAATTGTTTTATCTATATGGCAGAAAAAATAGATGTGAAAGATGAAACAGATTATTCGAATATTTCAGGTGTTTTAAAACCAAAGGTAAAAAATTGTTTTGTTAATTGTAAATTATTTATTTGAAATTCATCATCTTATTTTATATTGAATTTTTGATTCAATATTTTATTTTAATATTTTGAAAGTTAAACTATCCCAAGCATTTTTTGCCAATTCAAATATGTATGCTAATGAAATAGTGAAATGAAATTCATTTAAAATAGATGCTTAAATGTTTAACAAAATTTCTAAAATGGCAAAAAATTTAAAATAAAAACCAAACGACTTGTTTAATTTAAAAATTATTGACAGTGAGTTCAACTTAATAATTATCTTTTCATTAATGAGATCTGAATGTTAACTTTTTTTTTTAATCGGACAAATTTGAAATAGATAAGCACATTAAGTATTTGTGTAATGTTTCTTAAAATATAAAATCACACAATTTATTGTCATCAGATTTTAACATCTACATTTATCTGGTAGATGATGAGATGAAATATATTACAGATCAAACAAATCTAATACACTACTGGCCATTAAAATTGCTATACCAAGAAGGCGACATGCTACAGATGTGAAATTTATACGAAAGGAAGAAGGTGCTGTGATATGCAAATGATTAGCTTTTCAGCGCATTCAGACAAAGCAGGCGCTAGTAACGACACCTACATTGTGTTTATATGAGGAAATTGTTCAGCTGGTTCCTCATACACAAATTGCATTTGAACGTTGTTGCCTGGTGAAAAGTTGTTGTGATGCCTCGTGTAAGAAGAAGAAATGTGAACCAGCACGTTTCTGACTTTGATAAAGGTCGAAATGTAGCTTACCGGGATTGCGGTTTATCTTATCGCAGTATTGCTGCTTGCGTCGGTCGAGATCCAATGACTGTTAGCAGAATATTGAATCGATGGGTTCAGGACGGTAATACGGAACGCCTTGGGGATCTCAACGGCCACCTATCACTAGCAGCCGAGAAGACAGGCATATTATCCGCATGGCCATAATGGATCGTGCAACCACGTCACGAGCCGTGAGTCAAAAAACGGGGTCGTTTGGAAGACAACAAGTGTCTGCACGAACAGTTCGACGACGTTTGCAGCAGCATAGACTCTCAGTTCGGAGGTCATGGCTATGGCTTCCCTTGACGCTGCGTCATAGACAAGAGCGCCTTCAATGGTGTGATCAATGACGAACCTGGGCGCACGAATGGCGAGACGTCATCTTTTCAGATGAATCCAGGTTCTGTGTACAGCATCATGATGGTCGCATCCGTGTTTGGCGGCATCGTGGTGAACGCACACTGGCGGCGTGCATTATTCATCGTCATACTGGCCCATTACCTGGCGTGATGGTATGGGGTGCCATTGGATACACGTCTCGGTCACCTCTTGTTTGCATTGACGGTTCTTTGAACAGGGCACGTTACATTTCTGATGTGTTACGACCCTTGGCTCTACCCTTTATTCGAGCCCTGCGAAACCCTACGTTTCAGCAGGATAATGCCCGACCGCATGTTGCTGGTATTGTACGAACCTTCCTTGATACGGAAGATTTTCGGTTGTTGCTCTGGCCAGCACGTTCTCCAGATGTTTCACCAATAGAAAACGTCTGGTCAATGGTTGCCGAGCGACTGGCTCGTCACCAAACGCCAGTCACTATGGTTGATGAACTGTGGCATCGTGTTGAAGCTGCATGGGCATCTGTACCTGTACATGCAATCCAATCTCTGTTTGACTCAATGACCAGGCGTATAATTGCTGTTATTACTGCCAGAAGTGGTTGTTCTGGGTACTGATTTCTCAGGATCTATCCAGCCAAATTTTTTGAAAATTTAATCACTTGTTATTTCTAGTATAATATTTGTCCAATAAATATCATTTTGTTATCTGCATTTCTTCCTGGTGTAGCAATTTTATTGGCCAGTAGTGTACTTATTCACTATAATAAAGATTTTCAGAACGGATTAGAAAGAAAGATAATTATTATGTGTATGATTTATTATAGTGAATGACTAATTTTTCTTAGTTGTGAGCAAAAATGTGATACAGGTGGCAGCTTGTAAAATCACGCGTCAGTGTTTTCACATAGTTAATGTACTAATTGAGAATAGATTTTTATTTGTTTCCTTCGACAGAATGTATACCTGAAGAAAACAAGAAAGAGGAAAAAAAGAATATAACAATAGAAAGTTGTGGAGGGGAGGAAGAAACAGAATATTACATGATGGAAAACTAGGAAGCTTTTGAAGAACATGTTTTTAGTGAAACATGTAATTAAAATTAATTGAATTATTTTAATTATATACAATTTTGGAAAACAATTTTTCAATTTGACAAAAAGTTTGTTTTGAAATTCTATGAAGATTAATATTTATAGATCTATGATCTGATATTTTTCCATCTTTTTTAAATCATTATTGTCTTGATTACCCTTGGTATAGTTCTACCAATTGTCTTAAGAGTTATTGTTAAAAAACAAAGTAAAAGTTTAACAATATATGTATGCTGTAAGTAGGGGGGAAATGATATGCACATCTTAAGTAATTAAACAATAACATCAAAATTCATTTTCACAGTTCTAGGGAATAATTTATATTCTTAAATACCCTTGATTTACGAAAGGTTTTATTTCTGTATTAAAACCCTATCATTATAAAAATATTTAAGTTTATTGGTCTGGTCCAGCACGGTATTTTTCTTCTGAATGTTCATATACTGTATTGCTATTATATTGAATTTTAATTCACAGCTTCACTTGTTAATATTCCTGACTAGTTGAAGATGATAAAAATTTAATTTCATTATTATCAGAGAAAACATAATTCAGGTTCTAAACATAATTCAGTTTATCTAAGAACTAATTAATCTTTCTGTCAAGTTTAATTAGTTCTTAGATAAACAAAATTGCGAAAAAGAATACTGTCATGTTAATTTCATTCAAGTAAAATAATAAAATAACATTAAACTAAGCACGAAAAAATAATTTGAACATTTATTTTTGGTTGTTTTTGGAAAGCTGAATGAAGCAAGTAATTAATTAAATTTAATTTTAATGATTTACATACAATGTGGACATAATATAGTTTACATGAAAGCAGATTGATTTGAAAAATTGTTTTGGCTTGCTTGACACTTACGCCATATTTTGCACACTTACATCGAAACTAATTTTGAAATACTACACAGATTGTAACTCAAGTTTGGAATCCAACCCATGAACAGTTAAATCATTAACTATTTGGCGACTTATAAAGATGAAAATAAATGAAAAACTAGTAAAAAGTGTTGATTTAAATTTTTTTCCTCTCATGATTATTTTTATAAAGGAGGGCCTAAAACAAAAGATTCGCGCTAATAGTGATAGTCAAACTACTAAAGGCTGACACACTTAATTACCACATTTTGTGATCAATTTATGGAAATGTAAATTCGGGAAAATACAACAATAGATAAAAAAAATTTATGACAAACAAAATTAGCAAAGAATGTTAATATTAATTTCATAAGGTATATATCAAGTATAATTATTATATAAGTATAATATATTCCATATATCAAGTATAAAATTTTCCGGTAAAGTATGTTAAGCAGATTAAATATTTGAAGGTACAACGTCAGTTATTTTTCGCATTTAAGGGATGACTTGAACTTTGGATGTTTTAAAAGGCTTTTAAAGAAATTCATTGTTCATCAAAATAAAAATTGACACACAAACACATAATTTAAAACAGAACCAAAACTTTCTTTTTATTCTTCCAGAAGTATAGCTAAGTTAACAATTGTCTATCATCAAATGATTATTTTGTGTATAAAAATTAATGGAATGGGGAGAAAATATTAAAGAATGCATTAGTTGATAGCAAGATTCTGAATTTAGTATATAAGCGTAATTTTTACAATTTATTTTTGTGATGATCCATCTTAGATTTATGTTAGAAAATTGAATGTAAATATCAGCTTGAACTAATTATACAGTCCTTCAAATATATGTATTAATTCAAGCTGACATATTCTATAACTTCCCTATTAAAATATACACACACTTCTCATCAATAAATGAATTCAATTATTGGAATTCATGTGGATATACCACAATGATCATTAAACTCAGATCCATATTTTATAATTCTAAGAATAGATGAAAAATAATATTTGAAGTATAAAAAATTAAATATTTTCATGAATACATAAAAATTTAATTATTTGTTATTGAAAAAAAAATTCTTTTTATCATTAGTGGTTCCATATTTTGTAATGAAATAAATTCATACAGTCGATTCTTCCTGTTTAGAAAAATAATGAACTAGAAGCTCAACTGATAGTGTCAGAGTCATAAAAATTATATCAGTCTAAAGCTAATAGAACAAAATGTATGACTGCATTGGAAAACATAGACTTAAGTTAATATAGACCTTGAAACAATAATTAATGTGTTTATTTTACTTTATCTTGACAAACATTTCATATGCATAAATATGATTATATCTGTAACAGTGAAAAGTTTGTTGGGTAAAGAGATGTAACTATATTGTACTTCAAAAATTTATGACAAATTAAAAACTTGGTACATAATATATAATTAAAAATCCAAATATATTTTAATTGCATGTATATTATCTTTTGAATATTTCAATTATTCTTTAAATTTTAGCTTTATGTTGTTTTTTTTATAAATTAATATCTTAAAGCAAGATTTTTTAAATATTGTTTAGTAAACTTTAAAAGATTTTATTTTTAAACTATAAAACTTCCAAACATACTTTAATTTCCTGACAAACTAACAGTACATAATTGTTTCATGACCATAAATTGGGAAATTTATTTAGATTTAGTTTATACATGTATTTTAATTTAAACAGAATTAAATAGAATTTGTCATATGTTTAATATTTGTCATAAGACTAATTTGATAAAAAAAATTTTAATTCTTTAAAACAAATTTAATGAGTTACACTAGAAGGAACGAAACCATTGTAGTAAATAGTTATAAATGAAAAAGTTTGAATTCTTTTATTTAAATTATTAAACAAGCAAATTTCCATGTTTTCATATACCTTTTGAATTTTTTATATTCTTTTTGTGTAAAATTGATTATATTTTTAAGAAACAAATTAAGTTGAAGGCCAGTTAAATTAATATGTATTATTTCTTTTGAAATGTAGTAATTCAATTGCAAATTTTATTTAACAAGTCATCTTCACACTTTGTTGGATTATACAAAATTCATTTAATAATTTCTTTGGTTTAATTCAACAATACAGCTTTTAAATTTTAATATACAAAAAATATTATTTCTTTAAGATAAAAAAGAAAGCCATAATGAAATGTACAATTTAATATGCAACTTTTTTTACAAACTACTGTAATATTTACGATTACAAAATGTATGAAACTAATTTCATGACAATTATACAAAAATGCAACAAGTCAAAGATTGATTCCAAAATTCACCAGAAGAGATCTTCTATGAATTAGATTTCTGAAAAATAAAATATGTTCTTATTACAAGCAATTAATGTTAACAAAATTCATATTTTCTGAAAATATTTAAATTGTTTAGATATTTCTAAAAGTTTAATAACAGACCAAAATAAATTTTTCTTTAAAAAAAAACAAAACAAAAATATTAAAACTAAGGTAGAAAAATAATTAAAATGTCTTTTGAATAATCAACATTCTTTAAATATTAGTCAGAAAATTGCCTTTAAATTAATATGGGGTAATTTCTTAAATAAATTTGATAATTCTTATTATTAATAAAAATTTTATTAAATAAAAATTTGTGTGCAATAAAATTGAAATGAAATTCTTAAATAAATTTAATAAATATAGTTGCAGCCAAATATTAATTTCACTAAACAACAGCAATTGTTTAATACATTTAACTTAAATCCCTTATCACACATTAAAAATGAGATTCAAAATCTGTATTCAGTATGTTTAATTACATTGTAAAACTTAAGTGTGAACTTTGTAAAACATAAATTGCAAATGAATTTTATCATCTTTCTTTCCTTCATATTTTATTTACCAACGTTTTTCCTTTACCTACCGATTCTAAATGTAGTATGATTCTTAAAAGGATATTAAAATATTTGTCAAGTTTTTTCTTAACATCTATTGCGTCAATAATAAGTTACAAAAATTATTTTTTACTGATTTATTAATGGATTTTGCTCTATTTTAAAGTTTATACAGATCTTATATTGTAGTATTGTATATTTTATTGTATTTTATTAATTTGTATTGTAGTATTGTACAAATGTATATTTTATCTATGAAAGAAAATTCAATAATTCATACAGAAAATTATAAATTTGAATGTTCATTTAACAACGGGCATGCATTTATAACAAAATTAAAATTTCAAAATCTGTTAATCCATGCAGTTTTCAAGGAATCACATCAAAATTCAAAGAGTTTCAATTTCAAGAATTATATAAGAAACCTGATTATTGTTTGGCTTGAATATATTTGATTTCAAATAACTTTATGTACTGATTTGTGAGAAATAAAAACCCTGATGCTTTACACTGATCACTATTAAAAACATTTTAAGAGAATTTGTAAAGTGAATGATGGGTTTGAATTTTGGATTCCATATATTGTTTGAAGACAGCAAATATAATCTATTATTGTGAGTACATAATTTAGAACTATTTTTCATACTGGTATTAAAAATCTACATTTGAAACGAATTATTTATTGAAAATAAAACAAGTAAAGCAAACATTCATTGGGACATTTTTCACGTTTTAATAGTAAACTACATGTTTTCTTTCTTTCTTTCTTTTTTCTTTTTTTTTTTAATCAAAACAGAAAGGAGAATATTTTATAGAAAATAATACAAGTTTTTGAAACAAAAATGCTAAAAATAATTAATAAAGTGTTATTTCCTATAACTTTCTTGTTTTATAAAAAAAAATAAATATTTTATAAAATGATTTGAAGTATTTCATAATTTTATTTTTTAAACATTACCTTGGGTTCTAAGGGAAAAAAATGCTTTACAATGCAATAACTGTTCTTTTGGAGCATTAAAAGCTGAATCTGTCAACTTGTTAAAAAAAAAAATAATAAATATAATAAAAAATCAGCTAGAATTTTAAATTTTTAGCATTCACAATCAAAAGCCATTATTTTTTTTATGATAGATAGATTAAATAAATACATAATATATCTCAATTATATTAACCTGTAAAAAAACAAGGCATTGTTAAGAAATTATGTAAAATATATTTTTTGCTGCACTTCTAACTTTTGAAGTAAACTGCACAAGAATGGTTTTGGTAGCATACAACAAAACAGTTGTATTTGATGCAAATTACATTTAGTAAGAAATATTTGGTACACAAAACTAACTTATTATTGTAACTGATCTTACCTCAGATGGCATATTAAATGGAATTGGTTTATTTTCTCTTTCCAGGGCACTTACAAGAGTCATTAATGTAGAACTGTAATGCGTCTCAAGAGCAATATTCTTATTTTGTGCTGTAACCACTAAATCAGCTGCATCATCATATAGTTGTTTAAAAACTGGAATTATAAAAATTATACTTGTTTAAAAGATGAAATGTTATGCTTTATACACACACATATATATATATATATATATATACATACAATATAAATAAATTATACATCTATAAATAAAAACTCATCATTTTTTATTTTACAGTGATTAAAATTTCCTATTTTTATTAATCCAGCTATGAAAATAGAGTAAAATCTCAATTAATTATACCTCAAAGAACAAAATTTTGGCAATTTTAGTGAGGTAATAATAAAAAATCCTAGGCAACTAAATAGATTGCAAATTATAAATTTATAAATACATATTTTTATTTTAAAGAAAAGTATTTGATTTTAAACAATTTACAAACCATTTCGAATTTTTCATAACAATTATTTTTACAATAGTGTAGTTTTGATAAAAATATAAATTTATAATTGGAAATTTTATCATATGTTGAATTAAAAAAAAGTGGTTGGTTGGTTCTTATCTCCAAAGATTTGACAGACTCAGACCATATCCATTAATGAGTACTTCCAAAATGACCTCATAAACTCTGCTCAGCTAGATTCTTTGTTGGGGGTACATAAAAACTGCCCAAAGAAGTGTTTCTGTACGATCCATAGTTTATGAAAAAAATTCGAAAAACAAAGTATGATGTCACTGCGGGTACAAAAAAAAATGTTTATTGAACATATCAACAGCAACATATGCAGTTGATATCAACGAGTATACTCCCTAGCAGTTTATAAGGTATTTCCATTACATTGGTCATGCATCAAGAACATGTCGCAGCAATCATGAAGGGAATACATGGCCATCATACAAAGACTACCGATAGCTGAATATTGCAGCCTTTACTAGGTGGCTTACAATGATGGCTTAACATCATCCAATGCAATGTGTATTAATGACACGATATGCACACTGAACACTTTAAACATAGCCTGGAAGGATATGAAAATAATGTTGCTGATATATCCAATAAAGTTCTTTTTTCTTACACTGGGAGTGACATCGTACTATCATAAGTCAGTTGTATTTTTTTCGTAAACTAGGGATCATACAGGAATGCTTCTATGGGTTGTTTTTATGTACTCCCTACAGGGAATCTAGCTGTGCAGAATTTATGTGGTCATTTTGGGACACCCTGTATGTATGTATGTATGTATAAATGAAAATGGAATAATATTGTTTGTGACAATAAAATGGAATTAAAGAAAAATGATGAGATATCCAGTATAATGAATTTTTGGATAATGACTTAACAAGGTTCTACTGTGAGTTTCTAAAAAATTCAATGCTTTTTTTCCTTTTTAATATACAGTAGATTCTCATTTTTATGAACACTTAGGGACTCGTGAAACAGTTCTTAAAATCAAAAGTTAGAGAAATAAAAATATTACTGTTTCTTAAAATTATATTTTTATCACACTACTTTTTTTTTATAAAGTACTATTACAAAAAAATTATTTAATATGCATTATATGGAAAACATTTAAAAACACATTTTTTTCAATATAGAAAAACCTTTCAATTTTTTTTTCTTTTTTTAAAAAAATATTTTATTCTTATTAGCAATTTAATTATTTGTTTTGCAGATAGCTGAAGCCTAAGTTGTTTTCGTCATATTTGATATCTGAAAGTTATTTTTCATTCTTATTTATTGTGTTCCAAATCATTTAATCATCTGATAACTCTTAGGAACAAATTACATCTGAATCCAGATTCAAAAAATTCGGAAGTGAAATTTCAGACAGCAGTAGGTTTGACAAACTCAATAACTTATTTTCACACAAATCACCAAATAATTTTTAACTTTTTTTTTCAGTAAGTAGTTTATTTGATAACACACACAGATCAAAATGGCTTAGATATCGTTTTTTCTTCAATAACATTCCAAGCCTACATTCACAAGAGGATTGCACCTAAAATGAACAATTTTATAAAGCCATTCCCAGACATAATAACTCCTTTTAAAAGTATCCAACAGTATTTTCAATTGGAACTGTTGAGTACACTCAAATACATACAAAGTTGGAAGTTACATTAGGTAAGAGAAATTCCACACATATCTCTTAAAATATCTGGCAGGAATGATACTTGAGGTAAGTTCTTAAAATCAAAAGTTAGTAAAGTTATTGACAGCTCTGAGTTTACTGCAGTGGTTTCCAATTTTTTTGTACTGGCGACCCCCTTTTAAAAAAAAATTGGTGTGCCCCCCTTTAAAAATCAAATTGTTGTGTCCCGTTAATTTATATAAAAATCAAATTTCATAAAGACTCAACTGATATTATAATTTATTTAATGCATTGTTTTAAGTCTACTTCCTTTTTATATGCAGTTAAAAAATAGATCTTGTTTCACTTGATTTCGAAATCAAAATCAAAACTATCAGTCAAATCTTGCAATGTGTTTTATGAAAATAACAGTGAACCGATTTCAATGATATTTGGTATATTTACAATATAAGGATCCGATGTCAACGCAATATTAGGAAAAATAATTTATTGATATGATATCAGAATGATAAAAAAATATTATTTACTTTTTAGTGCATTTTATAAAAGCCTATAACTTAATTTTTTTTACCAGTTTATTTTCATTTTCCATGATTTTGGCGCCCTTAGATCATTGCTCTCTGGGCAGCCACCCGGATCGTCCTATCCTGGGGCAGGCCTTGTATATATCAACATGGTTATCGCAAGCACTACTAACGAACTAATTCTGTTCATAGAAAACAGAAGCAATCAGATGCTTCTGTTTACTGAAGTTTGGCAAGAATAAGCACGAGAATACACTGGATGTTGCGATTGCTTATCTTTCGATTCCACACCCCACCGGTGCTCAGGTCCAAATGCGAATGCGAGATATTTCGTTCCAAGAAGAATATGAATGGGATGTTTTAGCATTTGTACCCGAAAAATTCGCAGCGAGGATTGTGGATTATGTAAACTGCTGATTCATTTTTTGACATCTATTGGACTTTTTTGGTTTGTATTCGCAAAAATGATATTTTGGAAACAGATGCATGCCCCCCTTGCAACTGTCACGAGCCTCCCTTGGGGGGTGCACCCCATAGGTTGGAAACCACTGGTCTACTGACATAAATCACACTAGGATTTGTGTAAATTATTTTCCTTTAATTTCACTTTTAAATTCAAAATTTTTTATTCATTACATTCAGTAGTTAATACTTAATGTTGCAGCTAGTTATCCACAATTCAAAGATTTTTCCAATAACATCGCACCAGATTTCTCAAACATAAAATAAAAAATTAATGTAACATCATATCATAAAACAAAAAATGCATAAAAGCAAATTTATGAAAAAAGATTTTTTTAAAAAATTTGTTTGTAAAAAGGAGTTTAAATTATTATTGCATCTATGAGACCCTGTTAGGGACTAACTAATAGTTCGTAAAGTCATGAGCACTCGTAAAAATGAGTGTCTATTATATTATGATAAAAAATATTTGACACATTTGTAAACTATTAATTAAATTTTTAGGAAAGAAAAAAATACTAAATACTAAAAGATTCTATACAGATTTAACATTTTTAAAAATTAATTATTCAGTCAGATTTTCGTTAAGATCTTAAAATTTGAAACACAATAAAAAAAGTTCATTTATAATAACAATGTTTTAAAAACTAATAAATAATAAATTTAATACCTAATAAATCAAGGAGAAATCCATAAGCTCTTTCTTTGGTTCGAGGTTTTGGATTAATGCGATTCACAATTTCTACATATTTCTTACCCAGAGAAATCTAAAAAAAAAAAAAATAATAAAATAAAACATTTTATCATTAAACTAAAAATAACAAGCAGTGATTAAATGTGGATAAAAATAGAAGAACATAATTTAGTTGATAAAAGAAATGCAGTTATCAAAGTACATCTTTTTTAGCATTCTCAACAGACAAATTCACACAAAAGAAAAATTAAGATTTATTTCTGTATTCTTAAGTGCACAAAAATAGTAAATTTTATCATACAACAAACCTGGAGAAAACCTAAAAACTTTTGACTCAAAACTTTTTAATAAACATAAATCAAAAAGGAGATGATGCAACAACTTGTTAGGCTTCCACGAGACACTTTTAATTTTCTATCCCTTATATGGTACTTGGCATGTACAAATAGATGTGTTTTGATATCCTCAATTGATAGCACCTAGTAGTCATTTATATTCATTTTCAGCAACAGTATATAAATATATTTTAGTGAAAAATTCTTAGGAAAGATCATCTAAACAGCTAAATGAATGGATCAGTATAGTATGAAGTTTGGGTTCAAATAGTTAAACAAAAAAAATCTGTTTCCTTTAAGTTCCTAAGTTTATATTACACCAATGCAAAGTATATATGGAACAAAAACATTTAAAAGCAAATTTCAACCTTTAAAGGCAGATATATATAGAATCTTCAAGACATTAATGAAAGAGGATTGAAGCAAATGTATGTAAAATGTTATTTTATGTATACTATATATGTACAACTTAAACATTAATGAAAAATTTGGGAAAGAAGAAAAGTCACTGCAAAAGAAAAGCATTGCAATAATATGGTTACTGAATTTATTGATGATGATAATCCAGACCATTACACCCATGATAACTGCTCAGCTACAGACCACAAGACTTTCAATTTCACAGATTTAATGAATAAATATATAAATTAAGTGTAATAAGGAATTTAATTATTTCAATAACCAAAGAAAGATAAAATAAATATATTTTTAAAATGCAGAACAAGTAATGCCTTTGATGAATTTTTTTTTATAAAACTCAAAAGAAAAAGAAGTGGTTCCTTAAACAAATCAAACATATTAATGTAATTAGGGTAAAATTTTACAAAGAAATATCATAAATTTATGATTTAAAATATCTCACATGTAGCAAAAAACTAAACTAAACCTGTGACATGACAGTTCACATATAGACCAAAGCCTACACAGTGCATATGTGTTTTCCTAATCAAGGAACCTGGAGTGTGAAGTATTTGTCCCAATTACGTAGTCAGCCTAATTTGAATCTCCAGTGTTTAGTTCTAAAGCTTGGTTGGTGCTCACTTTATTGACTCACTGAAGGAATAAAAGGATAAGTGAATCTTTCCCAGTCTTAGGATTAAGCCTATAACCTGTGCCTTGGGGCCAAGCAGCACCCGAATGGTTAGCACTATTGCCTTCGGTTCAACAGATTGTGGGTTCGAATCCCAGCTTGGGCATGGATGTTTGTAATGGTACGGAATCCACTTTAAACCGTAGGTCCCTGTCTAATTAGCCCTCGTGTGCAAAAAATTAGTCTGTTGAGCGACAAACTAAACCTGTGCCTTGGGAGTGTGAGTGCTATCACTAAGCTATTAGGCTTTTCACAAGTAGCTGCTTGAGTACAATAAAGCATATGGATAAAATCTATGATGATAAAATGTAACTTACATTTTCATTTTGATGCATAACTCTGAAAATTATTGAATCCACTTTATCAACTGGAATTGTGTGAAGCTAAAATTAAAAATTTATTTTAATGAAAAATTTGTGAGCAAATATATATGTTTAAAAAGAATAAATTTCCTTTATAAAATTGAAATAACAATTGATATATTTTTAATAAATATTCAACTGAATCAAGAATAAAAAAAATTCTAATGAAATTATATTTCTTTGGAATTAATGTTAATATATTAAAATAAACAGATTTAAAATTTTAAACAAATCTGAATCATTTAGTAGAACACATTGTAGTAATATATTAATTAATATACAATCATATTAAAAAGGTAATTTATATTTTAATAACTTTGGTTTGGTATAAAAATTACTCATCATACCACAGCAAAGAAATTAATTATAAGAAAGTGACATTTTTAATAAACATTCTTGTTTTTATAACACTACAGAAAACTTTATATCATTATAGATATATCACTATGGTGAAAATGCTATTTTAAATATTTGTATTCTAACTTAATATTTAACACTTCAAGCAATTTTGAAATTGTTTTCTTAATATTTTGTGAAAATTGACAAATAAATAGCATCTAAAATGAAATGTGTTAGAAGTTTAAAAAAACATTTGTTGAAAAATGGGAAGGTAAAATTGAATTTCTTTTATAATACTTCATGGTATTCGTATATTTAAAAAAAATGTACGGACACACAAATCTATTTTTAAGAAATTGCATTATAATTAAATGCATACACATATACTTTAAATAGCTTATTTTATTTTAAAACATCAAATAGGAATACATGAAATTAATATATACAACGATAATGAAAAAAATATACTTTAAGAACATTTTAAATAATTTTAATCTAATAAAACAAACATATATTATTTATTCTTGAATATAAATTAAATAAAAAGCTTTCACTCATTAATTGGTATCATATACACATTTTATCTATTCTTTTTTAGGAGATGCAACAGAATTTATACATAAGGCATTAAGAACATTCATTTTGGAATAGTCTGGATCAAGAAAAATATTTTATAATGAAGATACAATTAATCTAATTACGAGAAAGTTTAAGCATCATTAATCCAATAATCAACATAAAATTTTAGTTGTCAAAAGTTTTGTATCGTGCAATTTTTCTTTCAATACCATCTCTCAAAATTTTGGAAATTCTATATTTTGTATGCTAAATTTCAGAATAAAATTTTATATTTTAACCCTTTAGAAAACTTATTAAATATTTCTTTAACATGAGAGAAATATATTGCCAATTTATAACACTTCATAGTTAATATCTTTACCAAATGCATTTATTTTTGACTAATTTATGGGTTATTAGTGATAAGTAGCAATGAATTTATTAAAATAACTTTTTGTAAAGTATGCAGTTTAAAGTTTTCACTCATTTTCCATTTATTAATGTCTATATGCATATAATAATTCTAACTATATTTCTCATGTGTTGTTAGTTTTATCCTTTAGCAAACAAATGCCTAAAATGCTAACAAATATATATATATTAACATTTTTTATTATCTTTCATTTCAAAGTAGTATGATTCTAGTACAATTCAATAAAAAAATTTTTAGAAATTTTTACAAAAAAGTGATGAAACTAAATAGATTTTTAATATAAAAGTATAATAATAATAATAATAAAACACTATATGCATGCATATAACAGAATTTTTTATTATATTTTTTAAATCCAGTATAAAATTTTCATGAAAAAAGAAGTTTAATCCAGGTTAAATAAATACATTTTCTAACAACAAATAAAAGATTCACATAAGTTTCCATTTATTGACTCATTTAAAATTACAGTTTTGATTTTAGTTTTCTAAAACTTATCAGAAGAGATTCTATTAATTCCTCATTGTAATTAAATCCTTCTTTTCTCATATATGTATATTCAAATTAGCAAACAGAGAACAGAATAAATTTTAAAATTAATTATCAAGATATAATTTTCTGAGCTAAAATAAATAATCAACTACAAAAAATTAGGATTAAACTTTAAAATAAACGCTAATATAAGGTCAATTACGCAATGCATAACTTACCTATAACGTTTCATGTCAATTAAGTATATTATTAACAGAACATGTTCAATTAATAATACAATAAATATGGTTCATAAAATTTCATTTTTGTCGCTTTATAATTTTTATAATATATTCATGGCAGCTAACTGAGTTTAATATTGCTTGATTTAATGAAATTTAGTTTTGATTGCAAATACAATATTAGCTGATATTCTAATCAATATAGTATATAAAAACCTTAAACTCTGTTAAATATACTGTTAATCTGTGACATAAATTTAAATATTGTTTTAATTATATGGTTTTAATTTTGAAAACAAACATTTTGATGTAAACAAATGATAAAATCCAAATTAAAATCTAGCTGAAGAATAATAATTTTTGTAAGACGATTGTTGCACAAAAGGTTGTATGCCATCTTTTTCTCTAATAATATCAGTAAGTAATTGAATTTTCAAATTAGATGTCCTTTGTTATATTAAATATGTCATAATTTAGATTTTATAGGTTTACATTTTCATTTAATTCATGCAATTATTACATCACTATAAATCTATGCCCATTTCTGGGGATACACATAATGAAATGGGACAAATTAAGTAAAATATTAATGTTAATAAGTTTTTTAGAGTAATTTTTCTTAAGAAAACTAAATTTTAAATTTAGTAAATATTTTGTTTCCATTTGAGGATTTTCATATGTTAGGAATAACCTGCATTGCTTTGTATAGTTAGAAATTTAGATTAAATTAATAAAATTACTTCTTTTTAATTTTATTCATCATCACTGTATTATTTTTAATCAACTATTTGTTGCAAAATTAATGTAATTGTAAGAATTCTGATTGCAAATAGTAAATATTTTTATGGAAGAAACTGATTTGACAACAAAATATTTTTTGGTAAAACAAATGTTTGACAAGCAATTTACTCATATCCTTTTGTTTAAGCTAGACAAACATATTTACTAAATCTTGATCAATTTAATTTATTTCACATTACACATAAAGTGTATATATATATATATTGGAATAAAACCATTTTGTTTTACAATAAAAAATATCTGCTATATTTAAAAAAGCTACAGAGAAAAATATAATCATGTTATTGAAATAGATTGATTTGTAAGTTCAAGTACAATACTACAAATCTTTTAAAATACTTTGAAAGATTAAAAACTGGATTTTAATCTGAAAATTATAGTTTCTCTAATAACTGCAGCAAAGAACGATAAAGGTTTTACTAAATTAAAATTTGCAATTATTAACATATAAAGAAACTGTATTTTCTTTCCTAGTTTGAGAAAAGATGAGTTTTAATTATCAGTCTTTGATAAGTAAAATTTGAATGTATTTACAAAGCTTTTTATCTTTTAATTTATAATTAAATACAGAAAATTTTCCCCTGCAACAGAAATGAGAAAGTGGGTCCCACATAAAAGCTATAGCAAAAGCAAAATTTTGAATAAACTCAAATGTTTTTTTATTTTAGTCAAGTTTTAGGATTTTTTTAAACAAGAGGCAAACTAGTAGTGTTTATCCAGGAATATATTGAACTTCAAATAAATATTTTTGTAAGCAATTAATTAAAAGGGTATCATAAAACTTTTATCTGATCAGAATGAAACAAAAAATAAAAAAATAGAACTTAACTATCTTATTTGAATTTTCAAATAGAGAAATATTTTTTCTTTAATATTATAGGCATTAGAACTATTAAGATCAAAAAAGGAAATTCAAGTAAAAAATGAAAAATACATACTTCACAGATTTCATTTGCTTTTTCATAGTTTTCAGAGCAAAAGTAATGAGCCCAAACTATAGCTAGAGGATAATCAAAATTCACATCCAAGTATTTTCTTGCCAACAGCAAAACTAAATTTGATGATACAATTAATTTAAGAAATCAAGTTGCTTCAATAAAATAATTCACACAAAATATCAGATGCAGTAGATTTTTTTTTAAATAAAAAATTGAAGGATAATAGCAAAAATAAAATTTCAGAATTCAGTACATTGAAAACAATTGGATTTATAAATAAGAACAAAAAGTAAAATTGCAACATCAAGAAAAAAGAATTTAATCACGTCAAGCTCACATGAAAGGAAGAAGAAATAGGAATTTGCAAGTGATAATTATTTCTCTATATTTGAAGAAAGACAAACAACATCTGAAGCATTGCATATAAGAAAATGGTATTTACAAAGCAATTCCCGAATTTTTCTTTCAGGAATTGCTTAATAAGTTTAGAGTTTCCTCAAAATATCCTATTATGAAGTGAATAAGAATAAATCCTAATCAGCAAGTGTTGGAATTTAATAGAGGCAATATCATTGGCTATCCAGAAATGATTATTATTCTGTGAAAGTGTGCTCCTCACATACAATACCAAAACAAGTGTTAAGCAAATGTGGAATCTTAACTATCATTTCTTCTAAAAGAAAAGCAGGCAGAACCTCAATGGCCTCCCCTGACTAAAGCTGAGAGGACAGACATTTCATGAGGTCAGTTTCGCAAAATTGTAAAACCATATCATTGATTCTTAAGAAACTGTCTTGTCTGCTGTCCTATATCCACTTACACAGTGAAATGATGCAAGTTTGGAGTAGTATGGACTGTGACTTTGATTTACCTTGACAATACAGCATTCAAAAACGAAGGTAGAGGTAGAAATAGAACTATAATATATTTACAAGCAAATATCACTTTTGTATGCAACATTCCGGCTCGTGGCTCTGAGCAAAACGCTCATCCTTCAATTATATTCAGTATTCATCTTAAGATCAGTGGTAGTGCATTCACTTTGTGACAGGATAATACAAGAGCACACATTTCACACAACATTCTGACCTTCCCTAAATAAGATAGCATTTAACAGTTACCCAGAACTGCACATTCTCAAAATCTTTTACCAATTAAAAATATCTAATCTTATGTAGCTGAGAAACTGGCAAGCCATTTCTCTCCAGCTATTATGGTTAATTAAGTGTAGTACAGACTTTAAGTAAGTTGAAATGAGTTGCCAGTTTTTGCCATCCTAGGCCTAGCATATCAAAACCAATGCTAATTCAATAAGAGTCCTTTTAACTGCCAGGCAGCAACTGTCTTCACTAATTTCTCATTGCACTAAACTCACCAAATGCTTACAAATTTAATAATTTATCTTCATGATATATTGTTCACATACAAAATAATTACAACAGCCAAAGATATTAAAATTAATTTGTTCGTTTGTGCAATATTCAAATATTTTAGAAGCTACACAGTTGACTTAATTCCTAAAAAGTTTTTATAAAATAGTTACATGTTGACATTAATAAATTCTGAATTCCTAAAGAATTCAATAAAATAAATGATTTGAAATTTGAATTTGCATTGGTTTGAAGCAACATATATTACTACAAACTGAAAGGATAAGGAATTAAAATAAATTAAGAGAAAAACAAATTATTAAATTACATTTTGCTAAAATGAATTAACCATTTCAATCACTGATACAAAAGATTGTGTAACATTTTGTAATCATGTTAGACAGCAAAACACTATTCTTGAATTTCACAGGCTCCAAAATTTAATATAATAAAATCAAATATTAATAATAATAAAAAATATGAAATAATTAAGCACTTAAATCTAAATGTACTTAAAAGATTTAATTGCACTTCTTAAGATTAAATTTTTGAAATTTTAATGACAATTTACAAATTAAGGCATCTTAATTAAGACAAAAATATTTTAAGTGCTAATATAAATTAAAAACAATGTGAGAAGGTACAAATATAATCACTGCCCAACAAATATCAGTTCTTTCTATTTACATTTTAAATGTTCAACATTAACAAAAAAATAAGTAAATATAATTTACCTCTTTCCACAAGATTAGAATCTTTTAACAATTCTTCAAAAGCTAATATTGAGAACAGCTTATTCTTTTTGTTCCAGCGACTTTCAAGCTCAGTGAGCAAATCTTCTAGTTGATTACTACAAAAATAGTAAATAATTTATTTTAGTGTATAACTCATAAAGAAGTATTTACTACTTTAAAGGGCAGAAACATTAAAAAAATTTAGTTAACATAAATTTAATAAGCTTATTATCAATTATATAGAATTTATCCTAAGCATTTTGCTCATTTCAAAAGTCCATAAATTTAGTTTTAGTCAAAAATCATCAAATGAAACAATTTTATTATAATGACATTAATTTGCAAGCATTTCTGTAACTGGAAGAACACAATTTTTTACATTTCAAGCAGTGTGTAAAGCAGCATCTCAGTTCTGTCAATTCAATAATTACCATATTTTCTAACAAATAATCCACAGATTATGTGTTAAAAAAGTTCCGAATTTCGTTGTGCGTATTATATGCCACTGCAGACAATCTGATAATAAAATATTTTTCACCAGAAAAATAGTAAGGTTTTGAAAGAAATGTTGTTCATGTTTCATAAAATAAATAACATAAGGCACTACAATGTGGTTGACTTATTTTAACTATAATCAGCATTGTCAAATTACATTCACGAATTCAGTTCGCCTGAAAGATATAGATTTTTTTTTTTATTTATGCACACGTACAATGTGTTACGTCACAGCACGAAACAACAAATGCGCGTTTTAACCCTTGTATTCTTCATATTCATGCCTATGCTATACAACTTTGTAAATCACTTTTTCTCTCTATCTCATTCCGTTTTTGAGATAGGAATGCTAACTACACTGTTTTTCACCAGGTGGTACTGTAGTCTGTTTTATTCAGTAGCGCATGCCTGCTTTACTGTACCTAGACACCACTTTTATGAATATAGCAGCAGCCGTTCTGAAGTTAAGAGGTGGACTTTAGTGGACACCCTGTATATATATTCTTAGTAGTCAGAATGAATTAAGTCTAAAACAATATTTTTGCCTTAGACAAAGAATTTTTTGGATGAACATAAATATACTTACTTATTAATATAAGCTTTTGCTAGAAAATAATTGTAATTGCATTGCTTCAGAGCAAAATCTGGAAAAGTGCTTGTTAAAGACTTAATTCCTTCAACATTACCATTCTCAGAATACTTTTCTAAGAATGGTTTCAAAACTTCCACAGAATTTTCAATAATATAAGACATAGCTGGAACATTGTCTGATAAAGCTAAAATGATGAATAAAAAAATTAACAACAAACTAAAATAAAATTAACAAAAGATTATAAGGGAATACTTATAGTCATACCATTTAAGACATCCTTTTCAACAAGTAATTCGATGAATCTTGTAAAAACAGGAAGAGGTATTGATTGAACAATACCTTTTTTCATTCTATATGCAATTAATCAAATAAATAAATATGCATTGAAATTAAATCATATTCATATTATTAGGCTTGAATTAAAACTACCTGTGATAAGTTCATTTTAAAATCTCTTTAAATGCATTTACAGAATAATTGCATAAATTAAATTTTTGATTAAAAAATGTTATGAACTAAGAACTATAATTCAAAAACTAATTCCATATTTCAAAATAATACAACAAATTTCACATGTTATATATTAATTTTTCTAGATAGAAAAAAATAGCTAAACCTCTTATTTTAAATAATAGTTAAAACTCTCTTGAATACATTGCATAAACTAACAGAGCTTCATTCATTTCCTTCATTAACATTTCAATTTAAGAAAAAACAAATAAATGAGTTCTTTTAATCAGATTTGACAAATTAAGGCATCTTTAATTAAAACATTTTGTGTCAATAATAATTTCATAATAAAATTGAACAAGTCAAATCTTTATTAAATTCAGCACATGAAGGCTTTTTAAAGCATGAGTTAAGTTATAATGAACATTATTCTATTTTACCATTAGCAAAGAGCAAATACAATATCAGTACAACTGATGTATTGTATTAGTCTCCTTTAATTCAGGAACTATAACTCAATTTATTCTAACCTTTTCTACAACCAAACTATTTGCAAGACTATCCAAAAACAAAGATTACAGTTGCATAACCAATACTTTACCTGCTATTGAAATGTCTAGATCATATGTTTAAATCCTGTATCTGGAATGAATAATTGCATTAATTTACAATACAAAGAATATTTTGGAAGGCAGTGCCATTCTTGTTCATGATATTCTTACTTCACACATCCCTTCTGGGTGGTGTTAAATGAGTAACCATGGTTAAAGCAACTCGGAATAAAGTAGACAGAAGAAAAAGCTTTCGTTTTTCTATCTTGCATTAGTAAGCTATTTTGGCAGTTCTTCTAATCCTGATTTAACTAGAGTTTTAGCAAACCTAATTGACCACTGCAAGAAAATATTAGTTGGAGATCCAGGAAGTGATTACCAAATGGTAAAAACCAAAAACAAAGAAGAAACAAATCTAGAATCACATGGAACTTCAAAAAAACCAATTGAGGCCTTCACAGAAGGTATGGAACATCAAATAAACACTCTCCCAAATGATCCAAATGATGCATCAGCTCAACAAGAACAATTTGCTTTTACCTCAACCCTTTAAATGTGTACTAAAATAAAAAAAAAACACCCAGAGAGGTAAGAAAAACATTTTGGAACAGTGATATAGGTGAGCAAAGAGAAATTAGAGAGCAAGCAGGAAAGGAAGCTAAAAGAATGGTAAGGAAAACTAATGAAATTTGCAAACAAGATGTAATCCAATGGTAAAAGGTGCTACATTGCATTAAATACGATGCTACATTGAAAAGGAAAGTTTAACAGGCCAAAAGATAATTCTGGAATAAGTTAATCAATTAATTATACAAAAGAACTTAACAAAATTAGACTACATGAAAAAAGCTTACATAAGAATGAAAACACTGAATAATCATGAATCATGAAGAAGTAATCCAACAAAAAGGGAAACAAAGATGTAAGCAATCTAAGACAAATTGCTAAAATATTCAGTGACTCTTACCTTGAATGATATTGACTGAGTAAAGAGGAAAAGAGGCAGAAAACTCAAAAACATGAAAGAAGTACTAAACATATAGTGAATGTGCACAAACATTTTACAGATAATTTGTCAGTGGAGGAGTTAAATAAAGCTAAGGACATTCAAAACAGTAAACCACCAGAAACCAATAGTATATTTCCTGACTTAATGACACATTTGGGACAGTCTGCAAGGAGTTTCTTTTTTTATGATTTACAATAAGTCCTAAGGTGAAAATTTGAATCTCTTAATAAACTGGCTGAAGGAAAAAATCACTGATTCTAAAAGTCAATAAAGCCACCTGATAAAATAGAATCTTATTGACTGATTTCCATTGTAGTCCAAACGTTTGAAAGAATGATTACTACCAGACAAAGGTATTATCTGGAGTCAAAGGAGATTTTACCAGAATAGTGGTTTCAGAAAAAACAAATCAACTACTAATTCCATTTTGAAATTGGTTTCAAATTGAGAGAAAGCTATTTGACTGTCTTTGTTGATTTCAAGGGAGTTTGTGATAAAATATGGGGAGAAGACTTTTAAACAAATTTCCTGTTTATGGAATTAGCAGAAAGAATTTATTACTGGGACAAAAAGATCTTATCCCATAGATCACATGAAATGAGCAAAAATCACATTAGAAATTAGGGTTCACTTAAGGGGCAATTAGAAGCTGCACACTCTTTAACATTTATATTAATGATTTAGCCGACCCCCCAAGTTAAAAAACATTAAAGGTATTAATATCTGTATGTTTGTAGATGATGCTATTTAAACAGAAGCAGGAAATCTGAAGACCAATGGAAAAATATTTTGAATTATAATGAATCCTGCACTTGATGTCATGCAGACTTAACCTAAAAGGAATATAATCAAAGAATACAATTTCTTTTTTCTCTCTCCGACACATGAATGCAGATTTTAGAATTAAAAATAAATAATATAACTCTTCAAAAAAGCACTAGTACCAGATGTTTAGATATAGTGCTGGACAAAAAATTTAACTTTACAAATCAAGTGAATATTGTTACAGAAAATGTAGAGAAGAAATTCTCAGTTTTGAAAAGACTGGGAACCAAATGGGAAGCTCATAGACAATCCTAAAACTGTGTTTTAAGACCAAAATTTCATTTTATTTTGATAGAAATAATATATATAATGATAGAAATAATATTATTACTTATGTCTACTTTCACTATTACAATAATTACTCTAATATATTTTAATTGTAGTAATTATTGTTTATCTACGTTTTTAAGAAATATTTCATGCACAAATGAAATTCTTCATCTATACTCTAATGCACTATACAATCTACAGATAAATTATAATTTTATGATTACATTAAGAGAATGCAAACTTTGTAGTGATCATTTACCTTTTTCCAGAAAGATAAATCATCAATTGGAAAGTTCATGCAGATTTCTCTAAACTAAATAAATAATCTAATTTTAAATTAATAAAACATTTAAGGTAAATCCTCTTAACAGAAAATACTTTAAATTTTCCTTTCCTTTTTTTTAAATTCCAACACATTTTATTACCCACAGGATTGTGTATTAATAAAACTAACTTTACACTTTACTACAAATATTTTAGATAAAGCTTATTTGATATTGTTACTTTTGTAGCTGAAAAACTAAAATAAATATTTCTTCGATATTATTTTGTAATGTAAATAACTAGAATTTTTTAACGACACAAAAAACAATTGGAGCTAAGGAAAAATCAAAACATGAAATCAATATCACTTTCATTTACAGAAAAATGCTTTTACTTTAAATGCATTACAGTAGAATTCTGTAAATAATGTTCAACAAATGCTTATTGATATCATGAAAATACATGATAAAAAATAGATTTAAATATAGAAAATAAAGAAAAAACATAAATAATGATAAAAAAAATGGCTTATTTTTATTTTGGTATAAATGTTAGATTATTTCTTTTAAAAAATTGTTAAACAATGAGAGAAAGTTATTCTTAATACATAAAATAACTTATTTCTAATATGATAAATAAATAACAACTGAATAGAAAATATTTGAAAAGTATACGTGCATTATTTTTTGTTAAGGTATAATGTATTACTTAATCATTCAAAACTCAAAAAATTTTCAAGTAATGCATAAATTTTTAAAAAATTTGGACTATTATTTAAAGTAGATGCCTATAACCTACTATGCCTAAAGGCCAAAGAAATAAATTCACTAAGATTTATGGCTGTCAGTAAAACACACAGTAGTCAGGAAACTCGTATAAAAAAAGTGAAGTTGTTTTAAAAGACCACAATGAATTCATTATAAGTAGGTATAGTTTCAAATTTGTGTACATTACACATGCATGTGCACAAACACACATGTGTGTAATATTTTTTTAATTATAAAAAAATGAAGGTGGTTTGTACATTTACAAAAAAAAAATAATAATAATTTACATTTCTGGGGAGAGCTATTTTTATCTTAATGTAAAATTTATACTTGATTAACACATTAATAGCTGTTTAATCAATGCTATTATCAATCATAAAGTTTCTTTCAAATCTTTTTGTGGCAGCCAGGATTTTTATATTTGATTTTATGCTCTTCATTTTATTGAGAAGCTGTTTACATATGTAGGGGATGTTAAGAAGACAAAAACAACAGATGCTCATGAACTACAAATTTTTGGTCAGTTACTTGGAATAAAAATCTAATAATGTTGGACTTTCAAGAACATTGCATTTTATTGTACAGTGAATTTGCAAATTTAGGGATTTTAATGAACTTCAGGTACATACTGAATGGTGTCTACTGAAAAATGGCATGAGTATTTTCATAAAAATAATATTTCATCAAAAATAAAAAAAAAATCTACTTTTATATTCTTTTTTCAAATTTGAATGCAATGTACATAATTGTTTGAGTTTTTTCTATATTCAATAAATTTTTAAGAAAATGTAATTCTTATTTAGCAACAAACTTCTTTGTGCATTTAATTTTATCATAATAGCTATCGGAATCAAAAAGATTTATAAATAAGTGAATATTTCTCCAGTATGAAGTATTACAAAATATTGAAATGACATATAACATTAAGAAAGTAAAATCTCTTAACTTATTCTCCTCTTTAAACTCGTAAATAGATTTCATGAATTGTTGAACATTGAACTTCAAAGAAAATAAGCACAAAATTAACTTTTATTTAAGAACTGTTGAATTTACTCAGATCCTATTTTCTTGGCTTAACCATAGAACATACTTCCATTTTCACCAATTTAGCTACCAAATTACTCAAATTTTCTTGGTATATAATACAATGGAATGCCATCATAGTATTATTACCACCTACCTTCATCAAATTTGAGGAAATCATAAAATTCTTATCTTGTCATCAATCACAAATTTAGCACAATCTGTGTTTATAGCAGATATATTCCCGAAATCTAATTCCATTTTATCCAAAGTTTATCAGACAAAAATACTAATCCATTTTTTGTGTTACTGTAACAACACAGGCTATTTCTTCTAAAATTATGAAATCATTATTGATGCAGCTGGCAAAAATGGCTACTTGTGCAATATCTGTTGCATTCACTGATTTATATACTGCTACAAAATAAAATAATAACTCTTAGATTTTAATTATTTTATTTTTTAATTAAATTTTAATTGTTGAATATATCTGTTGGAAGATACACTATGTGTCTTGATATTACCGCTAAAGGCAAGTTAATATTGCACATGGCTTGAGTTTATTATGGCTAACACAGATCAACTGCATTTTGAAGACATTCTTTTAAAAATTCTCAATAAACAAAAGATTTTGCAAGCTTATCAATCTTTTCAGTTATCATACAGTTAACATGAATGCCATTTTCAAATTCCTTATTCAGAGAAAAAAAGTTGGCAATTCAATTTTGATTTTAAGTCATTCCACTTAACACTTTGATAATGATCTTCTAAGGCAGAACATTTATCATTGAGCTTAATATCACAATGTCTCTCAAAGTTGTACACTTTCGTTTCAGCTAAACTTTCATTGAAATATTTCACTCTTATGTTTGACAAAAATAAAGATCTGACCAATTTTTCTAAAATAAAATTAATTTTTAATCCTTCAACTTTTTTGTGTTACTAAGCTTTATCATCATGCCTTCTCAATGACCATAACTTCCCTGAATTTCAGAATGGGCAATGAGTCTGAATAAATTAGATTAAAATCAACTGCTTAAAACTTATTCATTAACAACTGAACATGTTTACAACCATGTGTTTAATTGACTTATTGCAATAATAAAAAACTTATTGTAACATAATAGAAATAAAAAAATTGCTTATATTTCATCTATAATGATGACGTACTCATATCAACATTGATAAATTATTGGCGAAAGATTGACATTTATAACAAATTTGTTAGATAAGATTCGAACCTTTCCCAAGTTGATTTGCGATTTGATTTGATTTTTGAAAAGGTTACTTACACAAGGTCTAATTTTGGACAAATTCAGATCATTCAAGTTTAAAACTAGAAGTGGACATTATGTGATAAATGGCTATGGTATAAAATGGTATAAAAGAGGGAATGCAATACATGCCAACTCTGGAGGAAAAAATCCCAGTAGATTCTACTGATTTTAAGCGAAAAAATCAGGAGACACTAGTAGCAACATTTTTGCTTGAAACAAAACGCTTAAAAAGTAGTAATGTCAAAAACAAAAATAAATAAATAAAAATAAAAAAAACAATTTTACTCTTTATACATTCTGAGAATGATTTATGTTAAGCATATTTTGGGTTATCTTAATATATTTTAATAAAAAAATCATCAACCTCATAAAGGAACTATGAAAAATAAAAGAATGTACTACATGTAAAAAAAAAAATAATAATAATAAACATCAGTGTTTGTGTTCCAATACTTATTTTATACAGCAACTTTTACTATAGTACAATTTATAAATATTAAACTTATAAAATTACATAAAAACATAAAATACATTACTAAAGGAAGCCTCCTTCCAAAAACTTCTAAAATTTTGGGTTTAGTCAAGTTTTTGAGGAATCAAACAGATTTTATATATAACCCGTGGAATTTTCAAAATTCATTTTTTTTCTTTAAAATCTTAAATGGATACATAACCAATAAATGTTTTAAAATCAATCAATAAAAAGTTTGTAAATCTCAAAAGAAACAGAAACGAATTATTTATGACAAAAAATTGCCAAGACAATTTTTATTAAAACTGCCACAAATTCATATTTTGGGCCACTTAAACACTTTCATTTGCATATTAGTGGCCTGCATTTATCAGTTGCAGACCCCTAATGTAAGCACTATGCTTATAATATATTAACATTTTTTCTTAACATAATAGCTAATAGCAAAGTAGAAAAAATTCAAGAGTCTCATAATATATATAGAAATATTTATGGGTACATAACTTACTTTCCCAATTCTTTTAAAGCTTCATCAGCATCTTTATTATTTAAAAATTTTAAGAATTCTTCTGTGAATGATACATTCCTCATATTTGTAGAATTCTCCAAATTATATTCAAATGGAGCAGGTTGTTTATTTCTCCGAAACAATTTATTAATAAGTTCTTTCGACTTTTGATTTGGCTCAATAGTTTCTTCTGCCATTAATTCCAATGTTTGGGCTGCCATTTTCCAGTCATTCTTTTCATCTATAAGCATTTTTATTATAATCAATTATCAAAAGTAAAAATAAATTATAAAAATACTTTTTAGAGATTAATTCAACAAGTAAACCTACAAAAGTCACCTAAAAAAATACAGGCGATTTTGCAAACAATAAAATTTACAGAAATAGAACTAAATTATAAGTATAATAAATAAATACTACTTTCTGTTTATTTGAAAGTTATGTGTTTACATTATTAGGACCTATAAATGATCTGAAAAAATTATTATATATTTATTCAACAGTGTTTTGTTAAGATTTTTTTTCCAGATCAAACAAAGAAATTCAATGAAATACTAAAATCTCAATCTCAAAATTATAATATTTCTCGAATTTCTTAAAGTAAATTATGCATACATATAAACTGTTTGATATAATTTAATACTAAGAGATTTGCTGAAAATATATTTCATCATAAATGGATAAAAAATTTAAGATATCAAGGTGGATGAAAGATAAACTGTTAAAAAATATTCTTAGCTCTCTTCAAAACAAAGCATGGATAACAAGTATATTTTGTAATTATCTTCCCCAAAATCGAAATTATATTAATTTTTTTAATTAAAAAATCTTTAACATTTGTTTTTACTGCGTATATAGTTTAATAAATGGATGAATAAAAATATAGTTTCAATGAGATGTTACGTTTTCAAAAGAGTGAATTTTTTTAAAAATGATTTTAACATTTAATAATCACTTTTAAAATCTATATTAAAAAATCCATTATAAAAAAAATTTTGAGATCAAACTATTACTATGCAAGTTTGTCATTTTTTAACTATAACTATAATTAATTTATTAGTTAAAATACAAATAAGTTAGCTACAATTGCACAGCAAGTTCAATGATGCCTAATTTTAAAATTTCTTTTGTTCTAAGATAATTTTTTAAAAAACGTAATAAAGGACGGAAATTGAATTTCAAAAATTTTATTAAAGGGATATTTATACCTTTGTGATTACTAAAAATTTAAAAATGAATGTTAATAAAAAGAATTCTTTCTGTTCTTTTTTTATTTTTATGTTCCAAAAATAACAGCAATTAGAATAGGAACTTGTCATAACTTGGAAATATATTTCAGAATGATTTTTGTTTGCAGTGTTCAAACCAAAAATAATAATACTGAAACTATAAGTCTTTTTGCAAAAAAGTATTTATAAGTTCAATTCTCATTTATTGATATACTAATCATGATTTCTCATCCTAGAATGAGAAATCTTGATTAGTTTTAACTATAAAATAAGGATGATACAAAAAATTGAAGAGGAAATAAATTATAAAAGATTAAAAACTACAAATTTTGGCAAAAGCAGTAATAAAATAGCATATGACTCAAATAGTTTAAATGGTTTTGTAATCATAAATGGAATAACTTCTATAACTATAATCATTTTTATAATTATATTAAAAGTTCATAACTATAAACACAGTAAAGAATAATAATTTAAAGAAGTTTGGTTAAGTTATTAAAAATATCTTTCAAAAGTAAGGAAAATATATATATAATGAAGACAATAGAGATTAATTCTTCAAAAATAGTTAAAGGTCATGTTTTTTTTTTTTTTTTTTTTTTTTTTTAAATCTTTTTTATACAACATTCCTATATAAGCACTTTTCTCACACATACATACACAATAAAAAATGTAAATGTATGTATATGCAATAGTGCGTGAGTACAGCAGTTACAAACTTTCAAGAGAGATTGGGAACCTATGATATAGGCGAACTCTAAGTGGTCCAGGTGGACCTCCAGGGGTCCATAGGAGACCACACGGGGGTCCACATAGGCATGAAAAAAAAACAGGAGTTCACAAGTTTAAGTGGAGGTCCACAAAAAATTTTCTGGTTTTCATAATAAAGAACAAAAATTTTGGCTTGTATTTACCTATCAACATAGGCAGGTAGCCTTATTCACTAGGTAGGTACTCAAAAATATGTAAGACTCAGTTCAAACACAGAATTGAATAGAACAAAAGATATTAATACAAGTGTGCACCACATGTGGAGACTTGCATAGTGCCGCCCGTGTGCCCGCTCACCCGGGATTCTTGTTTAGACTTGCAAAGGGATGAAATGTGACTTGTGCTGGGCTTGCAATCTACATTAGTATAAATATGAATGCCAAGAACAAAACATTACTCATTTGTTTCTGGGATTTTGTACATAAAAGTGTGACAGTGAGTGAATTGATATCAGTGTTTGCAGTGCCAGAAAAATTATCTGCCAATTTATTATACATATTTTTTATTGTATATTGTAATTTATCAGAAAATGTGCTACTTCTTTTCTTCTTAACACCCCCAATTTAGGGTGATACTTTAGGAGTTTTGGAAATACAGTAGAAATGTAGCAGCAGAGAGTCTACCAAAAATAGTAACACTTTAAAGGGTTCAAGAGAAAAAAAGCCATACCCTAGATGACGGGGAATCACAAAACAGAGAACATATTTATTATTTTTAACACAGAAAAAGTCTTTGGGTATGGCACAAAATGCTGCAGACATATAAACCAAAATATCATAGCATGTTTTACATGCACGTGCAGTTGTTACTGCAAAGTTCACTGTGAAGTTTTAACAACGTAGTAGCAGTGGAAACATGCATGTTACACAAATGCTGTCACTGCTCATAAATATGATACATACAGGGACAATGATAGCAATCTGGCAAGGTACATAGCCACAGTACATCTGACATTACAAACTCTGTGACACAAACTTTATTGCACAGCTGAACTAGAGATTGCACCAATCTTTTCATATATATATAAAAATGTAATAAAAAAGCAAATATGTTAAAAAAATAAAAAAAAATTAGGCAATTGTTGGGTTTCATACAGAACTACCTCAGCACTAGCATCTGGGTTATAACTCATCATGTTGGGATTTCTCAAACTAATATCTGGTAGATCCTATATACTTACAACATGCACCCCAATCCCATCCAGTACAGGTAGTTACTTAACCAAACTGATTTTACACTATGATTGGGCTTTTCATATTACTATTTACAGACGTGTACAAGAGATCCCATTTCTCATCCATCACTTTGCTTAATCATCATACTTTAGTCAAGAGGAAATATTTAATTACATACCTGTTAATAGTGGAAATTTTTAAAACCATTCTATAATTCTTCAACTATTTAAACTTTGATTTGGAATAAAACAACTAATACACTATAGTGTGTAAAAACAATCAAAGAATAAGCTTTCAACTACTATTAAAAAACATGTTCAATGGAACAGAACAAATAATTTAACCAGCATAAATGCTGATTCATTGTACTTGTTTGAGTGCTCAAGGACACGTGGCATCTTAAAAAAGACATACTTTAAATAATTTTAAATTAATCTACAATAACTTTAATTGATTATTAATTAATCATGCTAGCTAAAACCAAACTAAATAAAAAGTGTATAAAATTGGATTTTAAAATTAAAATCAACTTTGTTAGTATCAAAATTGTAATACTTTTTTAAAGAAATATACAATACAAATCATTTCATCGTCTTTAAAGCTGTTTATATAATACACAAATATATTCTGATTGCGCTAATTAATCACATTTAAGAAACTGTGGAAAAAACTTATAATTTCAAGTCAACTTGACAAATCTGTACAATTTTACCATTCAGCAGTAAGAACTTACAATTCACCCAAAAAGTATGATGCACATTCAAAAGACAGAAGTAGGCAACTATACAACTAACATAACAACCAATGTATACTCGGAGTACTAACTTGCAACAAAAACCCAGGCATCCTCAAAATGTTTTCCGTAAATGTATTGACACCATAAGACATTGCCTCATCAAACGTACTGCCAAAGTATGTGACAGGAGAAAAACTACTTGTAGCTATGCATTTTTTCACGTTTCAGAAACCCTCACTCATTATAGTACTTATGTCAGCTTACCCTGAATGCAGTATATGGTCAACAGTGAATCAGCTAAGTGGCCCCATACATTTGCAGATTCAATTAACAAATCTTACTTATATTGATTACTTACTTTTAGGGCACATCAAAGCATTGGAGCACATAACTCGTTATAGTGCTTAGGAACTTGTGGCACAAGCTATGGCAGTTACTGGGGAAATCTGAAACATGTTCCAAATTGGCAATTTTTAAACATTTTCTATGTTCTTCATATTATTGTTATCATCTTTTTCATTTTTCTTTAACTTTTGCAAACTGTAAGAATAAGGAACATATTTTCTCATCTTGTCTGAGTCCTTTCTTAATTTTTTGTTGTTACTCACAATGTCAGAAAAGAATTTCTAAGCATGAATTGAAATGTAATTTTATATTGAGTAGGTTTACACTATCCTGAAAATTTATATACATGCTGTACATACATTATATATATAATAACAGACATATAAATTCATATTAATTAAACTTGTTCATATAAATGGAATTATAATTTAAAGGGAAAAAGTAATGAAACCAAAATGCTTTTTTTATATTTTTTAACATTAATTATTTGTTTAAAATATATATTATGTCAATTTTATAATTTTACTCGCATCTCCCAATTATATTTATAATGTTTGAGGGTGCTATTATTTAATTCATTTCAAGAAACAAATAAATTAATCAGGAAACTTCTTTTTATAAACTCATATTTGCCAAGAAAGGATAAAACAAGAAAAGTTTAAACTTCTTCACTTTCAAGTATTGAAATCATCAAAAAAGAGACTGGAAATTTTTTGCATTTTTCCATGAAAGACTATTGATTAAAAATTGACATATATAAAATACAACCCACTCTAATAGCTAAAAAATAAGTAAAAATTAAAAGGAAGTCCATGTTTCTTACCATATGCCTTTAAAAGATGAAGATACAATACGTCTTTATGTTTAAACCTGAAACCCTTTGTTGTTAGCAAAACATTTTCTAATTCAGTAACCTGTTAAAATTGGAAAAATTTATTTGTGGAAAACCAATTTCAGTTAAAAATTCCTTTAAAATGCATTCACCATAACAGAACAACATGTTTTAAAAACAGAAAAATTACAGGAAAATAAAAGAATATGGGAACTGATCTAAAATTATAATATCAATTTTTTAAGTATAAGAACTTACTTTTTTTTGTGAATATAATTCCTCACACATATCTATTAAATATTCAAAGTCAAATTTTCCCTGCAAATTCTGCAAAAATAAATTAAGTTATGCAAAATGTACATTTGGAAAGGTGTCGATTTTTTTCAAAATTTAAAATTTAATACAGAATTCAAATAAGATACACTAATAAAAAATGTGTCCACAGATGATATTTATTCTAAAATGTAATAGCTTATAAATTTAGAATCTTTCTCAGTAATTAAAAATTTACTTTATGAAAGACTTAAATTAAAATGTCAAATTAATACATAAAAATGCATACAAGAATAGATATTATTTAAAATTTTCTGCTCCTCATATATAGTTGCCAGTCAGAGATACAACATGAAAATTTAGGCATTTAGCAACAATGCTATAAGACAAAATTGGAAACTTTAAGAAAACTCATTAGATTAAGAAGGAATTATAAAAGTTGTAAAGCTGCTCTGTTCTCTTAAATTTTTCTTTCAAATTTCTTCAACATTTTTTTAGAAATGATAGGAAAGTATCTATTTTTTCCATGCATATATTTACATGTTCCAGTTCTTTTTCTTATCATCTCATAATTCATTCTATATTTTTTCTTCATACTTCATTGGTAATAAATTTCATATTTGACATTTTCAGCTGAACAATAGCTGGAAATAACTTAAAATAAACAGCAAAGCTGATTTCAAAGTTGGTAAGATTTTAATTTAAGCTGAAGTATTGTACATAAATACCAATAAGTATTAATAAGATCAAATTCTACTGTAATAGCGTTTGTGAATAGGCAACAAGCCTGGTACTCTTATTACAGGCAATTTCCCAATACATTAATCTTTTGAAAAACAAGTAAACTTTTTTTAAAAATTCAATTCCTGCAAATTATATTCAACATAAAATTAGGCATCTAAAAACATAAAAAAGAATTTACAGTGTATAGGTACTTAGGAAATACAACTTTTATATTTAAATATTAGAAAATTAAATGAAATATGTATATCTTTAATGAGTGCCCCATACACACATATATTATATAATACCGAATATCCCTAAAAATAAGATAATGGACTTTTTTCTTTAAATGCATTTTTCTTTTTGGCATGACAAAGTATTACAATAACTTGAAAATCATTGTCAAACTTATATCAATATTTGTAAAACACAACCCTCTATAACAATACAATAATCCATCAGAGAACATTCAATTTTTAAGTGAACACAGGCGAAAAAAGATAGGCTTACAAACATCTTTCCTTACTTTCATGTTGATATTTAGAGGAAAGAATTTTTGAGCTATATATTCAGCAGAACAGCATATTTTACAAATAAAACAAAAAATATTAAACTAAACAAAAACCATTAGTAAGTTTCTAAGAAAGAATGAATATAAGTCAATTAAGAATCCTTAAGGCCACAATGATGATGTGTAACTTACTTAATAGATTTTCTAATGAAACCCCACCAAACTTATAAATTTATTTCAACAGAAAAATTGTATTCTAATAAAGATACTTGCTAATTTTATATACATAAATATATGGGCTTAAGAACTTTTATAACATTGGAATATGTTCTCTATGACACATTTTTTAGGGTTTCTAATGATACAAATATGATTAAAAAAACAATGCTCTTTTATAGATAAAAAATTAAAAGGAATCATGAAAGCATTGAGAGGCTAACTTGAGTCAATTGGCCTTATGTTGATTTTTTGAAATCCCACATCTCTCTGAATTAGTGTTATGAATGGCAAATTTAATGCTTTGAATAGACTAGATTCAGCTAACAGAATACCACTAAAATTATATTATAGATAAAGCCTGATTATTTTTCTTCAAATTTAATCAATTATAATCACAAGAAAATAATTGTAAATAAATGTTTTGTATTAAAACCTTCATTTTTCCTTTAAATAATAAAATTTAGACACATAGTACTTAAAATCACAAAATATAATTAAACAAATATAATTATAAAATTATACAGTTATTCTTATAATCAATGAATTGATGTGCTGAAATTGTAGGCTATAAAATACATTTCAATCAAAAATTCAAGAGAAAAATCTTGATATTACCTGAATAACTTTTCTAGCTCTATCTAGTTGGTTCAAATTAATAAATGCTAAAAATAGATCAGTAAGAACTTTAATTTTTCCTTCAACTTTTGCTGCTGAATCAACAACCGATTGAAGTTTTGTTTCTTCTCCAGCTAAAACTAATCTTTTCATTAAAACACTTAAGCAAGGAGCACAGGAGTAATTCTTTACACAGTTGTTGAATTCTTTCAGGCTATTTTCATAATCTTCCCTGTAAATATGGAAAGTTTTACATTTTTAATATTGCATGAACTATGGGCTCCATTATGTTCAATATTTTTTTCCATCAGAAAATGTGTGAGTGTGTGTAATGTATTAAGTGGTTATCTGCTTGTTTTTTAATGAATTAAAAATGCTATTGAATAGGCAGATTTTTCAAAAGAATAACTTTATTTGTACATCAACATTTCATAGTATGACGATCAAGCATATCATCAGTAGCACATCTGGTCAATAGGGCAGCTCAACCCGAAAAGCTTCCAGAGAAATTAACCCCCTCAGAAGACTACAGAATACTGATCACTCATTGGTTGCAAAGAGTGGTGTGAGACATGAATAATTTTATAAATAAAATAGCGAACGTTTTATAAAAGTAAAGGTATTATAATATATTTTATTCCATTTAAAGTTTGTGTTTAAATAATTGAGATAATTTTAAATGAAATTTAAAATGTTGTATTTAAAATTATTTGAAGTATTTTTTAAAACTCGTGAAATTACTCATTAAATAAATTTTTTATATATCACTAATAGCAGTGAAATGTATTTTATTTATTAGTGTTGCTTTGAAAATAATAAAACTCCTAAGTTTACATCAACTTTTAGTGCCTTTAATAAAACTAAATTATTTATATTTAATTTATATATTGGCATCATTGGTTAGTTTAAAAATCCTTATTCATATTTGGTCATGTACATTTTGGAATTCTACAACAGGAGTGGCACAACTCTTGCATTTGTTAAATGGGGCTATATATACAACAAAAAGGTACAAATTACAGGATATGTAAAAACGAATATTATATATACATACTTTGATGTTACATATATAAACATCAAAGTATATGAGTTTCTATATATAAACACAGTACATCAAAGTATATACTTTTAAAATGAAAATATCAAATCATTCAACAGCGAAAAATTTCAACTATATTTGCGAACAGACAAAATAAAATTTATGTATTCAAGGATGCAAGGCTTATTTTTTTAAAACTATAGTGATATATTATAAAAGTATACATAGATTTAAATTTAGGTTCTATTGATAACAGTTTCAAAAGCAAAATGAAAAATTAATAACAAAATATTTCTTTGTAATAATTATTGAACTGCATTATCATAAAATTAAAAAATTTATATCTTAGCTTCTTAAAACTGAAAAATGAAGCATCTAACTTTGGAAATAATATACAAAAATTCCAGTTCCAGATAAACTTTCAAAAATAAATTTATCAAGGGAAAATTTATCCAAAGGCAATCACAAGAATAAAATTAGAAAGAATAACTATTTCTAATTTTAAAAGAATTCTATTTGCAAAATCTTATGAATTTTTTTAAGAATCTCTTATCTTATAATGAAATTAGTTCAAAATAAAGTTCACATTTTCTTTTTTAAACAGAATTTTCACTATGTAATAATATTTAAACGTATTTTGTGCACAAGAAACCTGCAGTAAGCATTTTTTATTTAAGCATATTGTAGATGCTGCTACTGCTGTTTAACTAACATGAGGGCAATAAAAAATAATTATTGGCACACAGAGTTGTCATCTTCTTATGTTTTTAAATGGTTTAGGATTATAGAAGAAAAGGGATCTACAGATATAAATGTTATTTGCCATAAATCTATGTCACTAGAATTTATTGTAAAAATGTGGAAATCTGATTATTAGCAAAAAATTTTTGATTAATCATTCCATTATTTGTAATTACATTTTTCCTAAATCATTTATAAAACATATTGGTTGTCAAAATAATGGGAAAACTCTAAATTATATATATACATATATACCTAGGATCAACTTCAAAAAAAGTATCAAAGTTTCAATTTACTTACTTGAGAATCAAATCCTAAAAACATTGAAACATTTAGAGGGATATTATATTATCTGTCTTAAAAATATTGTGAAAATTTCAGAAGATAACAATGAAGAAAATAGATTCCTGACTAAGCCTTCTAAATCAAACAATTATATTGAGTTTACGGGATTGTACATTTTAAGGTAGCAGTCATTTATCCTTGTATTCATTAATTCATAATTAATGAATATGTGATGATCAATTGTGATAATTGGGTTAACTTTTGTTTTATAAAAAGGAACATTATACTCCTTGAAATTCAATTTCCATAGAATTTTTCAATTTCCATAGAAAATTTCCATTTCAATTTCCATAGAAATTCAATTTCCATAGAAAGTTTTTGCCATAGAATGGGCATTGAGAGTTAGAAAGAGTCAATCAGCTGATTGCTGATGGCCTCCAATATTTCAGAAAGAGGACAACTTCTTGCATTTTTGTGAAAAGCTTAAAATTTTTGAGAACATTATACTCCTTGAAATTCAATTTCCAGTTAAAAACTAAGTTTTTGCCATAGAATGGGCATTGAGAGTTAGAAAGAGTCAATCAGCTGATTGCTGATGGCCTCCAATATTTCAGAAAGAGGACAACTTCTTGCATTTTTGTGAAAAGCTTAAAATTTTTGATCTTACAAACTTTTAAGGAATCAAATTGTATAATCAACTGCACTGCTGTGGGTAAGAGATTTATGAATAATTCATCAGATCATTTAACTGTGTTCCACTCATCAATCAACTCAGTTTTATAACTGTAACAACGTTGGTGATCATGTTTAGAATTAATATTTGCCAAAAATGGTTTGGAAATTTCTGAATACCCTAAACATTCTACTTATGAAAGTGCTTCCTAACAATTATTATTAGCCCTAAGGAATCCAGATACTTAATGAACATTGCAATTGCTATGCCTGTTTGTTTTATTTTCATACATTAGTAATAGCTAGTTCAATACTTGTCAAGTCTTCATTACTCAGTTTCTTTTCCTTTAACTCACTCTTTTGTTTAGCAAAAGCTTATCTTGTAGCAGAATGTGAACTGTCATTGTTTAAAATTCAACACTTTTAGAAATGCTCAAATGGCAAAATATTAAAGTCACAGCTGCCTCAAATAGTTCGCTTCTTACAATTTGATTCCTTAAAAGTTTGTAAGATCAAAAATTTTAAGCTTTTCACAAAAATGCAAGAAGTTGTCCTCGTTCTGAAATATTTACTTTCAGAATTATATTTTAAGAATCAAGAGAATTTTTGAATATTATCAATATCTTGAAAAAATTACAGGTGTTCCCATTATTTTAATAACCATCTGTATGTCCAACAGCTGTATAAGCACACAAATACTATGCCATGTTTTATTTTCAAATTAATAAGCATTTCTCCATACAGAGATAGTTAATAAATATGCTTTTAAATAAATAAAAAATATTTATTCATATTATAAATACATAATATGGATATAAAATTTTCTTTTAAATTTGCTGATGAAATCAGAAAAATATTTTACCTACTTTAAAAAGAATTTTTACAAAGTTAAATTTATTAAAACGTTTTTGATTTTTTATATCAATAGAATCTTATTGATAAATTCAGTACTTTTCTTTTAAATAATGCAGTTTACAAAAGAGAGAAATATAGATTCTCAAAATACAAATTCCAAGAGTTTCAAATATTTCAGGAATCATTCAGTATTATATATTGTACCAATTATTTTCAGACAAATATACCTACTATTATGTAGACATCATATTTTATTTATATTTTTAAACAATGATAATGATAAATATTTATAATCTAATATGAGTATTTCAAAGGCATTAAGCAAATTACAACTACAATAGATAATTTCTCTTAAATATTTAAAAAAAATTCTATATATTATACAGAATAAAGAACTAATCTTTTAATTTGATTACTTTGTTTCTTTTCTGTTAAATTATTGTGGATTCAATATAGAAACAGATTTTATTAATATAGAATAATTAATCAAAAAATAAAATTAATTGCGTAAAAATTTAATTTGGTATTATTTCTCTAGATCCATCTTGTGGCTTGGTCTCATTTTAACGCATTTAGCGATGAGGTGGATTCAAACAAATCTTTTTCATAATAAATGATTTTTCTGTACAATTTATTGTATTTAAATCACACTGTGTATTTTCCTATTTCAAGTAACAACCACATTATCAACAGCATATATTGTTGACTGTTCACCGAAAAATTGCTAAGGTTTATGCAATGCTTTTTCTTTTTTTACTCAGAAAAAAGGTCTGGCAAATAATGAGCCGAAGTGAATTTATTCCAACAAAAAATAAATATCTCAAGAAGAAATAAAATTTCTTAACACTTATTGATTATTTTCTAGCAGTCAGCATAAAACTCCAAGGATTACCAGGGATTCAATAAAATTAAAAGTGAATGATTCTATCACACTTTTAATTTCCTATGAACAGCAAGACTTTGATAAATCATTAATATTTAGACTTCATATATCATATTAACTTTCAATTTTCTCTTATAAAAATAACTGAATTATCATTAAATAAATAATTAAGTATGAAATTGTTTTTAAATTATGTACTTTTTACCATATTGAGTTAAATTTTAACAATCATGCTCCCTAATAAAAACAAGATTCAAAAGATTTTATTGCAAAAATTGCAACACAATAATATGAACTATTATTTAGAAATATGAAATATTAACATACCTGTGTAAATAAAGTTTTACAATTGGTTCATATAAAGCAAGAGTCATCTGTGGAGAATCAACTTTATGACCAAGTTCATTTTGCACAGCTCTTAAAAAGTCAATATTATTAGTTTGCAGAGCACTATTCAGGAATCTTCTCAAGCTTGTCAATAGCATATCCATTCCACCAAAATAATTGATTTCTTTACATTCACTTTTGATTATTTCTAAGGCTTCTGTGATAGGAAGTATTCATTAGCAAGATTTGATAAAAGAATAAATTTGGCAAATAGTTGTTATTAAAATTTGATAAATATTTTAAGCATCATAATAAACTTTTAAAAATCATTTAGTTTTCAGAAAATTTAGAACTTCTAGACATAAATTAATGACAAAGATACAATTCATAATTTGATTTCAGTCTTTAATACTTTAAACTGAGTTAATGTAAAATAAGATTATAATAATATTTAAAAAAATGTATAATTCATTCCTTTTTTTTAAAGTTGAACTTTTTCAATGATAATAATGAAGATGTGTTTAAAGCTCTATAAACTTCCATTTTTCAATCATTATGAAACTTTTTTTGTAAGTATTGACATATTTAATTAACTAGAACTTTAACATTTTTATCAAAAAAATCTCTCTCTCTCTCTCTCTTTGTATGTATGTATATATATATATATATATATATATATATATATATATATATATATATATAATTAGTATGAGTAGAATTAGTATTAGTATATATAGAATTAGTATGAGTAGAATGTAGCAATATTTCATGAAAATTTATTAAGAAAGAATAGTTTTATCACTAGATTAATGACTGTGTTTGAACAAATCTTTTTTTTTCCCTATAAAAAATCAAATTTTATAAAGTGTGATAAGCAGTAGCATATGTTAAAAATTACATAAAATATAAAAACTTCATAAAAAACAATTAAAATTTTAGATGTATTTTATAAAGATTTTAGTCAAAAGTCAATATTGCTTCATTTACCATCCTTCTGGGAGAATTTCAAAAGCAAACGAGCATAGTCAAAAATTTTTGAAGAATTCAGCTGAAAAGTAGGATGTAATTCCTTCCTGCAGAACAAAAACATAAATTCAATTAATATTAAAACACCAAAATTAAGCTAAAAATGTTTACTTTAGTGAATGAAAATTCAAGCAGAAAAGATGTTAAAGTATCTTTGAAACTTTATTACATACAACTATTTTGAAATAAATCAATAATTCTTTAATTTTCTGTAATTATTTTTACTTATTGTTTAATACATTTAATCTTTTTTAACAGTGATATTCACATGAGCCAGGATATATAAATGTATTAAATTAAGATCTATAAATTTTAATTATTCTTATCAAGTACAGTTGATGAAAACAATAAATTATAAAGTTATCGATGAAATTTTATTATTATGGAATTAATAATAAATCCAATCAATGTCACAAGTATTTTTCAGTTTTTTTCTAAAATTAATTTTAATAAATTCATGGCTCAGTATATGTGGATGAAATATTAAATTTTTTCAGATATTAAGAAAATAGTAATATTTTCCTTTAACACCAATTTTGTCAATATTGCAATTATCCTATTTTACTCATTACTTTAGGTGTTAAATTTAAAGCAGATTGATTACATAAGCAAATATTATTGTAAAAAGAATAAAGAAAAAAACAAAGCAGATGTATTATATTAAATGCATATGATGCCTATGTTGTGTTGCATATGTATATGTTTTAACACAAAGCAGATGCAAGTATTTAAGCAGATGTCTAATATTCTTTCATTGTACTATCCTTATATACGATACCAAAAAATTAATCATTTACTTAAAAATAGAGATACTTACAATGATGTTAGATACATTAGTACCCACTATGTAAAATAATATAGATATAATTGATATAATTTGAAATCAATAAAAAATAATATTAATAAAAATTTAGGGGGAAAATGAAACATATTAATCCAAATGTCTTTAGCGTCATTAAATAATATCTATAATAAATGTCCTTAAATATATATTGGAAAATGTTTACAAACAGTGAAAAATGTTTATGTGATAATTAGAAAAAAATGTAGGTTATTCAAATATTTTAAATATATGTGCAACAAAATTTATTTTCCAAAAAATAAATGTTAACACAGACTGCAATAATAGACATTTTTAGTATATTCTAATGACTTTTTTAAAGATTCAAATTTCCAAATTTGAATAAATGACTTTTTGTTTATGTTTCCTCAAATATTTATTTCATGAGAAAAGACTTGTGTATAAAAATCAAAATATCTGAATTCTAATAGTAATATTAGTGCTCCTTTTAATTCCAAATAATTAAATTTTTTAAAAAGCATAGCATATTGTTTTATGGCGAGGATTTTTATAATGGTAAAAATACTAATCATGCTAAATAGACACAGATAAATTGTTTATGCTTGTTGTGTGTTAAATTTTACTTCTAAAATAAATTTGAATTCTCTTGAGTTTCTCTAGATGTAATTTATTTATCTCTGAATATTATTTTCTATATAACAAAGATCGTTTTTTTACAATGGTTAGAACAGAAAGTCATGGACTTTTCTATGTTTTCCAGGCGAAAAGTTCTGAACAGAAAATTCTGGTATCACTTTTCAAGTCCTGAAGAATAATGCAATAAGTCCCAAAACCAATGTATGAATTATACTTGAAGCATATTTGATGTAAAAATTAATGTTTAGGACTATTATATGACTGCAACTTTGCATGAGCAATAAAAATGTTATTGTTAAGTGATGAAAAAATGTTATATACATATTTAGATTTTTTATTATTATTCAAGCTATATAATTTTCTAACACTTCATCTTAAAGATGAATGAAGCTAATTTTTCATTTCTTCATTATTACTATTAAACTGATTTGCTGTTCAATAAATTATAACATTTTTCCAATATATAGGCCAAGCTGGCAGACGAATGGTTAGCGCTCTTGCCTTCGGTACAACAGTTCGTGGGTTCGAATTCCACGTTGAGCGTGGATGTTTGTAGTGGTTCAGAAACCACTTTAAACCATAGGTCCCGGTCTAATTAGCCTTCGTGTGCAAAGTTCAAAACAAACAAAAAAAGTATGGCAATTTCTTTCGTTCAAAAGAAGTTGCCATACTTTTTTAGAAAAGATTGAAATATGGTAGTGAAAGCCACAGTGGATATGCTCAACAGAAGCAGAATGCTCAGAGTTGTTTTGTTTTTAAAAATATGTGTTTGTAATCAGATTAAATGTCATGCTACTCAGCAAATAGTGTTATTTAATTTTCTCAGCCATTTTATACAACACAATGCACTTACTGTAAAAACTTTGTTTAGGAATGAAATTTCGTTGCATAGTGAATAAAAGATGAAAGTTGCAGTAAATACACACAAAAATAAAGTTCATGCAAACTCAAAATAGTTTTTTTTAAAAAAAAATAAACAAAAATATAATGCTCAGAGATATAAATAAAGAAAAGTAAATACAACAGTACCTTTTATATTTATTAAAGAAGCCATAGCACAATTACTCCGTATTGTAAGAAATTATTATAAAATATTACAATCTATAAAAAAATTACTGTTTATCTAAATATTGTATGATGAAATTTAGTTTGATAGATAATTACTAGTGGTTGTTTATAATTGCTACAAATTTTAAACATAAATAAATTCTAAATATAGTTCATTATATAAATTGTTTTATAACACCACTTCTTAATAATTTTACTTAAAAAATGTTTTTCTTGCTTGCAAGAACAGCAAAATTATAGTCCAAGTTAAGTTTAAGCATACTGATTGTACATCCAATTTCTTAACATATATCTTATAGTTACAAATCAGAGTAAAAATATTAACACTATTTTTTAAATACTCAACATTTTTTGCTTCAGTAAAATTATACAGATTGCTCAAAAAAATTATATTGTTATCAATAGTAAAAAAAAAATCTATGAAAAAAAGATAAGAATTTCATATAAGTTTGCAAAATGTCTAATGCATTTATTTGTAAAATGATAATTTTATTCTTCTAAAACTGATAACTCTAAGTAATGTCTGAATTTTGAATTCTTATACAAAATTTACTTTTAATTGAAATTCCCAAATTATAATCATGTTTTAATTAAATTCCCTTTGTAAACATTTGATTAAAAATAAATTTTAATTTATAATTTGCCACTTTTACTGATTAATAATCAGGAAAAAAATTTACTTTTTCCTTTTTTCCTTCTGCTGAAATATATCACGTCTTTAATATCTGCGAAATACTGTATCCTTTTTCTATTACTAACTAGATAAAAAAAATTGCAAAATAATACTTTTATTGAAGTCTGCTTTTTTTTTTCTCTTTGAAGTACAAACACAAACTAATCCCTTAAATTATTTTCAAGATCTGATTCCAGAAAGTTGTATACCTTTATTCAGTTTTATAATTAACTATCAGAAAATATATGAAATTGCATGTGTGTCGATGGATTCAACTTCCAGCTATCAAATATTTGCATATATTTAACAGTACATATTTATTTTAAATGTCATTAACCTAAATCGATTACTCAAGTCATCACAGAATAAATTAAATGGAAGAAATAGATTGAAAAAATCGGTCAAGAATAGAAAGTTTTTACTATATATAAATAGCTTTTTTTTTAAATAAGATATATGCATACACACATACAATATAAAATGACTCTTTTCACTCTAAAAAGTTCTTTAACAAGTAAGAAACATTTTATGATCACTAATCAATCAACTCAATAAATGACTGCAAGAAATTGGTGAAGAAGCTTTCATATTTCCAAACGAATTTGGCAATAATATTACTCTTTAAGATTATATAGCAAAGCTATAGAAATTGTTTTTTTTTTTTTTTTTTTTTTTTTTTTTTACCAAATGATGTAATTTTAAAGAGATGCATCTTCATAATTTCAATCAAATTCTTGTTTACATTATATTAGTATTGCCTTGCTTATATCTAATCAAGACATTAAAAACTAATATAATTTTTGTAATCCATTTTACTGTCAATTTCAAAAATAAATAAAATTCAAAATATCTCATACAATACAACAGAAATTCTAACAAACAATACAAATTTCTGGAACTTTGGGAAAAAAATTATTTCCAGGAAATTCAAATTCTAAATGAACTTTAAATTTTTCAAACTTCAATAAATATTGATCCTCTTTTTTAATGTATTTCAAATGTTGTTCATAAGAATCGATAATAAAAAACGTATAACGATAAATTTCAAAATTTTTGAAAAGTACATTTAAGATTGTTCCTAGAGAAGAAAAAAAATTTTCAATTAAGCCATTCTAATAAATCTAATTGTTCAAACCCAATAGTAAAAAATTATCTAAAAAGAAATTTATGAAATGGTTACAATAAGAAAGTTAAACCACAACAATACAAAGAATTATTAAATTACAACAGTTGAATAAATTTAAAAAAAAAAAAAAAAAAAAAAAAAAACAAGAAATATTTAAATTTTTCAAATAAATTTTTTTTTTGAGATGGTTTTTTGGTTTTGAGTGAAAATGCATCAATTATATTTTGAAAAGGTTACAGGCTAGAAAGATTAAGTTTGTTAAATTTATAAAAGGTATAATTGTTATATATAAATTCATGATACATGCACTTTTTATTATTAATAATCTAATCAATTATAAAACTTATTAAAAATAATTTTTAAACTTATTATATAATCACAATTTCATCAATGTATCTTTAGCTCCATCAATGTCATTCATTTCACAATAAAGGCTGAAGATTTGGGCATATGTTACAGGTGCAATAATAAAGTTCATATTGTCTAATTCAGATTTTACTTCCTTAAATCTTTCCAGGTCCTGCAAATATAATTTTAAATTTATAAAGTTTTAGTTTAAGCATCAGTTTCAGTGATCAGCACATAAATGATACAATTTTCCTAAAAGATACATTAAATACTTTCCTAAGCACCATTAATTAATTAGTTTATATCTCTTTGGAAATCTCACAAAAATTAATAAATTATAAAATATGAAATCTCATATAAAATAACCAAAAATAAAATATTTCATTTGATTTTATACAAATCATAAATTATATTATTATCAACTTAATATAATATATATTTCTTATAACAAAATTACTTTTACTTCCTTAGTTGTTAAATTTGTAATAAAACCAAAAATTCAACGCACTGTCAATAAATTTAACACATTACAGTTAATTTCTTTCACAGAAAATAAAGAAATGACTTCAGTATCAAATATATTTTTATGCTAGTAATTACATCGATAAAATAAAAAAAGCATATTTATTGGTTTTATTTGCAGGTTAACATTGTAAATATATATTCTGCATAGAAAATAGGAATTTTGAGTAAAAATTGTAATCGTGTTGCATTGGCAAACAACTAAACAGATTTGACCTAATTAATTTTTTTTTAAGAAACAGGCTAAATATTAAATTTTTTAGTCATGTTATAACACAACTTTAAAAAGATATGTAAAATAAAAAAAAAGAATTTTAAACTAGTAGGTAACAATTATGATAAAAACATATACATGTAAAATTTGAAAAGCAAATTTATGTTGAAACAAGTTAATAGATACAACAAAGTATAAAAATGTATTAATCTAAATATTGATATTAACTTTTCATGAAACATTCAAATTTCGACAGCAAATTAATGATTGCAGCACTAAAAATTTAAGTTTACATTAAGCATAAAAAATACTATTTATAATTTGAAAATATGTATAAAGCTAATGAAATGAAAATCTAAAGATAAGAAATTTTTTAAACATTACAGAGTTTAACATTGAGTTTTACATAATTTTTTTTTTTTCCAATTGGATTTATTGTTTGAATTTCTTAGTCAAGCAAGCAAGTACTAAAACATATAAGAAATCCATTTACTTTTTTTGAATAGCATTTACATTAAACTGAAACAACTTTTAAAAGAGCAAAAAAAAAAAAAAAAAAAATTTCCTCCAGATTTTTAATAAAACTTATTTGGAATTGAATACAAAATGCTACTTTTATAAAATAGGAAAAATGCATAAAAGAAAATATATTATGTGTTTAAATATAACTTTAAAATAGTTGCTAAAATTGGAAGTACTGTGAGAAAAAATATTTAAATAGTTTTAAATAGTAATAAGATTTTAAATTGAATTCTAGTTTTGATTTCATCATTTAATGTTTTTTTATAAATATTGACGCATATTTATAATAATTAAAATGTGCATATAATAAGCAATTAAAACGTTACAGAAATTTTTAGGTTAAACATCAAAATCTGATATTTTGAAAACTGAAAAATAAGTTTCCACAATTGTAGACCAGAATACATATGATAATTAATATTACTTTTAGAGAATTTGATTCTATACAAATAACTTTGATTAATGAAAAAATATATTCTAATGGACAACAATTATTGAAGTTGTAGCTATTAACATATAAGATAAAACAAATAATACACTTTTGAGCAAAAATTTGCTTGGAACAGCAAAAGAGAAATTTTCTAAGATTTAACGTTCATTATAACACATTTTGCTTTAATAAAATTTAAATGCTTTCCTTAATATATTCAATTCACACATTCATTTATTACTAAAACAAACTTAAGGATTGCACCCGAAGATTTTATTAAACATTATATACATAAAAAGAAAAATCAAGTTCAATTATCTTACATAAAATTAGGAACATAAAAATATTTACCCTATTTTGGATATGGAGTAAAAGTTGTTTTACCAACTGTACATGTTTTGGTTCATTTTGATTCTGAAATAACTAAAACACTAAATAAGTATTATGAATTATAAATTCTTTGATACATAATTATTAACCAATTAATGTATAATTTATATGAATTAAAGAAATTGGTAGTTAAAACTTTCAGCTCCATAATATTGGATCTCAAAAAATAACTGTGTCAATAGCATGATTCATATGCAAATTAAATTGTAACAAATCAGTTATTGGATTGTTTAAATAAGTACTTATGCTACTTTATTATGAAAGTAATATTTACTCATTATAAAATATTATACATCATAAAATATTATACATTTACTCATCATAAAATTCCCTTTTTCTTTCTTTAAATAACTTCAGGTAAAGAATACTTCCGATTATTTTACAAATAATGTGCATTAAACAATATCTTCTCAATAATACCAGTTTCAATTTCCTTAGATGAAAATGAAATATTCAGTTTAACTAAATATTTATTTTGGCACAAAAATATTAAGAATTTTCAGTTTATTTAAGAAAATTTGTTTTCATTGGCAAAATACAGAATATATCCTGCAATTCATAAACTATGTTAATTTTTGTTATATCCAATAATTATATTAAAAATAATATAAATCAGTATTATATTGTTTTTTTAGTTGTACATAATAATTTAATATATATTTGTACATATAATTGATATATATATACATATAATTGATATATATATATATATATATATATATATATATATATATATATATATATATATATATATATATATATATATATATATATATATAAAAGCAAGCAAGAAAATTTAGCAAATTGAATGATTTTTAAATTGCTTTTAACAAACTCTCTTTTTTTTTTAACAAGCATCATTAAATATTCTAAAATTTTTCATTTTTTTATTTCAAATACTAAAATTCATAAAATTTACTTAAAATTTTTTTTATTGATTATATGATAATTTCAAATAATCAAAAGGAGAAAAATAATATTTAAAAAGTAGGTCATCAGATATATGTATGATCCCTTTTGTTGTTACAACATAAATATATGGATAAAATAGATATTAAAACATTTTATTTGACATAAAATGTATATTATCTAGGAAGCTAACAATGAAATATTAAATGTGAATGTATGGTAAGTACTGAAAACTCTATGTGTGGTAAAATATATTTAATTTTATGAAATGTGCTTCCTTTTACAAATACATGTATGATATATAGAAAATGTATTACAATTGATTTTCATGTTAAATATTTAAAGATTACAGTATACAAAAAATGCAATCAAAATGCATAATATTTCACAAGTAATAACTACTTTCATTAGAAATTCCTGATTGAATTTTATTGATGTGTACACTACTAAATTAAAAATTCAGCAGTATGAATGATTCAGTCCTAGAACAAAATATCAAACTTTTATTGTGTTTCAAAATGTATTGCTTGTCATTTGTTTTATTGTAAAAATGTAACTACATTTAATTAGTATAGATACTTATTTTACATTAACCAAGATAAAAACAAAATATTTACAACATACTGAACTAATGATAATTAGATTATGAAACTTCATATATAATTCAGAAAATAGTATGTGTAAATAATTTTTAAATTTTTGCATGTTTTATTATTCTTTTCAAGCACAAAATGAATTAATTCAAAAGAATTTCAATACACTTTAACTGTTCTTGTGTACACATATATGCAAACAACAACACAGGATTCTATGAAATTCATTTTATATTTAAAATTATATAATTTTAACTAAAAATTTAACACTGATAAAAATATAGGAAGAATAATGTGATAATTTAATATTCTTAAAAAAATTAACAAAAACTTATATTTTTAATGAAAATATGCATATTATTGAAATATATTGTTGAAATTGCAAATATTAGATAAATTCTTGTTTAAATTTCCGCTTATCTACAATAATCTGAAAAATTAAAATTATTTAAACAAATTTGGAAAGTTTTTAACATGTGATAGATCAGTTTTTAAATTCTCTTGAAGTGATTTTTAAGAAAGATTTATAATATCAATACTGGTTTCATTACCTTAATTTTTAACTTTTCAAACAAAACAGTTTAAAATTAAAAATTAATTTTAATGAAATCTTATATTTCACCTACATAAAGACGTATAGTAAATAAGTAATTAAATAACAGAGCTAAATTATAAAATTTACATAAAATATCTAAAACCAAATTATAATAATTGATTCAGCAAACTTTTTAAGAAAGTAGAAACAGTGATAGGCAATAAATGTGTGTAAGATTTATATTTAAAAAATAAACCACAAAAAAAACCATCAAGATATGTTATACTTTTAATATAAAATTTCATAAAATATCAATAAAGCCATTCAAAATTAACTACAAATATTCAAAGCAAACAAATGGAAATGAGAGAAAAAAATTAGAGCATTAATAATTGAATTTTGTATATTTCTGGAATTCATAGAATATTAATATTTCATTGCTTACAAAAAAGTATATTTATAAATTCAATATAATAAGTACAATAAATTTTTGTATTTAAAAACTTTTAATTAGATGTGATAAAATAGATTTATATCAGTATAATTTATATATTTTTTTCTTATATGGAGATACCTTTGGCAGAGTCTAATAAATATTTATTAAAATGCTAAATTATAAATGACATAAATTTCACATACGATTTTTCTTATTAAACATTAGTATCAGAAACATATTTTAATAATATCTGTTGATATTATTTTGATATTGGTTCTTTTGTGTGTATATATTTATATAATATATATATATATATTGATAAAATTATAACAATTAAAACTGGATCCACATTAAATGCATTAACATAAAAACCAATAACTTTATTAGAAGCTGATACTAAAAAACAATGAAAAATATATAATAAATTAAATATACCTTTCCATCAGTCTTATGCCTTCTTAATTTCTGAAGATATACCTAATAAAAAAAGTAAGATAAAAAAAAAATAATAAAAATGAAACAATAGTCTATTACCAAAAAACATTTAAAGAATTCTTTTAAAATCCAATTTTTTTAAAAGAATGAGAAAAATCTTTTTCTTTCATAATATTGTTTCTTTAAAATTTTAGAACATCAATTAATATTCTTATTTAATGCAACAGAAATAAATCTTAAATTAGTTATTTATCATATGCATAACTTTGGAACAGGAAAAAACTAACACAATGAACAGCAAAAAAATTATATCAATTTGCTCATTGATTTATATATATATATATATATATATATATATATATATATATATATATATATATATATATATATATATATATATATAGATTTGAAAAATAGCCCAGGTGATAATTCTCATTACATCAACTAAAATCTAAACAATTATAGAATTTATAAATGGTAATTAATAATTGTAATAAACACAATTTATGCATAAAACATAATTTAGCAGAATTTGGTGATAATTTCAAAATTTTAAGAGGAAATTAAAACCTATTAAAAGGCTCTAGTATTTAACAATTACTTGATAAATATGATACTTATGAAAATTTTCTTCCTTATATGACAGTAAAAATTCTTTGTGAAACAATTAACAGGAAAATTCTAAAACTGCATGTAAAGTCCAATTTTAAAATAAAATATCTTTGAATATACTTTATATAAAAAAAGTCTAACAAGAAATTTAAATTAAATAAAAATCATTATTCATTCAATATCTTTTTCAATTTAACCTTAAAATGTAATGAAAAATAACTTAACAAATCAAATTAGTAAGCAATTATTTATTAATTAGTGAAAATTCTGCAATTGATTGTGTGTCTAAAAAATAATATCAGGAGATATTTAATATACTGCCAACTTGTTGTGGAAAACTATCAAGACCATTTATTTTAAAATTGCTTTGACAAGTTGAATTAATGTATAGCAGTCTATGAATATTCTAAAACTTCAACATGTAAGTTATTTCTTAAATCTGTTTCCATTATATAGTATAATATTATATTATATATCTTTATACAGTATCATGTTTGGATTTTGTAATACATCTACCAAAAACTGACATTCTGAGTGTTTCAAAAAAATCTGTACACACTTTGAACCATAATAGAAAATTTATGTTATATATATATATATATATATATATATATATATATGTACATATACACATATATGTATATATACACACACACACACACATATATATATATATATATATATGTAAGACATATCATTCACATCTTAAATTATATAAAAGTCAAAACTAGCAAAATTTTTTAACAAAGAAACATATATGAAATTTTAAATCAAACCTTAATTATTAAAAACAATCAAATGATAAAGTAAACCACCCTAACAACCTAAGATAAGTTTAAAATAAAGTTCAAAATTATGTTATTAAAATTAATGAATAAATTAAATATTTTTTAAAATTTAGACATTCATATGAACAAAATACATAACAATCAAGTAAGTTTAAAGCATTTAAAGAAAAATTAACTAGATTCTTAACATAGTTACAGATCAGAAATGTTACCTCAAAATATTATAAACTTGTAACTAAAATATAGTAAATAAAATATTTTAAATGTAGAGAAATATAATCTTATGTAATATAAAACTTCAGTTTAAGAGAAAATTGTGTAATGGGTTTAAGCAGATAATAAAGCTTAGTGACTCAAAATAAATTAAGTATCAGGGAAATAAAAAGACTTTAGTATTGAAAACAAGTAATTTTATTTTTAAACAAATTAAAGTTATCATTTGTTCTTGATAAATTTATTACACGTTAAGAAACACTTTAAGATTGGTTACTTAAGAAATTAATTATATTTACAAACTAAAAATGGCAACCGTATACATATAATATCAATAATTTGAGAAAAAAGAATTTGAACTTTTTTCTAAAAAAGATATTTTTCAGTATAACATTGACTAAAAAATATTAAACAGAAATAATTTTTTGATAAGAGACAACTTACAAGCAAATTTGGAGAGTTATTCAGTATAATTCTTCTACAGACATTGAGAGATTTTTCTGTATATTCACAAGACTGAAAAAATAGTAAATTATAAAACACATAAAATAGCAAATATACAAAAAATACAAACTAAATTAAATATACAAGAACAAAGAACTAATGTAATCATTCACCAGAATGAAAATAAAAATCTAATAAGTTGTATCAGAATAACTACATTAATAACTAGAAAAGATACTAAAGGAAACAACAACTAATGTTACTGTTTAATAGTTTGCATGTTTTATTACTGTATTACATATATTAAGCCTACATTTCATAAAAATTGCCCAAACTTTTATAAATTAAATTTTAAAAATAAAAATGGTGATGAAATTATATTTATACATAATATTATAAATACAAACAATTTCTCTTACAAAATATAGAATGTTTTTAAATCAAATACTGTTACAATCCGCCCCTCATTTTAAAATAAATGCATGAGTTTTTAATTTTTCGAATTATAATACTAAGGTTACTTTATAATTGTAAACAAAATTGAAACTGAATTCGTATTTAATAATTGAGGAAAAGAGATTATTCAGTTTTAAACAATAAAAACCAATGCATTTTTCACAATTTAAAATTAGTTAACTTTTTTTATTTAATAGTTAATATGATTTTTTTCATTAATATTATAACTCCATAATATTATCCAGTTAAAATTAACTTAATGGATAGTAAAAAACTGTATCCACTGAACCTTAGTTACAATGAATAACTTAATATGCATGTGAATCATTACAACATAATTAGTAACGACTATAATATAAGAATATGAACCAAATGCACAATTCTGAAACAGTAAATTATTATTTTATAGAATTTTTAGACTATTCAATGATAAAAGTTAGAAAAAATAGCAATTATGTACACAAATTAGCATAAAACACTAGTATAAATGAATAAAAAATCTCCTTTTCATTTTAATTAAAAGTAAACTTTTTAGTTAACTTCATAAAATAATATGCATAATGGTTTACTTAACTTCAATAAAAAAGGGTTATTTTTTTTTTAATCTTCTACTAGTATTAGAAAATGTAAATGTTAAAACAACTTACTATGCATAAGTAAAACTAATAACTTTAAAAACAACAGCGGTCATTTCCTCTTGCAACAATTTACTAACATTTTCAGGTTTAAATATTATTTTTTACTCTACTCATAACTCTTAATCAATATTTTTGTAAGTATACAAACATCATATCTTCCAGTTATATTTTTGACAGATTAAAATGATATACATATAAATATTTTTAAAAGTACAAAGTAAATACAATAACTCATTTTATATTCCAATTTAAATAGCTTTTCATCATTTTTTCAATAGCTATTACCATTTGATATATAAATACATAGATTTTTCTTCACGATTTATTTTCAAACATATTAAAATTCTCAATTATTTTATATATATTTTACATTCTAGAGTGCATATATAATTTCTTTAACAAAAAGAGAGAGCTAACTTTCAAACTCAAGAACTTTCTCTTTTAGTTCATCATTAGGTAATAATTTTTGCTTCTCTGAAACCATGAGAAGAACTGTAACTAGTGTTGATTTGGCAATTTTTAATCACTGACATGGATTTTTCAAGCTCAAATGAGCTTGAATAATAATTTGTTGGCTTGTTTGTTCTGAGTCACCCTTTGTACACAAAATCTAATTGGACATGATTTACACTTTAAAACTAATTTCATACTACAAATATCCACACCAAAGGTGGAATATTTGTAGTAATTTGAAATAGCTATCTTCCAAATGTTTCTTTTAGATTTTAATTTCATCAGATTTACAAAGCTGAGTTTTGCCTTTTTCTACTATTGCATGATTAATTCTATTTTTGTTCATGTAATGATAAGTGATATTTTTATACATCACTAGCAATAGAACAAAATAGACTTTTGCCAATTGATAATTTTTATAATTGATAATTTCAGATGTGATATGGATGAGAATCTCTTTTCTTAAAATATCTAACATCAAATACAACAATGAGATGATGAGAGAAGAGTACAACAAAATTTTTCAATTTAATATTAAATTAAAATAAAATGCATCAACTCCACATTTAATTTCATTTAAATAGTCTAATTCAATTTTGAAACTATACAGTTGGTAGTAATTGTTTAAATTCTTCTATGAAAATATAAAATCATATAATACTATAATAAAATACTGATAACATTAATTTTACATGGACTACACAATAACACAAGGTTTGGGATTTTTATTTAAATCATATGACTAATAACAAATTATATTTCAAATAACTACTAATAACATGAAATACCGAAAGTGATTTGTGCCACAGATTATTGCAATATGGTAAATTTACTTATCTTTGTCACAAATATATACATTACATATTAAATGCTTTATAATTTTAAAAATTTTTGTATGTTGCTTTTCCCATAATTTTGTTCTGATAATGTTATTATATTATAGTCTTGCTTACATTTAAGAGGGAAAAAAAGCATTTAATTCTTTTAATTTTTTTTTTTCACTGGAAATTTATAAAAATGGAAAAATGCATTCATTTGATCATTTTTCTAACAAAAAATATGTATATCTACAGGATAATTTTAAAATTCTCAAGAGAAATTTAATATTTTAAAAACTTTAGGAGTTTTTAGGAGCACGATGAACTTTGTAATATTACAGTTTACGTAAACAAATTCTAAATAAAATCTTACCTTGCCATAAGTTGATTTATGGAAAGCTTCAAACATATTACAGTCATGTTTAAGGAAAAATGCTAGTTTTCTCCCTTGTATCTCTGAAATTTAGCAAATGTAAGTATATAATATTTTCTATTTTTCTTTTTTCCAAATAAACTTAATGCATATAAAAGTTATAGAAAAAGAAAAAAATTTTAAATCCTAAATTTTAAAGATGTTACTTATATAAAAGCAAATATATAATTAAAATGATGAATAATCAAGAATATTGACCATCTTTAAAGGTTAAAAACAGGAAAAATATGTACAATTTAATTATTTCATATAACACACAACAAAATATAAAATACATAATAGAACTACGAATGAACATAACATTAGCAAATGAAAAGCAGTATATTTTTGACACTTAACTTTGCATTAAATGTGAAGAAATACAAGCAAATGATTTCGAAGATGACAGTCTATATTATTAAAAACATTGTCAAATCATTCTTTGCAAGAACATTTTAAGAAAGCTTCAAGACATTTGGTAATTTGGAAAGTGATCTTATTTCTTGACTCGAGGCTAATGGTGTGACTGTATGGCAGTCCGTAAATTTGTAGACAAGCTGACCATCTTGCGGCAATCACATCAGACCAAATGATGTCATTGATGTCTTAGTTACATCAGAAAATGGGTAGACATGAGACAATTATGGATTTTGAGCAGGTTCAAATTATCTAGCAGCAATCTTTTTTTCTTTATAAGGATAACTCTTTTTTCTGTTCAAAAAATAACCAACTATAATACTTCATATTTATTTACGCTATATTAGAAGCAACAGTGATGATTTACCTCATACAAATGTAACTTGTGCACTTATATTTTCAAAATATAAAATAAATATGTTGATTAAATTACAAAACGTAAATGTGATAATTTTCAATCTTAGTTTCAATCAAATTTGATAATTTTCACATCTTAGTTAAAAAAAAGATTTTGATATCTAATTTGGGCCATTATGAAAATTTACTTCATTTAGAATATTAAAATATTAAAAAAATATTTAAATATCTAATTTGATTCACAGAATAAGCTAAATTATAAAATATGATGGGACAAAATGTTTAAAAATCAACAGAAATTTATTAAATGAATGACATTAAGATTAAATATATTATCATAATTAAAATATATTTCATCAGTTCATGTTTATATTTTTTTCAGTGTTTACATAAATTGCAATGACTAATGTCATTGCAATAAAAATTATTTTCCAATTCCCATTTTCTTCAATAAAAATATGTGATATTTATTAACACTAATTTGTTATTATTCCTAGTTTTCAGGAAATTTTTATTTAGCAAATAGTTTGCAGCACACATGATAACAGTAATTGCAGCACTTATTAATGTATTATCCATTTTATTAGCAGAAATTTAATTCTCGAAACAAGAGAAAAACATGTCGAACAATGGAAATAATCAGAATTATGGAAGAGGAATGTAAGCAAATACTCATTGGTTTAAGATATCTCTGAAGTCAGTTTACAATATTTTAGCTACGTCACACTAAAACATTGTTGAGATAGAATTTGTACACTATGAGACGGTGTCTTAATCAGATTGTCTATCAAATTTGCAGCCAACATATAGTCCAAAAAGGGCAAACGCGTAACATGTCAGCATTTTCACAACACGTTTCATCCTTTCTGCTCAATAAATAGCAGGTTGCTACAATCCAATACAGGGTCCCACATGAAAATCCTGAATACATTAATTCTATTTAGTAGACAATCATAGGATCTTATCCAACATGAGCTGCAATAATGCAAATCCAGTAGACTGTCAATTCAACTGTCAGAAAAGTAAAAAAACAAAGTTGGTAAGCAATTTTACTTCTTGTACAAGGTATTTGAACAGCTCTTCACCAAGCAACAATATTAAAATGCTATTTGTGTGTGTGTGTGTGTGTGTGCGCGTGGCATGCATGCATGTATGTATATATGTATGTATGTACACAATTTATTCATTTAACCTCTTTGTGCCGGATGAATCATATATGCATTTTGAACAGACAAATTTGTGGCTCAGGTGGATCAACCAGGCATTCCTGGAGAATTAGCCTAGTAAACAGGCAGTGCAAACAACCATTTTAAGCTGAAACAATTTCTAATAACCACTAGATGGTACTTTGTGCCCATTACACTTAAACTGAATACATTTTTAGTATTCTGACTTTTAGATTATTCCTATTCTGGCAGGTTTTGGTATTTTGCACATCAATTGTCTGAGAGGAGAAAAATCATAATGTAAACAAACACAGCTCGGCTGTTTAACTTTCAATCTACTATAAGCGCTTACGCTTCTGATAGCTCTCTGTTTTTTTTTTTTTTTTTTTTTTTTTTGCTACTATATGGGATATTTTAGAGCTTATAGTTAATAATGCTGCTTTAAATATTCACAAACTACTTTAAGTACCAATACACAAGGGGAGAAATCAAATCTTCAAATTATACAATAGAAAATAACTAGCAAGCTGATGAATTGTCAAGCTGGAGTTTAACTACCAGCTTGACAAATTTCTTGAGCATAAAAATAAAAATATAAATTGTGTTTAAGGAAATTGTAGATAGATACAAACCAGAAATATCTTGCCCTGGTAAACCAAAATTTTCCATGATGTACTTCAAAACCTAAGGAAAAGGAAGATCATTAAAGAATAGCAAAATTCAATGCAAAAATATGGTACCTAAAACTAGTAAATCTATTTTACTTTTGTAAAAAAATTACAAAATAAACTATTAATAAAATGGAACTAAAAATTCTTTAGTTTTAAGAATATAACTTAAATGATACAAATTGAATAAATTATACCACACCTTAAAATATTTTGAAGGATTATGCTTGAATTTGTCATACAATGAAAGATATCGTTCTAATTTAAAGAATTCATTAATTTTTACATCATATTTTTCCGCTGAAAAGGAAAAAGACAGAATGATAACACTTCACTAGTATAGCAGTGATATGTTTGTTAACATATCAACAAGAATATTTGTAAAAATCTAAGTTTTCATTTTTCTGATTTTTTTACATTAATAAATATATAACTATGGCCCAATTTTCACTCACATGATTTCATTTATTTGATTTTTTTCATTAATAAAACATTAAATCATAGCAAGGACATATACTCATGATATTTTAATAGCAATGATTAAATTTTTCTAGGGTTACACATAGTGCTAAATTAGAATAGGAAAAAAAATGTTTTTATATATTAACTATTATACATTTATACTTATTTATCAAATCCACATTATGCAATGATTTTAGTTTGAAAAATTAGAAAAACTCATTTTGTTGTCAAATAAATGAAAAACATTTTCTTATCATAAACTAGATGCTTTTCAATTCATTTTGAATAATTAATTATATAAGAGCTTTTTCCTTACTTAATAAAATTGTCTGGTCCAATTTTCCATTTAAACAATAATATTCAAATAAAGGAGCAATAGAGGATGAAGAAGACTGTCCACAATCCTAATATTTAAGTAAAAATAAGTGAATAAATAAATCTGAATTTTAAAGCAGAAATAAATATAATAAAACTTTTTATCATAAATACGACTTTCGTAAAATGTTTAAAAATTTAATGAATTTAAAATAAAAATTTAAGTTGTTTTACAAATTTGTACAAATTTATGTAAATTTCAAAATATCAATGCACAGTAGTAACTGTTTTAAATAAAATGAAATTTCCACTTTAATGACACCACTACCATCAAAATTAAATGATTTTTCTTTATTTCATAAGAAAAAGAAAACCATTCTTAAAGTTATTCCTACTCATAAATAATTATTTTTAAAAATAAGATTAATGTGTGATACAGAAATGATTTATAATTATAATATTATAGTTATACATATACAAATGAAAAATTATTTTGTAGCCGGTATAAATTACAAAAAATTTAACTTTCAATAACCTGTAAATATTATAACAATAAAAGAAATTATTTATTAGAAATTACAGTAGATGCTCATTTCTACAAATTTCTAATTTACAAACATTCACAATTTTATGAACTAATGGTTGGTTGCCAACATGGTCCCATAGACCAGGATAATTTTAATTCCCAATTATTGGATACAATTCTGAAATATCTCTTTTTTGGGAACACATTCATACATTTTCTATTTGCATTTATTTTTAAAATCTGATGTATTTTTTTCAACTTTTATTTATTTTATGATTGAGAATCTTGGATCAAAATTTTTATTGGAGAATTGTAAATCTTTCAAATTATAGATAAGTGACAGCACTGCTGATGTTGAAAACTTAGAATTTCTCCTGTCTAAACTAATTTCCATCTTACAACTCCAGCAATCATAGTTACTAATGTATTTTCAATGTATGATCTGTAATGCTGATAATGAGGTATGACAAAATAAAAAAATAGACAATGTATATAAAAATAAGAAATTACTTCTAAAAATATTTATTAAGAAAACATTTGGTTGGACCTATTTGGGGTTGCCATATGAGATAAACGGAATGAAAGCATACAATCGATCACCAAAATTGATAATTTAGGGAGAAGATTCTAGTAAAACTTATTTTAATTTTTAGTAAAATTTGAAACAAATTTATACATATTTTAACAATAAAAATATATTTGTTTTAATAATTAAGTGATAACTTAGAGAATTAACAAATTGAGCATTAGAATAAATTTTTCTTCTATACTGCACATGAGTTGTGTCTCACTTTATATTAATATATTTATATTTGTCTTCTTTATAACTGTTAATTTAAACTCTGCTGCGTAATTTTGACACTTTCCCTCCCATATGATGACACATGCACTTGGATACTTTCTAATCAAAACAGCTGAGATCAAAACAATATATGAAATGATGCTAGATATCCTTCTGAGGAAATAAATTCCTTTTTAAGTGAAATTAGACAAAACTGCTTATGACTGAAATACGTCAGCTGAGTCATGTAAGTAGTCAAAGCCATCGGTTATTTATTTACAAAACTTTAACAACATTTTTTTCATAGCTTTGTTGTAGGAATTTTAGGAAAATTTTCCTTAAATTATCCGTGGCTGCATACAATACACATAACAAGATTTGAAACTTTTTAACATATAATCCACAAATTATAAACAGGAAAATTTGGTAATTTCAAAATAATGAAAGTTTAAAAAATATTAAGACATTTAGCAAAACTAATTATTGAAAACCTGATACAGAGAAACTGTAAATTGACACATAATTTATAATATTATCACAATAAATAAAGATGTATTCAATAATAGTAAGGATCCTAATGATATATAAAAATATCAGTAGAAATAAATTTTAAATAATACAATGATAAAAATCGGTGTAAAAAATTTTTAATTAAAATAAGTCTCTATACTGAAAAATGCACTTTTAATTTAAAAAAAGCAACAAGTTCTAAAGCCTCATATTTTTATAAACTACTAAATTTAAAGCTTTATATATAATTCCTCATTACAACAATATCAAACATATTTAAATAGATAAATCTGAAAGTTTAACATTTTCAAAGTATTACTTGAAATTGTTAAATTTTTAAGTATTACTTGAATTGTTACAAACAGCATATAATGTTTATATTCAATAACCTATTTGAAAAGAAAAAATTCATATTTATTAGAAAAGCTGAATCAACTTTTTTTAGATTAAAAATTTTTATCTTAAAAAAAAAAAAAAAAAAAAAAAAAAAAAAAAGATCATAAGCTTTATAAAGTATTAATGTGTGTTTTCTGAACTATAATACATGAAAAAATACGTGGATAGAAAGATCAAAATTAATGCCTTAAATTCAATGGAATAGAAAAAATTTTTAAATAAATGAAATTCTAATAAATTTGATTCATCCATTACTTTGTGGTCAATTTTTGTACAAGTCTATTTTATTTGGGAATGAAAGTTTAAAGTGGTTTAGTTTGCTTGTCACTCAATAATCATGTTTTTGCACACAGTGGTAAATTATACTAATACCTAAATTTTAAAGTGGATTCTGAACTACTATTAACATTCACAATTGAAGTAGGAATCAACCTATGAACTGAAAGAAAAGAGTGCTAACCTTTCAAATGCCAGAGCTGGCAAATTATAGTGGATTTTAAACCACTACAAATAACCACCAAAAGGGAAAGAAGTAAAGACCACAACAATTCAGCTAAAGACAGCAGACTAACTATTTATTTACCAACAATTTCAAAATTTAAAATTTAATAATGCTAATTTAATTTTCTTCATAATTTATAAAATAAAAAATTTTTTTAACTAAATATCAAAAAAATTATGTAAAAATAATTAATAAATAATGCTAATATTCCTAAATGAAAATAAGACACTTAAATATATAATATTAAATAATAAAAATTGATATTCACCTCGATTTTTGAAATAATAACATTAGGACTTAGAGAAGAAACAGCAGGGATAACATATTCAACGTAAGTAAACATATCAACCATCAAACCAAGATCAGACATTTTTCTTAATATTTTCCAAATAGCTAAAATAATAATCAAAACAAATTCTTAAAACTGCAGTTCTATTACAGAAACACTGCAAAGCACACATCTATATCTTTATGCACATTTAAATCATTCCAAAAATGAATAAAACATATTTAAAATTTAAAAAGATTTATGAAAAACAACTTCGAATCAAATTCCATAAAATATAAAAATTAAAAGTTATGTGGTTAAAATCACTTCACAATCATATAATCGATTGTAATCATAGAAATATTGAAATACATAGTTACATTAAAATTTAAAATACTGATATGTTAATTTTGGAATCATAATATATTTTTAAGATATCAAAAATAAAGTTTAAAATTTCAAAGTAAAAATCAAAACATTTCATTCAATGTTCCTTTTGCAAAAAATGTTTATGTTGGAGTCATTTTTATGTTGTTGTTACAAATGACACTTGGACAAGCCAAGCTTGCTATGCCTTGGCTATGCAAATTTAAGTCAATTGGGAGCGTCTTTCGTTTAATCAGAGCACCATGAAGGTGAAAGTATGACTTTTGTTTAAATCCTCCGATAGGGGTAGCACCAGAGGATCTATTCTCTCAATTTTGGCATTGATTTAAAGGGGGAGTGAATTTCTCCAGACCATTGCACCCATGGTAAGTGCTCAACAACCGACCACAGGACTTTCGATTCCACAGATTTAACAAGCACGTATATCACATGTACTCGTTGGGTCTTTGGCAGCATTGGAAATCGAACCCCACTCTAGTCATATTTATAAAAATTTTGAATATATCACCTTAAGAATAATAAGTTTATCTTGTTAAATTTATATATAAAATAAATATGTTTTGTCTTCAAACAATCTTAATTTAATCTGAACCAATGTTTCAAAAACTGATTTGAAATATATGATGGTTAGTAATTTAACACAAAAGAAAAAAATCTTTTTTTTTTAATAAGCTTTTCTATACTTAAAATATCTTGCACAAATCATACATTGAAGTATACATTGAATACATATTTTTAAAGTGATTATAAATTAAAAAAGTAAAATATCTAGTGTGGTTAAATTAAATCTGTAAGTAAAATAGAAAAATAACGGCACAAAACATTTCATCAAAATAGAAGTACATAATTACCAAAATATTTGAAAAATAACCACAAATTAATGAAATTATTTCAATGACAGACTTAATAACAGTGATATCTACGAGAAATAAAAGCCCTAAAAGCAGCTCCTTCTTCTTCAAGGAAAAAATAAACAAATAATATTTAACTAAACTTTACTCATTCATAAAAAAATATAAGATGGAAATTGTATAATATATAAAATAACTTCAATATTGTTTGAAATACCTCTGTATTAAAGATACATTGACTCTGCTGTGATTTCAAATAATTTAATTTAAAAAGCAAGCTATTGCATAAAATGGAAATTCTTAGATACCTTATATGCACTAACTTCCAAAAGTTAAGCACAGAGAGGAAAATGCTAATTTCAGAATTGAAGATCAGTCAGAATTGAAGAGGATGCAAATCGCTGCAGAGGTAGATGCAAGTAAGCAAATGTTAGGTAACAGCAAATCGTGCTTTCATGTCAAGAAATATGCAAAAAGGGCAGTCTTATAAGATATCAGCTTTATGAAGGATTACAAAAGTTGATGGTAAGTGCTGATAGAAGGCGTTTAAAACTTTCATACAATTTGTTTTCAAGACATACGTCTTTCTATGACTTCCAGAAGATGAATGGAAGATTCTTCGGGGTTCATCATTCTGTAATTTTACATTTATGGAAACAATTCCAAACCATACAAAGGCTAAAGGCCAGTAGCTGGTCGCCTAAGGGTTACAAATCCTGCAGAAGATCCATATATTGTTATTTTAGCCAAGCGGAGTTGCAGAGCAACCTTAATGTGTGACATCTATGGTTACAGCGTCCCTTGGTAAGGTGATATCAACAGCTACTGTATGTAGCTGTTGATATCACCTTACCAGGGGACTGTGTACAAGTTACCAAGGGACAATTAAAGTAGTGCTGGAAGCATGTCAATTGGACTGTGTCTAAATGAGTCAATGTCATGTTTACAGATAATTCAAGATTTGCTCTGGAACCAGATAACAAGCATATAAGGATATGGCATGAACAAGGACCACACAATCAGCCCCAAAACATCACGCATTCCAAAGCGGAAACATTACAGTGTGTGGACAGGGATTTCATTAGGATATCGCACCAACCCACACATCTTTAAACGTGGTTCTGTGACAGCTGTCTGGTACCGATATGCAGTCATAGAATCCATTGTGAAATCGTACCCTGCAACAGTTAGCCCTACTTTTGTTTTAATGGACGATAACGCACGCCCCCATAGAGCTGGCATTGTCGATGATTACATGGAAAGTGAAAGGATTGTGCATATGGTGTGGCCAGCATATTCGCCCGACCTTAATTCCATTGAAAATCTTTGGGATTATATCAACCATGCTGTATCTTTATGTTTCCCACCTCTAGTCACTCTTATTGAGTTGGAAACTGCTCTACAAGAAGAATGGCTATTGCTTAGTTCTGCGGTGGTTGACCACCTAATTGAAAGCATGGTCACAATGTGTTAACTTTGTATACAGATGAGGGGGGATCACATACCCTATTAATATCCTTTTTTTCCTTTTATGCTGTTCATTTTCACTTTATACATAATTCTGTTTAAATCTCCAGTATGTTATTATCTGATAACTTACAAAAATTTAATATTGTTTTCATTTCTGTATATAATTATTGATTTTATTTTATGCATAAATATATATGCTATTCTCCTGCTGAATTTTGTATCAATCAAAGCAGTATTTGTTGATTTTTTTGCACTTTACATCTTTGTGCTTAGCTTTTGGAAGTGAGTGTATAATATGCAAAATTATTTTTAATATGATTCGATATCCAAGTGGTTGTATAATTTGTGTTTCATACAGAATACATAAAAAGTTTGAAATTATGTTTTATCAAACATTTAAGAATATTATCAAATATGTTTTCTATATAATGTGTTAACTAATAATCTGCCAATATTTATTACAAATGTCAGTAATGCAAATTGCAGTCACAAAAATATCAAGCAACTTTTTTAAATTCCAATAATGAAATTAAAATAAGTCAAACATTTTAAAACACATCAGAAAAAAAAATTTCATTTAAAATTATTAATATTTTAAACAAATACAACTTTTAACAAATAAATTTAAAATAAAATCATGAAACAATTCATTACCATCAGGAGAATGCTTATAACCTACTAAAATAGGCCAAAAATTTTGAATTCTGACAGGAATGCCCTACGAAATATAAATTACATAATTAGATGCACAAAAACAAAAAATCATTTGAACTATTGAAGAATAAAATATTACTTATGAAATACATAGAAAAAGTAATCTCAGAAACATTTTAACATTTAAAAAAAATGCAATTATTCAATACTAAATTTTTATTGCAGTTCACCAAAAACAAAACCCAATCCTGTCATCAAACCTAACCATTTTATTTATTTATTTTTTTATTTTTCAAAGAAATATTTCAATAATAATACTCCTATTTTAAATTATTTTATATTTAAAAAAGAAATATATTTCCAAATATATCTAATCTCAATTTTTTACAAGAAAAAACATTCTTTTTTTTTTTGTCAAATAGAAATATTAATTTTAAGAATATTTTCCAAGGAAGTATTTGAAATTCTGCATAGTCAACATTAAAAATACAACATAAATAATATAGTAAGTCCCAAGAAAGAGATACTAATCTAATTAAAAAACATGAGACAAAATATTTTAAATTGACAATTCAAAGAAAGACACTTTTACGATTAGTTACTTTTTGTTTAAGAAACTGAGAAAAATATTTACTTGTACATTTATTTTTTAAGTTCCATCATGAATAATGAAAATGTTTTGTTAATAGTAAACATATACAACTTTGATTAATGTTTATAAAAAAGATGTTTTTAAATTAATTGTTTCAATTAATCAATGTGATGTTTCTCAAAAACCCAATTTTAAGGGAATTTGAAGTACTATATTGTAATTATCTTTTCCCTTCATAAATAGCGTGCAAAACTTTCGATTTAAACTTTAAATCTAAAGAAGAAAAATTATTAAAAAAATAACATTTTTTTCCCAAAATTTAAAATTATGACAAATGCAAAATAAAATAATTTTTGATGTAAATAATTGATTTCAACTTTACTTTTATGTTTTAAAAAATTAAAATTAAGTTTTAAAACTCAATGTAATTTTTTATTTTCAATATTAAATGTGAGGATTAATTCTATCACTTTTTTTGATCATTTGTCTAATTTATCAAATAAAAATAATTTATTAAAAATTGTACATCAAAAAGTTTAATTTTGATTAGTTTGCAGCTTTGTGATCACATTTTATGCATGAAAATTAATTTAAAAAGAGTTTATAATTTAAAGTAGATTCCAAACCTCTTCAAACATCTTCTGTTAGTAGTGGTTTCAAACAAAGGAAATGTTGAAATAATGAAAATCATTCAGCTTTTTACCATATTTAAATGCTTTTATTTTTTAACCCTTCATAGAAAACAATGTGAATAAATGGGAAAAAATAGTAAAAATAATATCTGAGTAACATAATATTTGATAACTTTGCAAAATCCTATGAAAAACTGAACACTATATATTTTATTAGTTTATAATGGGATTATAGTTTAAAATAATGTTTCTCAACTGCTGGTTCATAAGAAATATTTGCAAGTCCGACAAATATCTAGCTATCTGTCCGAAATTCAAAGTGTCATCGGCCAACAACTGATATTACAACAGTACCTTCATTACTATAGCAATAGTTTATTAGTTTAGAAAATAATATGATCGATGATGAAAAATATAACAAACTATCAACTTTGTATGGAATCGCCTTTCATACATTGCGAGCCACAGATTTATTACACCAGTTAGTGTGCCCCTATCTGCCCTGAGAATCGATGATTACTCGAATGCAAGTTATAACAAATAAAATGCTTTAAAAATTATTTTTGTTTTCATGATTTATTTGTGAAAAAAATTGTGCCAATGGGTCTAATTATTAAACTTAACCATCCCTGAGAACATACCAAAACATTTTACCAGTCCTTGGAGTAAATCCAGATGAGAAACACTGATTTAGAACAATGAATTCAAAATTACATGAATAAAATGTGAAAAATTAATTCTGTTGAAACATATATTATCATTTTAGATTATTCTCTAATCAATCACTGATGGCTATATTTCAGATACTTTTAATATTAATTTTTGAATTTCTTTGTAAAAAATACAAAAATAATTTTACCAGAAAAATTACATTTTTCTCTAGTAAAATTATTTTTTGTGCTATTACAAAGTTGACACCAGTTGCTTGACAACTGCATAAAGAATAATACATTTTACTGTAATCAAGCAACTGGAAATTAATGCTTATGAAGCAATAGACTAATACTTATTCCAGAATATTTATAGTTATCTTCATAACAGAGCATTGCTTGAGCATAAAAATAACCTAAAAATAATGAATAATCAGTCATTTAATAATTTGAGAATAAAGTTTCTTACACTTTGCATAAAGCAATTCCAAATATTCAGCAATTTGAAAGATTCTAAAAAAATTCCTTAAAAAAATGTTTTATAATTTTTAATAAATTCAAAAACATACAAACATTTTATTTCATTATATGATATGAATGGAAATATAAAAGGGAAAAACTAACTGTTCAAGAAACACATAAATTTTCACAGAATTAGCCTTTTCCCAGATGTTTTGTGCACCTAATATTACTAATAGCTTAGAAATTCATTTTAAAAAAAACCATCTATAAAATTTAACTACCTGGCACATTCCAACAAATATGAATATTACACATTTGTTTATTATTTTAATAAAAAAATTATATCTGTTATAAATAAATAATTTGTTATTTTGTGCTAAATCAAAGGAAGGAAATTAGACTTACTCTTTTATGCATTTCATCAAAGAATGCCATTGCACAATCTAAAATAGAAGCAATAATTTAAAGAAATATAAATTAAAAATAAATAACATTTTTTCACCATTAGAAAAAATGAAAAAAAATCAAAATGCATTATATAGATGAAGAAACATTAAATACATAAACCTCGGAGAAATTATTATACTTTACTGCATTTAAAAGTATATTTCTAGGTATATTTAAAAGTATATTTCTAGGTAGGTATCCTTGGTCATTACTTTTGGTAGGTCCTTACATCATGCTAAATTGTGGACAACAAAACTAACCATACTTTCTTGCAACAAGTGCTTCCCAGTTTATTGAAGGCTGTTCCACCACTCATCCAGAGAGACACGTGGTTTATGCATGATGGAGCAGCAACAGATTTTTCCATCACAGTTCATAATTTCTTGAATGCCATGTATCCAGCAATGAATTAGATGTGACAGAACTGTGGCTGCAGTAGATGTGACAGAAGGTATCTTTGCTCACTATATCTCAACTCATTGAATTTTTTTCTTAAGGCACATGAAAACTTCAGAGAACAAAATGCTTGTGGAATAAGCTGAATTTCTCATAGTGAGAATGACTGCTGCCTCAAACAAAATTAACAATATCTGCAAGAGAATTCACCAGTCATTTCTTCAAAGTCTCAACTATGCAATGACATGCTAGATTGGCATTCTGAGCATTTGCTGTGAGTCAGTCATTAAATAATAAAATACTGTGACTTTTGATATCTTTCATTCACTTTGCTAACACTATTGTGTGTGTGTATAAGTTCAGGTTAAAATTCTAATATTCCTTTCTACCCATAACAGGGGAATGTGACCTTATATTCCTATAACTTCTATTCTTAATCAGTATGTGTTTGGATGGGTACTATATCTATTTTTAATTTGTAAAAACAATTTTAAATCATATTCCAAAAATGTTTGTCATATAACCAATAGTTGTCAAAGTTAGAACAGCATAAGGAAATCATTTTACGTGCAATATTTTACTGCATTTATAAACATATAAAATCTTAATCATTTCTACATTTAAACACTAATAGTTGACTGCAATAGTAATGTATAAATAAGAATCAATACACTTTCAGAAATAACAAATGTTATCTATTATTTAATTTTAATAACTTATTAAAAGTTAAGCAAATTAGAGTTTTTAGAAAGAAAAAAGAACTCACCAAATTTTTCACAGTCAAGTGATGCCATAGCAGCTTTTATAAATACATAAAGATTTAATCCTTTATCATGCATATCACAGCAGTATTGCACAATTTTTTCAATTGGCTGAAAATCAAATACATATATTTTTAACATCAATTTTTCACAATAAAATGTATAAATCATTTAAAATTTTAATCAAAATTCATTAAGAAACAACAAAAAACTATATTTAAAGTAATCATATTTAAGCAATAATTAATGCTTAAATTTTAATTCATAAATTATTTATGTATATAAATAGAAGCAGTTAGATTTTAGAATTTGTATCACATATGAAAATTACTTTGCAAAGAATATTTACATTTTGTAAGTAAATCCATCCTTGAGCTTTTATTGTAACTAATTTAAGAAAGTGATGAGCTAATTTTTTTAATCAAATACAACACAATCAAATGTTTATTCAATTATTATTAGAAAAACAATAAAGGAAATCTAAGGTTTCATTGGTAAAATTAAACTTTTACTGATATGGTCTGCTAAAAATCCAAAGTATGGTTCCATTTCTAAACTTTTACCAAGCCTTTGAATAGAAAGGACATATATATATATATATATATATATATGAATGCATACAGGCATATATGTATGTATGTGTGTATGCATCCATGTATGAGGTTTTCAGTTTCATCTTTGAATCTAAAGTTCTAAACCAAAAAAACTCAACTTTGTTCAAGACAATAATGGCACACCCACTGTGGGTACCTAATTATATTTCACTGCCATATATTTCACTCTTCACTGTACATATTTCACTCTTTTTTTCACTGTATATACTTCACTCTTCACTGTATAGAAGATCTATCAAAGGTAGAGCAAGAGTGAATTTCCTATGCTGCTGACCATAAGAAAAACTGTATAATTTTAAGAAAATACTCATCATTTTAAAATTTTTAAAAGTTACAAGGTCGCAAATTTAAAACAACTGAGGGAATAAATGAAGTAACATAGGTGTTTTCTAAAATAAAACATTTATATTTAAATATAGATTTAAAGATATTCATACAACTTTATGAAAATCACTAATTTAAAATTATTTCTCTCCAATTAAAAAGGATTTTTATTTCCATTTTATTACTTCAAATAATGTTTCAATAATACAAGCTTGAAAGTAAAACCAGTGAATGCATTGATAAAAATACTGTACAAATCCACATACACCGCATATTTATAATGTTCAATTATAATAAAAAATAATTGAAAAGATATTAAAATTCAAATTAAAAATATTTAATTACAAATTGAGAATATTTTATGTCTCAGAAAGCTATTTTTTTAATGCAAGTAAAAATGAGGATATTTCTTTTAAAAAATAAAGTATAATCTCATTTTTAAAATCAGAGAAGATCAATTTTTTCTTTTAAAATTTAATCTCAGTAAGTTAGATATCATTAACAATGTCATTTTTTTTATTTAAAAACTTGAAAAATTACAGGGCATGAAAAATTTTTACATTTGATTACAAACAATCAATTGTCAGAGATGTATAATTTCTATATCTATAAGTCATAAATGCATATTACATATGTTTTTATGATTTGAGACTTTCTTCTATTTTAAAGAGTGAGAAATTTGTATATAACATAAAGTATAAAAAAAACCAATACCTTTGCAATGCCTGTGTAATAAAAAATTACTTTTCCTTGAAAGCACAGAGAGAAGCAATTTAATTGTTCTGTAAACTTAATACAAAATAAAATTCTGTGGGGCATTTTTTTTATTAATTGTTACTTTGAGAAATAGCGAAGATATCAATCACCTACTGTTAAAATTTTTTAATGTCATTATAACACAAGAATACTGATATAAGAAATGATTTTAGTATATTTCCTTTTATAAACAAACAGGAAATAAGCAATACTTTAATGTTATCAAACATATTATTTACTTATAACTTCAAATAACAATCATAAATTGCCAGCTCATTTGTTCCCCCACCCTCCCAAAGCACTACAAAGCAAAAACTTTTCCATGCAATTATGAAAATTGTAAAAGCATTATATAATTTTCCAACTATTTTCTAAAATTCAAAATTTTATTTTTTATATACATATGGGATTTTGTAGTGAAATTTTCCTATTATTCTTTTATAGAAAATTCAACAGCTTGCTTGATAAGATATTAATTTTAATTTCAGTCCATGAAAAATTTTTGCAAAAGAAGAAAAACGATCAGCATGGTGGACTTAAAAACTTATTTATTACAAAATTAATCAAATCTGTATTATTATTAAATCTCATTAAAAATTTTAAAATCTATAGAAGTTCTGATATACCCACAGAAGTTTTGATATGTTTTATATTTTGAAGTGCTTGACAAAACATGAAATAAATTTTATTGCCTAATAATCAGACCTATATTATAGGAATTATAAATTCCTTAATATAGGTCTGATTATTAGGCAATTAAAGATATCTTAAATGTTTACACAATGCTCTGTAATAACATTTATAAAAAGTTTATTTCTGGTAAAATGCTTACTAAATTCATTGGTATTAAATACTTATACAATGTCTTGTAAAAATATTTGTGAAAAGCTTTGTAAGACTCAATCATTTCATCGGATTTTTCATTGATGTAACAGTTTCAGCATTAGAATTTATGTATGGCAAATGTTAAGTGAAAAATGTTAAACATCAAAAAATTAAAGAAATTTAATTTCACAATAAACATATACAATTTTATCTTGTTAAATTATTTATTAAACTGTTATTTTATTAAATAATAAATTTTAGATTTTTGAACAGTGGATACATCTTAAAATAAATTTATACTCCAATGTTTTTTTAATTTTTCCCTCACAATAATGCAGAAAAATTGTAAAAGAAATTAAAGATCAATAAATGTGCTTCAACTATAAAAATCTGCACAAAAAACCAAAGAATTACATCAAACTTATGATAAAAGATATCTAGAGATATTCAACAAGTTTCATGGAAGCCCCTATGTTAACCATTATACAGAATCAAAGTACTTTCAGAAGTAACCTATTGCTACCAGTAACTACCTTATCCCAGTAGAGGCTTTACAATTTTTTATATTTTATTTTCAAAGAAATCAATCTAATGACTATTCCACACATAATCACAATAGTTATTAAACACAAAACTAAAAAAAGCCAGGTTTTACATAGATTAAATAGCATTGTCAAATTTCTTGATATTAAAATGGAAAAGTAAGGCTTTACTAAGAAAAATGGTAGGAAATATGTTGTACAAATGTTAAATAGTACAAAATATTATATCATAAAATAAAATTTCCAAATCAAAAGATAGATTTGATTCTCTTTACATGTAATTTGTATGTGAAATAGTAACTTTGTTTTAATATCAGTTAACAGTAATGGGAAACAGGATTTACCTGATCACTTTTAATCAACAATTTAACAAGCATATTAGTGCTAGAATTATTCTGTGGACTTGAAGAAGCTGATATTAATTTATAAGCTATATCATCTGAACCTCGGTGAATTAAATTCATTGCAGCATTTAAAAATTCTTGCTGCATGTCTTGAACATTTTCCATTCGTTCTAATATCTAAAAAAATAAAAAAAAGGAATTTGTTGGAATTTTAATAAATACTTTAAATTTAAAACACTGCATATGTTTCTTTTATTTAATAATAAAAATAATTGGTTTTCCAGATTATATCTAGTCCTAAGTTTAAATTTACAAATAAAGTGCATAAAATAAGAGGTAATAGTGCAGTGATTTTAGGAAAATATTTATTTTTGGTGATAGAAATTAAATAAAATGATTCACATGACTTATTTGAATATCTAATTTTTTTATAAATATATAACTGTCTTTTATCATGCAAATTGCAATTGAGATGCACAGGAAAATTGATAAAGTACAAAAATTGAATGATATAACATCTGCAGCAAAAGTTGAATTACATGTATGTATACTTATGACTATATTGACTGTTATTTTGTCATAGTTTAACTTGGTTGATAAAAAGTAAATGGAAATATCAGTAAAATTCAATCTATGTATGTATGTATGTATATATATATATATATATATATATATATATATATATATATATATATATATAGTTTCAATAAAGATATAATTATTATTACTATTAATGACAATAAAGGATCATATTAATTTCTTAGTGAATTTTTAGCATATATGAATAAGAACATTAATTAGCTTATAATAATTACAATACAATAAATGAATTTAAAACATAAATGGGAAATCAAGTTTCAATTAAATTTGCATATAATAACTATCTAACTTTGAATTAATGTTTTATAAAATGAAGTCAGTATTTACAAATTTTTCTAATATATTCTGTAAACCCAGAAAATATAAACAGATACTTGAATAATATAACCTCCTGAATAGTAGAATCCTGAATAGTAGAGAACTGGAAACATTTTTTAATTTATAACGTATTATAAGTATTAAATACAAAATTTCAAAAATAATTACAATTTACTAAAAATTTTAAAAACTGTAATTTGAAAAAATCAAATTTAGGTTTTAAAATCAATTAATGTTTGAAGGCAAACAATTACCTGATAAATAAGACAAATTAAATGGAGTTGGGCAATTGTTAAGATAATTCAGTAGAATGACATGCACATAATATTTATTTTCTAAAACTGATTTCGATAATGGATTATTTGAGAGAGAAAAATGAATTCCTTTCTACTTTGTAGTATTTTAATATCATTCATCTACAATAATTAAATGTTTGTAATAATGGAAATTTTCAAGAAATTAATGTAAAAAATGTATTGATCTATGACATGCTTGATAATTATTATGAAATATCTACTTATTATAAATTGTAAAATGAGATTTATACATGCCAACCATAAAATTCAAAAAATAATTTCAAAGCCATAAATTTAAATTTACTTTTCAAGACATGATACAGAAATTTAAAATAAATATTGTAAATAACTTATTTATTTCAGGTCAGAATTTCTAATATATAATAATCTAAAATATTATTGAACTTAAAAGTTTGATATTTGCTTATAGAATTTTAATTTTCATTGGAAATTTAAATTAAATAGACAATAGCAAATAAATCTTAAAATAAAAAAGTAACAAGTATTTCAAGAACTAACAGGTCATAAAATTAAATATTTATATATGCATGATATGATATAATGAATATATTTAATATATGTATGTATTTCATAAAATGGTAATTGCTTTAATTGCATGTACATGCTGTGAATAATTAATGTTATGAATAATTTAAATTTATTATTAATATAATTTATTATTAAATTTATTAAATAATTATGAATAATTTCAATTAAAAATTATAGATAAAATAGCATAAAGAAAAGTCATATGAAAAACATTACTCATATTCACCTTATCAACATTATCAACAGATGTAAGAGATGTAACTATTTGAAAATAATGATGATCTTTCAAAGATATTTTATTTTTTTCAGCCTCTGTTAAAGTTTCTTCAACTTTATCAAAGTTTCCTTTTTCAGCAAAACCACATGCTAGGGCAGTATAAGAATTTTCTTTACAAGATACATTACTGGCTCTGAAAACATATCATGGGGAAAAAATCACAAGACATCATGCATGATATGTTGAAAAAAAAGCAATAAGAATTTATTAATCAAAATTAACTATAACTTTAATTTGTTAAAATCAACAAAAATCTATAATATAAAACTTTAGGAAATAAACCATTATAATGATATAGTAAGAAATGTCGTCACTTTTATGCAAAAGCTAAATTAAAGCTGAATTTGATATAATTTTATATTACATGATTTAAATCCCATTTATACATATCCATTTCATTTAAATTTGCAATGGTCTGAAAAAAGTTATTCATCTTCAGCAGCTTAATTTTATTTTACTTAACGAGTTCTTCAATATTTTAAACATTAAAAAATATTCTCTTTTAAATTTCCTCAGAATTTAAAAAAATTTAAATTCATAATATTTAAGGAGTTTTCACAGAAATTTGGAAACATATTTCCATATTCTAGCTATTTAAAAAATTTCCCAGACTTCCAAAATAAGTTTATATTAACTTCTCAGAATTTAATATTTAGATTCCATTTTATATACAGTTCATTTTTCCAAGATGGAAATAATAGAAAAATAAAACAAATATAAAAAATTTATCTAAGCAAATTGAAATCACTCTGAGTTTAGTAATTTTTCAATGTGTGACAAAATTATGAGTGATCAACAATTAACTATCAAAATAATTTTTCTATAGTATTTAAAATTTCTTGAGCCAAAAATTAAATAATAAATTAAAGACTCAATTATCACTCAATCAAATAATTTAAAAAAAAAAAAATAAGAGGTCATATATTATTCCAACGAATTTTTTTATGCTATTACCATTGAATATAAAAATAAATATAAACTTTCTCGCATATCACACTTTCACAACTCACTTTATCTTTCATAGAAATATAAAAAAATGTTAAAATTTACAATATCAATATATTACTTAAAGTTGAAATTGAGTCCTTAATAAGTTTAGAAAAGATTAAAAGTGCTTACTATGATAAGGTTGGAGACACAGTTTTCAGTGTGATAAAACAATCAATTTATGTTTTCAATTTTAACCAATATCTTAGAAAGTTTCTATTTCCAAGTATTAGAAATCTCAAATTTCAAAGAATGGCTTCATTGATGCTTTGATCACAGATGTTTGTTGAGGTTGATTAACAAATCTCAGTTTTACTAGCTTGTAGGGAGAATTACAAACACTCTGTGGAACTAAGGTACTGTTAACTGAAATTGACAGCTTAAAATGGATTTTAAACATACTAGCTACTTTGGACATGGATTAACATCCATGCCCAAAGCAGGGATATAATCAATGAAATGTGTGCATTGGAATACTTCCCAGAATAGCTAGTATAGATTTGGGCTCTATCAGTTAGGCGGAAGTTGCTGGATGAAAGATTAATTTAGAATAAGAGATCAAAAAGACCCTCCAATATTTGATCTCCTATCTCCACAGATATTATTTCACTTGGAGGACATAGTGACCATGACTTATTTAACAAGCCCAAGCAAGCTTTATATTACATGATAGATCTTCAGTTAAGTCAGAATTCAAAGTCACCTTTCAATAGTAAGAATAAGGTTCTAACCAACCAAGCCTCAACATGAAGTATTGAAATGAATCAGTAATCATTTGAAAGAGCAGAATCTGACTGCTGTAATCATCTGTTTGCCAAAATTAAACACTGATTTTAAGCAGAGACTTGAATCATATTAAATTACATTTGAAAATTATATAAGTCATTGAAATTTATTACTAAGGTATCTGAAAGGAAATATTACCATAATCAGGGTTACAAATGAAAAGAATAGGGTACTTGTCCCCCAATATTTACTATCAATAATCATGATAAAAGTGAAGTATAGTAGCATACATTCATTAATACAACTTGTAACAAGATCAAGCAATAAATAATTTATAACCAAACTTTTACTAACTATAAAATTTGCTTTTTATTTAAAACATAAAAAAAGAATTGCAGGCTTGCTTAGTACTATATAAAAGAAGTATTCAAATAGCCAATTCTTCTGAGCAAGAGAAGTAGAATCATATCCAGTACCAATTAATTTGTTTTCATGCAACAGCTAATATAATTTTTTTACACATAAAAGCTAATATAACCAAGATTCATGAATATGAATTAAAGCCACAAACAATTGAAAGACAGAATATTAATCATTCATATACCAGCCTGGCTCTTAAGAAGTGATGAAAGTCAAAAAAATCAATCAAGAATTAATTGAATTTTATTTTTTTTATTTAGAATGCTTTATCATAATGCTATTTAGACCGTGAATAATTTTAAAATGCAATTAATATAAAAAAAAGTTACATTATATCTTAAATAAAAAAAGAGGGGAGAAATAGAAGAATGCTCAATATACTTATGAAATTTACATAGAAAGTTATAATATTTTCAAGTATCCCTACTTTCAATAGATTTTTGTGTGTGTGTGTGTGAGTGATTTAAACCAATTTAAATTTTTTTTCCTATTAACATAAATGTTTAAAAAATAGACCAAAAAAGAACTTAAATATTCATTTTTTATTTCATTAAAAATTGGAAAAAGAATATTTTAAATAGTTAATAATTTTTTTTTTATCTCTAATCATTATTTTTACAATTTTATAACATCAGTAGTTTGAATGACATTTATTAATTATTAAATATGAAATTATAAATAAAAAAGTTCATTAAAATAAACTTAGTAAAAATATTAAATGTTTCTTCCATTATAAAACCATGTATTTCTTTTTGAAAAAATAATAAGAATTCCAAATGAACTCAAAAGTTTTAATAGGTTTTATTGAATATATATTATCCTATGGCGGCTGTCTTTGGCATTCCTGCCATTAGTTATTGAATAAATAAAATATATGTATATAATTTTATTAAAATATTTTTTAAATTAAAGCCAAAAATTTGTATTTAAATGTATAGATCTTAAAATGGAAATTTTTATTTTAAATTTACATTTTCCACTGGATTTTTATAATTGTATCTGAAGTTATTTAATTTAATATTAGGCTAAATAGCCTTCAACTTTCATCAAATTTTGAATATTTAATGTTTAAAAAAAATATTCTTTATAAATGTACAAAATAATGCTAATTATACAATATATATAATTCGATGACATTTGAAATTTGCTGCAGTAAACACTTAAATCTCAGCTGTATCAGTACTACTTAGTCAATCAATTTGCTCAAAATATTTAAATAACAGAAAAAATAATAATAAATTTTTATGATTATATTCACTTGCAATTAAGATCACCTGAAAGTTTGATCAATGGTTATATTATAAACTAAGTAATCCAGTCAATAAATTCTGTTAAAAGTGTTTGATTATTCTTGTTTAGACATTCTGTAGCTATCTTGAAGTATTATACATCAAGAGTATTTAATTAGTAAGTATGCTTAATATTCCACAAAGCAATTCAATAATTAAATTTTTCAAAGAAGATAAGAATAAAAAGAAATCATGATTACTATCACTGGTGTCTTTTCTTAGATAATAATATATGCTTCTGAAAGTATGTATTTAAAAAAATTTAAAAACATTACCTCATTACTTCAATTATTTCTCGAGCCCCTGATATATCACTAAAAATAAATATATATATATATTTATCAAAACAGGAAAATTTTTAATAAATATAATTAAAGAAAAAACATTAATAATCCATAAATGTAGCAATAAACAGAAAAAACTGTTTAAAAACATAAGCAAAACAGTTAACAATATTTTTGTTTTAAGAACTGAGATAATTGATGAATTTTATTAACTTCAAAGTAATTATTTTGAATATAATTTTTGTTTAGTATAAACAATTAACACAATTATTAACTTTTGAAAATGTATTTTCAAGGATCATTATATTTTAGTTATCAAAATTATCCATCTTTTAGAAATGGACTTTGAACTTTAGCTTTTTAATGGAATTTAAACATATTTCATTAATCTCATTGATCATTTAACAGATACTAAAATGAAAAATGTATTGTTTAAAAAAAAGTCTAACATTTTTTTAAAAAATTTATACATGATTTTTAGAAAAAATTACATAATCTTATGTGTCAATTTCTTTCTCTATTGAAGCTTTTGACATTAGTAAGGAAATTAAAAACATAAGAAACTTATAGCAAAAGTTTTAAATATTTTTTTACATTTTCTTTTTTCCATATAATTTACAATTTACTTTTAAAAAATTGATATTCAGTGTTATGTTGAAAATATTAATTAACAAATAAATATGCTCAGTTAACAAAAATTATATTAATTTAAATTTAAAAAAATCAGCTACAAGAATAAAAAATTTGAAAACAAGTGATCTCTGCATGAATTGAGAGTGTTACTTATTTAAATATTTAAAAACATTTCTCAAAATAATACCAAAAGCAAAAATATTTAATTCCTTCAAAATTGCAATTAATTAATGTTGCTCCCTAAGCAAGAAAAATTTGGGTTGCAAATTAAAAGTTTATTAAGTTTTAGCAACGCTAATTTTATAATTACAATAAGCAAATGATTTTTATAAATTAATCCTAAATTTTAAAAAAAATGGTTGCATATTCTATTAAACATAGTAATTTCAGAAAATACTAAAAATGCTAGCATTTAAAATATAAATACTAAGAAATATTTCTTAAAAAATGGCTAAATCTAACTAGAATTTAAAAATTGTGTATGCTATAGTATTTACAACTTTAACAAACAATGAAAAACAGACTTGAATTTCTTCTAAAATAATTTATAATTACAGAACATTATTCAATTTTTTTTATCAAAAAATATGTTGGACATTCCCTTGGTATGAAGTAATTTAGGTCTTATTCTTGATTTACCAAGACAAAATGCAGTTGCTATTTTTCGTCTAACAATCAGATATGAATGCCTTGCTTTTTATTTGAAGTACTTTAGTTTTCTTACTTTTCCTACTTGTCCACTCTGTGGCTTTGGAGAAGTAATGGACACTGACCATCTGCCCCTTTGTGGGGGCTCTTTGCTGCTCAATGGAGGAAATGAGATATTGGGAGGCAAGATTGTTCCTTAGGCAAATGATTTCAGTCTATTTTCTGTAGTTTATTATTTTATAACCTTTAGTTCTTTGTATTTTGCGTGGTCATTGGAAATAAAAAAAAAGAAATAAAAGAAATCATTGTAATCAAAAAATTTAAAAATTATTAATTAAAATAATATAAAATTAACCTTGTTAAAGCAATTTTCTGATTTGATGGCCAAAATAAAAACAATGAGCAAACCTGTTATATTAACAAGTATGTCACAAAATTTTGCAAACAGCATGCCTGTTTAGACAGCTGAGAAAAAATTCAAAAAGAATAATCAATTGGATACACTATAATGATACTTGGCATTTATGTTATGTGAACCTCCAATTTTAAACTTCTTAACTTGGAAATGCTACAAATAACTAGTATATCAAATACCTGTACATAGGAGAATCTCCTAATAATACTCCTAGTAACAGAATCTCCTAGTTTCTAATCACTCTGTAGCAGGTACTGTACGCCTATCTGCTGTCTCTGAGCATGCTTCAAAATTATTGCATCATAACAAGCTAATCTCATAACGATTTCTCTTTACCTAAACATCCCTGTGATATGAAATATTTTTTAACTCAATATCCTTTTCATTCATATATTTTATCCCAATCTTCATAAAAACGTTTGAAGCTTTTAATGATTAAGCGATGTTTGTGATACAATGTTCTACAGTCTTTTTTCCCTCATGAATAATTATTCTGAATCTGTTGTCTTTTTCAAAGGAAACAACTGCAGGAAAGAATTTTTAAATAAAACTTTATCCAGAATGTATTTTTAATATTTTTACTCCATCATTTTTCATCCCAATCAAACTTTCTAAGCTTTTTTTTTTTTAATAAAAGTGAATTTTTATGAGAAACATTATAAGCTTAAAATTACATCTTGAATGTGACATTTATGAAATAAATAGAAAATATGGTTTTCAATTAAAAAAATTTACTGTAGTATGTGATTATTACCCATGCAAACAAGATGATTACTATTAATAACTTGAGTACCAAAACAGATAAAGTATAGTAACAGAAAGTTGCATTCAAAATATTTAAACCCACTTACTCAATTTTCATATGTCCTTTGATGAGAGAAATAAATATTGTTTCATTAACAGGAATTTCTTTTTCTTTCATATACTCTAATATTTCACTAAAAATAAAATATGACATTTATTTAATGCCTTATTAAAGTAGCTAATGCCTTATTAAAGTAGCTAATATTTAAACGTTAAAACTTAGTATAAATAAGAGTTTAAAAAAAAAAAAACGTATATAACATGCTTTTATAAAAAAAAAAAATTCCATTAAGATTGAATCAATTTTTAATGGAATATTTGTAAATGAGCTTCAATATAATGAGAAAAAATATTTATAAAACGGATAAAAATTCTTGTTATTATGAACATTAACACTTAATATTATTACATAATAGCTAAAGAAGAAAGAATAATGACTAAAGGAAAACATTTTTTCTGTAAATATATTCTTTTCCCCATTTTTAGAGAAAATTTATTTAAATAAAATATTCAGGTGATTTTTACAACGCAAACATTAAATTGGTCCTTTTCTTAAATTTAAGCATTATATAGTTCAGAATTTGAAAATAAAAACGCATATTGACTCTAATTTCTTTTTTACAGTTCTTAAGTAAATAGGAATAAAAATTACTATTAAGTACAAATAAGAAACTATTTTTTACTTAACTTATAAGCTACAGCATGTTTCCATTGAACTTTTAATATTTTTTACAAAGCATATAAAGCAAATTTATAAAATTTGCTTTATTATTTTATTAATATTATTAGATAGTAGTAGAATGTTGTCAAATTGAAATGCAAACGTTTGCAGCTTAATTGAAATAATTTAAAATTATATTTTATAGGTTATTATTTTAAGAATTATATCTTTTTTATAATTTTATTCACATCTAAAAAAAAAATTCAGAACATGACCAATAAAAGAAATAAAATTTCTAGCAAAATTTACTCATTTATTTAATAAAAAACTTACCTACACAATTAATTTTAAAATAATTTAATTCTATAGGTAAAATGCTATAAATCAATAGCTATAAAAGACCTAATAAAAAATTTACTATCATTGATGAATATATTTTTAATAATTACTAATTTCAATATTCGCCTTTTGATGAAATGAACATATTCAGGTTGAGAAAATAGTCCTAGAATATGATTCATTTATTAACAATTTTATACCTAAGTTATAAATTCATTTAAATAGTATGATTTTCTAAGGAAACAATTCAGTGTTATTATTTAAATAAGAATATTTTTTATAGTCAAGGCAAATGTAACCATAAACTCAATAGTGAGAATAGAATGGGAACAATCTGGGAAACTAGAAAAATTAAAATAAAGTAAATTTTTAGAAAATAAAGGAAAAGGAAAATTTTAGGTATTTAGCAAGTAAATTTTCTAAAATATCATTCAACTTACTTTGCTCCATTTAAATTTCCATCTTTACAGTACTTTTCAATTAAATAGCCATATGTGATCTTAAAAGAAAAATTAGATTTCATTAATTAATCTCATGTATTTAAATATATTTTAGAATAACAACCATCAAGATTTAATTATTTCAAATAACAAACGATTAATTAATATTACATTATTTGGCAAAACTCCTTGACTTTCCATTGAAACTAAAATTTCAGAAGGAGAAAATTCGTGATTACTTTCCAAATAAACTTCCAATAGGGCATTATAATGTTTAACATCATACTGAACACCTAAAAAATATACATGTAAAATGTTAAAATCTAATCCTATAAAAATTATTTTTATAAAGAAAATGTAATTTATACAATTCCATAGTTAACATACAATATAATCTGTAAAATATGTAAAATTTCACACTTTTACATAACATATGAATAGAAATTATTATTTCAGTAGGAGGCAATCTATATATAAGAAATTTAGTTAATTTAAGATGGTGCTACAGGTGCAGAATTTAGAAGGAATTAATAACTATGAATACAGCTCTTCCTCGTGAATTAGATAATCTTGTGGGTTTTCATGGTGTATTTTTACACATGCTTTTAAAATGAATCATTCTTTATCATACATTCAGATATGAAGGATAATGAATTTTATTGAGTCAGAAGTAATAATGAACTATTTAATTTCTTTGACAATATGGGTTGCTCTTATCAGAAAATACCTTCGAAAGAATGGCGCTGAAACTTGAAAAGTAAAAAGTAAAAATAAAAGCCCAAAGATATTCTACAAAGAATGCCAAACTTATCAGTCAATAGGAAAACAATTTCTATCCTTTTGAGAAAGTTAGAAGTCATTGCAATAGCAGACTTTTGATATGATACATTTTAGAACTTGATTATTATTAAAATCACAATGCATTTCATGTGATTACTCAAAAGTTTACAGTAAAACACATCACACTGTGTGCGACTAATACTATAAGTGCTGTGATGTCCGTATAGAGATGTTCAAATAGAAAAATAATTTAATGGCCCTGGGCAAGTGGTAAAAATTGATAAATCACTTCAACAAGGAAAACAAATATATAACCTTGGCTGCGTGCTTTTATGAAATGAAAGATTGAAAAAGTTCAGGCGATTATGACACAGATGATATTGTAAATTAAAGAAACAATGGCAAAGGAATTGAAGTACTTCAAGTCTTTGATGTAATGTTTTAAACTGATAAACTAGAAACACATTTTCACACTGTTGACTGGAGTGATGTCACACTACTACCAATAACATAGCTGCAAGTAAGATGTGTTTCAACTATCATGAGTGATGAATGACTAATAAGTGACTAGGATGATTAGAATATGGTCATCAAATAGTAAACTACTAAAAAATAAAAAACTTTGTGAATCTTGCAAATGGCACCAATACCCAAATGATTAAATTGTATTGGAGAATTTTGGAACTAAGAACTCAATGCAACATATGGTTTACTATGATAAGGACTCATTTATAGACATATTATGTGACATTCATAAAAAGATCAATAAGCAATCTTTTTAAAGGTCAATTCTGTTTTTGTTTTGGAAAGGTTTAATAAAAATAAAAATTTCATTAAAAATTTTAATTAAATAAATCAATTCCACATATTCTTAACCAACCCATTCTTTTATTATTATTTTAATACAGTTTTAGAGTAATGTAATTTAGGAACTAACTTATATTATTGCAATATTAATACCATTATTTCTATAGAATCAAATTACTTGTAGTATAGATTGACTATAGCTCAGAAAATAAAATTTATTAATTCATTAAATAATGAGAAATACAATGAAAAAAATAAAACAGTGGTTATGAAAAAAATTAGAAATAAAAATAAATGAATCTTACTGAAAAATTAAAATACTCAACTAAGCATCATTTAATAGACAAGAATTAAAGCTTTACTTCAAGTCATTTAGCAAATAAATTTAATATTAAATAAAAATGGGAAATTTATAAAAAAAAATCTTAACATAAAATGGTTAATAAATCATATCTTAAACGAGAATTACAGAGTCAATGATTTTAAATATTAATTATTCATTGAATGTATTATGCTTCGAAGTCAAAATTTAAGAAATACACAAAATAATGCTAGATTAGTACAGAATAAGACATGTCATGAAAAAAAAAGGTAAAATTGTGTCACAGCAATTCTAATATATTCATTTATATCTTTTTCAATAAATGTACTGACTGTTTTAGATTTCAGTATTAAGCAACTTTTTATTTCAAAATAATTCTAGAAAATGTTCAAAAAAACTTACAATAAAAATTTTTCAACACTTATGAGAACATACTAATTTTTTATATTTTATTCCCATTTACTTAGTAATAATTAAACCTAAATGTTATCAAATTAAAGAAATTTAACATGCAATAATAAAATTTAATAATAAAATTAATTTATACCCAGCATTTGAAATTTGTTCCACATTTTGATCGCATAATCAACTCTTTTAACAGGGCTTTCAAATCGTAAAAAATTACAGCAGCGTAAAAGATAAAGACTCTGTTTATCAGAAACAAATCCTAAATTAAAAAATAATAATCAATAAAAAATATAATAAACAACTGTGCAATCAATATATATATATATTAAACACATATCAAATTCTTATGGGTTTAAGATTAATGTTCTTATATTTTTATTTTTCACGCTAAATGAAATGTAAAGAAATTACATTATATAAATAATAACATTATTTATATAATGTAATTTCATTGCTTAAAAAGTTTGTCAAGTTTCATTAAAATAAATTTTTGCAAACAATATTTTTCATTTTTATCTCAGTAAATATCAACAATAGATTTTTTTTTCAGATATATATCCCAGTAATACCTGAGAAATTTTATTTCCTACAAAACAAATATTTCCATCATTAAATAAAAATGCAGTCTTATAAAAATTCTAAAAAATTTATTGTAATCATACTATTGTAACAAAAACAAATTATTATTATTTTAAAATCTATGATACAGCATTAAAAATATATTAAACTTGAATATGCTGTTTATCAATAAACATTAGTAGGATTAAAAAAAAACCTATTTAAATTTCAAATAAAATACATTTTTATTAATAACTATCTTATTTTTAAAAAACTAAGGCAAAAAATAACTCAAATCGACAGCAAAAAAATGTTGTATATTAATGTGATTTAACACCATAAAAATAAAATATATAGTTTATATCTATTTATTACAGTTAAGAGATTAGAATACTGTTCTACTTTTCCTTAACATTTTGAAAAAATGTTAGTAAAATTTGCAAAATTCAACATAATGTTTTTATGGCAGAAAAAGTCAACAGGATAATACATAAGTACCAAAGAATATATACCAACATTTGCACTTAAATTTGTATTTTATTTAAAAAAATCCATTCTTCGGATAATGTATTTTATGATAGTAAAATAAATAAAAATAAAGGAAAATTAAGTGAGTAATTCATTACGTGTTTTTTAAAATCTAACCACTTATAAAATTCACAGTTGAAAAAATCTTAAATAGGACAGTACAGAATATTTTTATTGAGTTTATTTAAAATATAAAATTCACAGGAAACACATAAAACTACCTTCTCTATACAGTTTGCTATGTAATAAAAGAAATTTACCAAATATTTGTTATTTGTTTCAATACATGTAGAAAAGATGCTAGATAAAACAAATAATAATAAAAAAACTAAAACAAAAATTTTCCAGAAAAGTACTCACAATCAATATTTTTATTTCGCAGCAGACGTTTCAGATAATTTGAGATGCACTTGTGTCAACATGACATGGTATTTAAATAATTTTTAAAACTTTTGTTATAATTAATGGATTTATGCATGGCACTTTCAGTTGTGCTTTTGTATTTTTGACACTTCGATAATATTCATGCATTAAACGATATTGAAAGCATAAAAGCCTAATACAGAAGTCAATAGTTTGATAAAATCAAATAATCTACTTCTGATTTAAATATATGTTTTATAAAATAGTTTTAACATGATATTCAAAAATATTTTAATATTTTTTATTATTATTGTTCATAAATAAAATGTTTATTAATATATAAGAATAAATTATAAGTATATGTTGAATAGCAATAAATATTACAAGCAAAAAAGGAATAAAATTCATGTGCTAATGATCAAATACATAGAAAACAAAACAAATTAGTTATCAAAAAAAACTTTCATCTATTATTTATAAAAAATAGTAATATTTAAGGTAATGATACATGAAATATTTTTTTAATTTTTCAACAAGACAATTTGTTTCTAATTAATAACTAATAATATTTATCATTAGGTTTGTACTTATTTCCACATAATATTTTCTCATTTAAAATTTGAAAAATTCTATAAATTACACTTACAAATGACAAGATATGCATAAAAATTTCCAATTATATAATTTATTATTTTTACATAGCTATAAATTATGAATATAATTTGGATTAATTGCTATTTAACTACAATATATTTCATTCCTAAGAAAAATCTAAACACTTTTTTTAAAAATATAAAACATTTCAATTATACTAAATTTGACATTTTTCATCTAATTAGATGATACATATTATCTAAATATTATTCCACAAATAAAAAAGAAAAGCAAGTAAAATTATTTTTAAAAAATACTCAGCAATTTCATATAAATGAACTAAATGCTCTATGCCGAAAACTCTCTAGAGAATCATGCATGAATTATTTTCTTTTTGTTTTACAAAGAGCAAGACAAAAAATTAAAATGCTTTATGAAAGACAAAAAAAATTTAAGATGTGAAAATTCTGAACAGTCATTTTGGCACAATAGTATACTGGCTTTAAAAAATAAATTGGGTAAGATGCATTTTCAAAATTCTGTGTTATATATACATGATAAAATAATCAATTTTGAAGCTCAACAGAAAATATTAAATTTGGTTCTTTAGTAAGAAAAGAATTTGTCCCTAATATAGCTATCTCTTTGTTTTAATCACCATTTATCCCCCCCATCAGCATATTAAATAAAATAAAATATAAATATTAAAAAAATATCTAAATTTTTAAAATTTTGATCTAAACTAATAATTTGAATTAAAAAATATTTTTTTTAACTATTCATTAAATTATGCATTTTGAAAAACTTACCAACATTTTCAACCATTGCAAAAGCACTTTCCACATTTTGAAGACGGATGCGGCCAGTTCTACGAACAATAAAATCCAATTCTTTTATAACTTTATCAATATCTTCTATTTCAACTTTATTTACCTTTGCCTCATTGGCATTTTCCTTTATATTGTCTGATTCATAATTTAAATTATATTTGTGAGCTATTGTGGCAAATGATCTAAATTAAAAAAATAATTGTTGAACATATAAATTCTGAAGTAATAATTCAATTTTTTTAGATCATACTTTAGTAAAGAAAAAGTTTTTAAGAATAAGCACAGATAATTATACATGAATCATGTTTAATGATTGAACTTTAAAAAAAACTATTAGAAAACACATAACAATCAACTTTATATTTTTGAAAATTTCATCTAAAATTAGAATATTACTGATAAGAAACAAGTAAAGTAAAAATATAGTGCTGTCATTTCCTACCTTGGTTCCTCTCTTACCAAGTATAACAGAGATTATATATGACCAATTAACAATCCTGATTTTCTTAACCATATTTAAGTTAAGAAAATCAGGTCCATTATGAAGAATAATAAATAAAATCTTTAATATGCAATAATTAAATTAATTTCATTGAAAATTTATCAAATTTTTTAAAACTAAGCAATTTTTTATTATCAAATCTCAATTTCATAAACACACAAAAGTTTGAAAGCAAATAGTTTATTGTTCATAAATTAAACAATTTTAAATTGGTGACACTAAAAAATTACTTTGATTCCACTATAAGAAATGAAAGACAATGAAGGTATAAGAAAAAAGACAATTGTTTAGATAAAATACTGTGAGTAAGCTATATTTTAAAAATTTAGCAGTCCAATTTGTGATTTTACACATGACCCTAAAAATTATCCTTAGCTATCATTTCAAATAAATTATTTTTATAAATGATTCTTTAAAATTTATCCCAATTAACAATCTTTAAAATTTATCCAACAATCTGGGAATAGGACAGCAAAATATTTGGAATCATTAAATTGAATCAGAATTTGTGATATTCCTAAAGAGTATATATATTTTATTGAATTTATAACAATCTCAACATAAACATTCATATACAAATAAACTTAAATTCTGCAATATTATAAGTAATAATATGAAATTCTATATCTTAAACAATACAATAATTAAATTTGAAAAGAATATCTTTTAATGTTTTTTTTTTTTAATTTATCTAAAAAATAAATAATTTAAACATTAAATTAATATATGGATTTAATCTCAATATAGCTATAATAAATGAAATCCTTCTCAAGCACCATTATAGTTAAATATTCTTTATAGGCTAAGATTCATCAAAAGGTTCCTTATTCTCAGAATAAAAAACATTTATAAGAAAAAATCCTTTTTACAAATTCTTCGCTGATGATTTTCAGTATATTTACAGAGTTTAAAATAATGCAATTTGGGAACAGTGCAATTAAACTCTGGACAGAAAGTGGGTAATATCCTAGTATCTATAACGCATTTGATGCGATTTTCAAATACGTCGGCAATGATCAAGGCGAAAGATTTATAACTATCATCATACGTGAGTGTTGCATAATCAAAAAAATTGGGAATACATAAACATACAATCCGGATCTTAATGTCGCCAAATCTATCACGTTACGCATACTAGGATTAAGCCCAGAAAGCATCTTAATTCCAACTACTGCGGTAGAAGCTCAATGATCTTGCAAGATATTAGATTATAACCAATGAATTATTCGATTTAAGTTACCAGAATATATTAAGATCACAATAGTTTATAAATAAATATGTAAATTAGGAAATATAAGCACAAAATAAAAAAAGCATGCAATATCAAAGGAGTTTGAAGACGAATAATTTACTTTTTGTGAGGTACCAATGTTGAGCAAGCTTTAGAAAAACGCAAGCAAACAGAATGACGGTGAAAAAATGGGCAACAATGCCTTAATCGGGGATTATTTATTAATTTAATATTTTTCTGTAAAAATCGATGCATTTTATGTGCTAAAATTTAGAATAGAAAATTCCTATAAAAGATATAATGAATTCAACATTAACCGGAATATTCACATTGCACCAAGACCTCGGTCGGTGAAGACATGCAGTGTAATCTTAGCACTAGTCAGAGCTTTAGTTAGACTTCATCAGTATCACTTTCTTATTACCTTTTCTGTGATATGTGGTCTATCATGATTTATGAATGATTGAATGGTTTATACTAATGATTACAATTATTTTTAATCATCTGGGTAAAATTTTTATGTTTAGTAATCAAGTAAAATTAGCATGAAACAAAATGCTTAAAAAAAATTGGTACAGGTATCAAAGAAAGATCAATTAGTATTTTTCTATTTTTCCTCCTCAACAGTTTTAAAAATACATGTAATAATCTAATGTCTAATAATAAAAGACATATGTTTCACGAGATTCTAAGTTTAAAACAGTAGTATTTTTTCAATTGTGCCAAAAAAAATCAATGAACTTTGATTTGGTTGATGATTTTGAGACTTTTATAAAGTGGTGGCTATTGTCTCCAACGATCCTAGAAGTATTACTCTGGTACTTAAATTTGTCAAGATATAATAAAAGTTTTGAGTCATTCCTAATAAATTTAGAATTTTTTACAATAAATTGTAGGTACTGTTCAGGGGATAGATTTTTATCAGAGAATCCTTTTTTATTTAACAAATCATTTCTTTGCTGCCTATATTTAAGATATTGAAATAATATATGGCTCAAGATGATATATAGAAGCTATTGAGGAAAGAAATAATTGAATTAAATAATTAAGGTTGCCTTCAATTTCATCTAGGGTTTTAAAACATTTGACAGTGGATTATGTTGAGAAGTTTGAGAGCATAATCTTCCACAATACTTGATAAGGTTCGGAGCCGTTACTTATTAAACCTAAGGTCATACACCAAACATTCAGCTGTCAGATCAACTTTAGATCACAGAAAGGTTAAGAAATAAAATTATTTATATTTCTAGCAATAAATACTACTACTAAAAGAGAGTTGTACTCAATAGGAAAATATTATCAGCTGGTTCAATGAAATTCAAATTGCATATTGGGCTACTGCTGCTTGACTAAAAAATATTTTTATACCACATTTCAAAAAATTCACTAATTTTAAGATAAATAACAGTATTTAAAATACAGTTTATCAAATGTTAGCGAAAAATAAATTAGCAAGGCTTTTCTAGTTAACAGAATTCTGATACCAACGATTCAATAATATAAGCTTTCCTTACATTTTTTATTTTTAGAAGAAATTTTTTTTTTTTTTAATTTTTACTGTATTTTCATTTTCAATTGAGAATGTATCCTTTTTCAATAATCGAGTAAAAAATAAGAATAACAACGCATAATTTTTATTCTCGTCAAACAATAACAATAACACTTGGGGTCTCAAGGTCTTTTTTGTAAACTTCAATACTGAGCTGTAATGTTATTATTTGAATATGTGACACCCTCTATAACATAATTAAATGCGCTGCTTCCTGATAAATAAAATATAATTTTGATATTATGTGGAATTTATTTTGAATTTTAATTTACAGCACTGAAATTTATACTTTTCTACTATTTTAAAACTTATTTAAACACTATTTTAAAACTTTGAAAATTAACACTATTTTAAAACATAGAAATAAAAATAATTCATTAATGATGGTGTCTTTCTAAGAATAAAGAAAAACCTTAGCCTCATTTGTTGAAATATTATGTAGTATTAAAATATTAAATAACTTTTTTCAGATCTATTTTTATTATTATTTTTATTATTACAATTTTTTAGCCAATCTATTTTTTTAACTGGGGAGGGGGATTATTTATTATGTAATTCTCTTTACTACAAAATATACAGTTAAATTTTGCAGACATTTTTTGCTAAATGAAAACCATTTAATAGTTTATTAATAATTATTTTCATTGGTTGATAAAATATTTATGAATCATCAAAATGAAAGTAAAATGTAACTTAAGGACATTTTGAAAGTTATAAATAAATACGACAAAAGTTTTGCACAGTTATACTTTAATAATTTATTTAAAAAATGTAATTATCACGAATTTTTTTAAGAAATGAGAAACTACCTTTTAAATTAACTTTACCATTATTTTTTTCTAGTTGTATATAACTGTATAGATATGGGATGTGAGCAAATAGTAGCTCGCCAAGATAATAAGAAAAATCCGACTTAAGCAGATTTCATTCCCGTGAGGGACACAAACGATAATTCTTATATTTTCTACTAAGATTTATTACTAAAATTAATTTAATATTTGCAAAAAAAAATTTTCAAAAGAAAAAAATAATTACCCAGCTAACCCAAGTATTATAACCCAAGTAACCTAACCCAAGTAAATTATAGCCAATCCTGAATGATCTACAATTCGTTATACAGGACCAATGTGGATTGCCTAGATAAGGCCAAGCTTACCAACCTGCATTAAACCAGCCTGTGAAGCAAAAATAGGACCAAGCTTGGCTGCCAAAATTGGTCCAATTTAAGCAGCCATGTTAGGACCAGGCTTGACTGTCGAAATTGGTCCAATTTAGGCAGCCTAGATAGGACGTATATTGGCTTATAGGTTTGTCTACATTGTATGAAGCTTATAATGATAATTAGGGTTTTATTTTGAATTAACAAAATTAGAAGGAAGCTATTTTAAATTATTACAATAAGTACGAATTTTTTTTTATTTAAAGCTGTATTGTTGCAACTTACATGAGTAAAATAATTGTCATGCTTGAAATGTATTATTTTGCATTCTAATTTAAAAATAAATATAAGAGCCATATTTGTTATTCTTTTAAGTAATATTTAAATCATAATTTAGCAAAATTTGCAAATTAAATGATGAAAATCAGATAATGTTGAAATTAACATTCAAAAAGAAAGAGAATAAAAATCAAATAAATATTTACTACTTGCCAATTGTGAATATATGAGAGATGTAGCACATAAATCTAACTACCGTGTGTGAAATATTTTAAATCATCATATTAGAAATATATTAATTTGATTTGTTTAATATTAAAAGAAAATCACGTTTCTGCATTGTTTAACACTCAATTTGTGTCTGTCAATTTGTGTATAATCATATTTTTATATTTAACACGATTTTTATTTCACTAAATAAAAGGTTCATTTCTATTAAGTAATTTCCAATTAAATTAAAATATAAATTTTGTTTTCTACAAGAAACTAAACTGAGAATTTATGCACTTAAAATCTTTTTAACTTGTGTCTCTAAAGAAGAAAAAATTTATATATATATATATATATATATATATATATATATATATATATATATATATATATATATATATATATAATATATATATATAATATATATATATATATATATATATTATATTTATAACTTATAATGAATTAATATACATCTAGCAGAGAAGTATCAAAATTTGCATTACACTTTTATAAAAATATTCAACTATAGTTAACTACTGTTTCTGAATATTTTAACATTATTTCAAATCTTGCTGTCAAACTTTCAATTATTTTTTTTTTTTTTTACATAAGAAACAACATAAAAACAAACTCCAGAATTATTTGTTCAACATTAATTTTGAACATAAGTTGCTAAATTCTAGAAATATTTTATCACGAAAATATTAACTAGACAGTAGAATAGTTTATTCGAAAATTTTTACTTTATAAAATGCATATATTTTTGAAATGCAGATAATACAGGTTATATTTCTTTTTATTTTTAAAATTCAGCATTCAGCATTTCTTATACAGAGGTTTAGAGAAAAATATATTGTAAAATTCCACCGAAAGCAAGTGGCGATCTATTTTTAACTGAATACATATATTGTTATATATTTTAGATTTTAACTAAGACTGACAAATCAGAACAATATACAAAGGTTAGGTTACTCACTTTACACCAAATGTGGAAAACATCTGAAAACATAACATTGTTTCTAGTTTCTCCAGAAATTATGCTCAACTTCTATTTCGACAATGGAATTAAATACTGAAATAATTCCGTCAAATAATGTGTATGCGGAGTGCTTAGATGGTTGATATGATTAATTCCCTCGTTTCAATTGTAAATACATATATTTTGAATTTTAATAAAACGGTGAATCCCCCAAAGATATGTAAAATCAAACAAGAAAGTCGTGTGTTTATAATGAATAAAAAATATTTCTTTCATAATATAAGGAATAAAGCAGTGTATCGTGTTATGAAAGGATATTCATATTTAAAGAGTCTGATACACTTCGAAGAAAAAAAAATTTCCAGAGTGGACGCAAAATAAAAGCTCAGATACGTTTGAGAAGGTTGAAGCAAGAAAGATTCACAAGATAATCAATTTCAAAATAAGACTACCCAAGGAAGTTTCATGTTAGCCCACAAGCTTGCTAAATACAAACTTTATTCAGATGGCGATTTTATTAAGCAGTTTGGTAGTGTGCAAGCAGAGTGAATCCTAATGAGAAGCATTGGCATACTGACCTTGTCATCTTGAAAGAAGAGCTGTTGGCGATGAGGAAAAACTGTTGAGCTTCTTTTGGCACAAGATGAAAGCGCAGATGATGAAGATAACTGCAATTAATGTTTTTCAAGGAATTAATATAAATTTCATTATTATAGAGGAATAACTTGGCCTATAGAACCAAATGATAAATTCACTGTTTAGAGCTTGTTTGAGCGTCCTGTGAATTGTATGGAAAAAAGAGGTTTATCTTGGAACAAAATGGTAAGTATTACAAAACTCTTAATGTAAAAAATATAGTTATGATTAAACATTCAAAAAGCGGCACTAGCACAATGGTACTTTGTCTTTATTGCATTTTACATCAAGATTTCAAAATACTGCACTAAGAAAGCATGCAAATCATGTGGTGGATCCTAATATTATAGTGATGAATAGATCAAGGGCATTCCACCATGGATACTTCAAATCATTTCTTAAGGCTATATAGGCTTTGTTTACACCATTTTATAGTTATTTGTTAAGCATATTGTGTTTATGGGTAGGTAGAGGTATGGCACCTTAGAATTGCCAGAATTTTGGGGTTCAACCGAAAGAAAATGTAAAAAAAAAAAAAAAAAAAAAAAAAATGTATCGATGGAAAAGTAGTGGCTGTAGGGAAAAGAGTACTGGAAAAAGACTCTTGCTCTCTCATTACTTTGTAGCTTGTTATGCCTTGTTAAATAAATTTGTTATTGGATTGTTGAAGAAGGTTGGTTCGTCACATTTTTATAGAATAGTAGGAGCACAAACTAAATGTTTCAATATATGTATAAGAATACACATACACAATTGTGGTCTGTCGATCAGGAGAGGTCGTGTAATCAGCAGTAGCAGTAACCTTTAAAAGATATCAAGTTACCATTGAATAGATGCCAAACTTTTTAGTGGTCTCTTAAACAGAAAAAGTCTTGCATAATGTCTGTTACCGCGATAGTTTTAAATCGCAGAAAGGCTAATATAAAGGGACAATTAACCAAAATAGATTCTTCCCTTTCTGAAATCTGTGAAGAGAGTGTTTTGTTGGTAAAACTGCATGCGTTACAAAAGGCAACAAAAATGTTTAGCAATTAAAAATGGACATTTATTCTTCAGTGAAAGATGGAGAAATCGCTGAACATGAGGTAGCAATCAATGTCATTGAGGAGCAGTTCCAGAATTTAGAGGTTAACATTAAAATATTATTATTTAATATTAACTAAAAACCAACTAATAATTTGCAAAGAAATGTAAATGATAACAATATTGAAAAAATTTCTATAAAATTACCAGAAATCCCGTCCCAGTATATTTTGGAAAATGCGAAAAGTTTTTAAATTTCAAAATTTAATTTAAAAATTTAATGCTTGATAATTGTAATCTTAGTGCTAGTCAAAAACTCTATTTTTACGTGCTTTTTTGAAAGGAGAAGTAAAGCAAATCGAAATAGCTCTCTGAGACGATACTACGAGTCTTCGTTTAAAACCTTAGAGAGGAAATGGATATAATAATAAAAGATATATTTAGTGTTGATACATATGAAAAAAATTCTTAAATTATAAAAAATTAATTCTAGAATCTGATAGAGAATTGAGACAAAAATTTTAGATTGTTTTAATAAAAATTTAAGATCATTAAATGTTTTAAAGTTTGAAAAAAATAGATTTTCTATGTTCTATTAATGAACATAATTTTGCAAAAGCTTGATCGGAAAACTTTAAGCAATATATGAACTAACATTAACAAATAATGATGTTCCTAGTTTTGATGAATTTCTTGAATTCATTGAAACACGCTGTTTAGTATTAAATATATTTAATAATCTATGGGGATTAGGGATAAGACCATAGTCTTATCCCTAATCCCCATAAAGCTAGATATATAGACTAAGTGGATAAAAGTAGTAGATCTAAAAATTAATTTGTAAATAATGAAAATGCAAATTGTTTTTTATGTGAAAAGTCTCCTCATTTGCTTAAATGCGATGTATCTTTAAAATTTTTTCTCAAGAAAGATTTTAAATTGTGAGAAAGCACTTTCTGTGCATAAATTGTTTGAGTAGTAAAAATTTAATTAAATCTTGTTCATCACAATATTCATGCAAACATTGTAATTTAAGGCATTCATCATTATTGCATTATAAGACGGAACATATATTTAAAAGAAAATAATTCTGTGGTTAGTCTCTCAGATTCTAAAGGTATAAGTGACGCGAATCAAAATAATGAAGAAAGGCCAAATATGTGGCGCCTCAAGATAAAAGTTCAGAATTTCAAACTCACACTTCCTGCGTAACGAGGAAGAAGAAAATTCTTCTTCCTCGTTACACAGGAAGTGTAAGTTTATGGGTTTGCAGGGAGTGTGAGTTTATGGGTTTTGATACTGTTTAGTATTAAATATATTTAATACTCTATGGGGATTAGGGATAAGACTATAGTCTTATCCCTAATCCCCATAAAGCTAGGTATATAGACTAAGTGGATAAAAGTAGTAGATCTAAAAATTAATTTGTAAATAATGAAAATGCAAATTGTTTTTTATGTCAAAAGTCTCCTCACTTGCTTAAATGCGATGTATCTTTAAAAAATTTTCTCAAGAAAGATTTCAGTTTGTGAGAAAGCACTTTCTGTGCATAAATTGTTTGAGTAGTAAAAATTTAATTAAATCTTGTTCATCACAATATTCATGCAAACATTGTAATTTAAAACATTCATCATATTTGCATTATAAGACTGAACATATATTTAAAAGAAAATAATTCTGTGGTTAGTCTCTCAGATTCTAAAGGTATAAGTGACGCGAATCAAAATAATGAAGAAAGGCCAAATATGTGGCGCCTCAAGATTATAGTTCAGGATTTCAAACTCACACTTCCTGCGTAACGAGGAAGAAGAAAATTTTTCTAGTGACTTACATATTTTTGACAGTAGTGGAGTCTTTCAAAGGGCCCATGCCTGCCTTGACTGTGCTTCTCAAGTTCACCCTATGACCACTTCATTTCCAGATTTATTGGGTTTGCGTATAAAAGAAAAATAAAATATAAGCAGTCTGGGGATTTGAGTGGTTAGAAAAAAAAAAGAAAAGAAAAGAAAGAAAGAAAGAAAACGAGTGTTTTCATTTTAAATAAAAATAATTCTTTTTCTTCTCACATCGAATGTTTGATAGTACCAAAAATTACAAATGTTATACCAAATCAATATTTAGAAGCAGATAAATTATATATATATATATATATATATATATATATATATATATATATATATATATATATATATAAATATATATATATATACATATATATATATATATATACACACACACACACATATATATATATATACATATTCCTAAAAGCGTAACATTAGCTGATGCCAATTTCTTTAAGCCAGGAAAAATTGTTTAATTGTTTAATTAATTGGTGCAGAATTATTTTGGTCTCTTTTTAAAAGAAGGTAAGATGTATTTATCTGAATCTCTGATTTTGTAAAACACTATATTTGGATACATAGTCACTGGCGCTTTTAAAGAAGATTCTTTTGATAAAAAATAAATAAATATTGCGGTTTCGTAAAAACTGATAGCTTTGAAGAAATTCTTCATAAATTTTGGAAAATTGAAAATATTTCTGATTTATTAAAATTGAAAACTAAAGAAAAGGTTGAATATGAAGGACAATATTTAAAAACCTATAGTAGAGACAAAAATGGTAAATTTATTGTTGACCTTTCTTCAAAGCAGCACTCTCCAATGCATGGCCAGCTGTTGGGTTTTTAATATGAGAATGGAAAAATAAGTTTTTCCATTTTTTTCAAATTTTGTTGGTAGAAATGATTTTATTTTTTTATATGGTATTATAAATACTTAATTAAAATATAGAATCGTATTTTTGAGTCCCGTCCCGACTCGCTGTTGTCTGTTTCCACTCAAGGCCGTTGCGCAGAATAACAGAAGCTTTGATCTTTTCAAAAGTCACCCGATTCGACAGACATTAAAATTGCAAATGGTTGATTTATTAGATTGTGTTCCCCGCAAACCGTCGGGCGATCGGAGAGTAAAACAACATTGGCCGTCATTTATGTATTGGTTGTCATTTGACGCGACGAGTGTTGCGTAGTAGCTATTTAGTAATCATAGAGGTTGTGTGTAATTCGAGCTTACTCCATCATTTATTTTTTAGTCAATTTAAACTTGTGATTGTGATTTAATTAAAGATTAAACAGAACTCTATTGTGCAAAGTAACAAGCCCCTTTATGAAGAAGCGAAAAATAAGAAATGAAAATCGTGCATTTAATGAAAAATGGGAATTAGACAATCTGATCGGCATTAATAATAATAAAATTCAATGTATGATTTGTATGCAAGTTTTATCGGTGAATAAGGAATACAAAGTGAAACGGCACTATACTACTTTACATGAAGAAAAGTATAAAAAATATATAAATGAAGCAAAAAGAATTATTGTAGCCGTGTATAAAAAAAATCTAATACATCAAATAAGTATGTTTTACAAAGTAAGTACAGATAATGAACAAAGTTTGGCTGCGTCTTATGAAGTTTCTTTACTATTATAACCACAGCAAGAAAGCCATTCAATGATGGGATTTTAATGAAAAAATGCGCAGTTCCAATGGCTCAATGCAGCTAAAGTTGGCGCAAAAGTTTGAATCTGTAGCATTATCTCACCAAACAGTGACGCCACAAGATATGAATGAATATGTTTCGAAAAATTATGTGATTTTATTTTGGATTGCGAATACTACTCAATATGTTTGGATGAAAGCACTGACCAGACAAATATCAGTCAATTATTAATATTTATTCGTGGCATTTTAAAAGATTTTACTATTACGCAAGAAATGTTAAATTTGACATCGTTTCCCGGAACAACTAAAGGCGCAGATATCTATCTAGCTGTCAATAAAACTAATAAACTGATGAGGATTTCAAAATTGTTCTTGCATTATAACTGATGGAGCAAAAGCTATGAAGGGAACAGTGACAGGTTTCGCGGGACTTCTTAAAGAAAATGGCATTAACTGCCCGTTGTTTCACTGCTTAATACACCAGGAAGCCTAATGTGAAAAACCTTTGGACCAAACGAATGCCATGAAAGTTGTTAGAATAACAAATCTAATAAGAGGCAGAAACAAATGTTTGGTGACTCATAGAAAATTTCGAGATTTTTTTTTAAAGTGAAATTGATGCGACCTATGGAGATAGTTATTACACTCCGAAATAAGATGGCTTAGGGCTGGGCCGTGCCTTGAATGTTTTTCGCTTTACGAAAAGAAATACCTTTATTTCTAAAAAATGAAATAAAATCAGATACTCCTGAGTTGCAAAATTGTAGGCAAGATTCCAGGCTTATCTTGCATTTTTAACTGATACGACACAACACTTGAACTATATAAAATTGAAAATACACGGCAAAGGGCGCAAAATTGCCAACTTATATGGATATTTGAATGGGTTTAGAAGTAAACTAAATTTGTTCGAAACATCACTAGAGCAGTAAGATTTTCTTTTTCCCGAGTTGCAAAGAACAACAGAGATGGAAAATTTTGAATGATGAACCTTTAAGGATCACCTGAAGTATATTGACAGTGTAATTATGGAGTTTGAGCAGCGCGCGATTTGCAGATTTTAAAGCATTAGAGATGATACATCACTTTTCACTCATCCATTAACAATTGCAATTGAAAGTGTAAACACTCACTATCAATTGGAATTATATGACCTACAATTAGATCCCTTTTACAAAAGCAGGATAGAGTCAGGAATAGATTTTTTTTTAAGTTCCTTGGCGAACGTTTCCCCAAATTAAACAATCTTGACTTAATGGGTTCGATGATAGGCAGTACCTATCTTTGTAAAAGTGTGTATTCCACAATGAAATGTATGAAATCTAAATATAGATCTTCAATGTCAGATAGCTCACTTACACACACGCTGCATCTGGTAAAAACTTGTATTAAAGTTGATATTGAAAGGATTGTAGAAGATAAATTAATGAAGCACTAATACAATTTAATGTAACTATATTAAACATTTACTTAAAAAAATGTTTTTATATTTCTGCCGCCCTCCAATCTGTTTAGTAATTTGTATTGGCCCTGAATCAAATTTGGCCTGGACAGCCATGTTTTATATGATGTAATTATTTGAATTAGAAAAATAAAAATTAACTTCTGAAAGTGTGATAAACTAATTCATATAAAAATAAGTGTAACCTTTTAAAACAAAATTTAATAAAAAGTTTAGTAAATGTTATCGAAAAAAGCTAGATTCGATTTTATTTTCTCATTAAATATAATTTTTCTTTAACACAAAATCATAACACAATTTAATTATATTTAGAAAATAAAAAACTGTATAAACAATATTAATGATAAATTTTATTATGATTTAGAATGAGGCAAATTCACATAACTCTAAATACATTCTTAGCAGAATTATACGAGGGTCACTCTGAATTTTTTGAGATACAACTAGGTTTTTAAAGTTATACTTACAAAATTTTAGGTGTATTCAAAGTAGTCTCCTCCAGCATCAATGCACTTTTGTAGACGAATTTTCCACAGATTAAATGCCTCAAGCCATTCATTCCTTGGAATAGATGAAAAAATGCATTTATAGCCACATCAATCTCTTCTTCTGAATGAAAACGACTTCTACGTAAATTCTTTTTTAGATTAAAGAATAACCAAAAGTCGCACATAGCTAGATCAGGTAATACGGCGAATGTTCTATCACTTTAATTTGTTTAAGAAACTCAATTGTTAATCCAGCTGAATGTGAACATGCATTGTCATTGTGAAGCATTAGTCCCCTAACATTCAATTCTTGTAGAATTTCTGAAAGACATTTAGTGGTATACCAGTTTGCTGTTACTGTCCTTCCAAGATGATGGCTTTAACCAATCCCGTACTTCTAAAAAAAAAAAAAAAAAAAAAAAAAAACGGCATTTATCACTTTTTTCCCCATTGTCGGCGTGGGATCATCTTCAAAAACCCATACTTTGCTTTCTTGACGTGTTGGAACGTCTAAAAACGGTATGTACGTTTCATTACCTGTTACAATTTTAGAAATGATGCGGTGGCCACCATCATTTAGCAATTTAAGAGTTTACTGATTCTGACACGCTCCTCTTTTTGGTGCTCAGTAGATTATGAGGAACCCAACGGCAAACTACTTTTTTCATATGTAATTCTTCATGAATGATTTTGTGTATGGCTGCGGATCCAATGTTAAGTTCCTTCTGTATCATTTGATAGGTGCAGCGATTATCATCCATTAACATTTTTCGTATGGCAGACATTATCCGGGATTACTGCCGACGGCGGCCTTCCTGTGTGTTCTTCATCCTGAAAATTGCGACCTCTTCTAAATTCTCTAAACCATCTGAATACAGTAGCACGAGCTGGAGATTCATCAGCAAATGCTAATTGCAACCGTTGAACGGATTCTTCTTGATTTATTCCTGCTTTGAAATCGTAGAAAATCATAACGCGAAAATGTTCTCGCATCAACTCCATTTTCTCTTCTGTTTAAAATTTATTTTACGCTAAACAAGTTGAAGTCAGTAAAAAATCGTCTTCAGTGTTAAAATACTTTGTATTTTAAAATTAAACCGTTATTTTTATTTTGTAAATTCTTGTCTACGAATATCTCAAAAATTTTAGAGTAACCCTCGTATATATATATATATATATATATATATATATATATATATATATATATAGAGAGAGAGAGAGAGAGAGAGAGAGAGAGAGAGAAAGAGAATATTCGAAGTGTTATGAAATTTGGAATGAAGTTGCATATCTCATAGAACTTCGTAATACATATATCCATTATCTGATACAATAAAAATGTTTTGATAGTATTCCTTAAAAATTTAAACTTTTAGTTAAAGTATTTTATGAAAAACTATTAGAATTTATAATCGTTAAAAGTCTTAAAACGAAAACTTACATAGAAAATTTTTAAATTCTTTCTTCTTTATCTTTATAATGAAATACTAACTATAACTGTTATAAAAATCCCCAAAAATTAAAATAATTTATATAAGATATTTAAAATTTTGTACTTTCAATAATTTTTCACAAATTAAAAATAATTTGTATAAAAAAAAAATCCAATATTGTGATGCTCCAATTTTCCAATCAGTATGTTATCTGATGTTTAATTCAATTTTGTTTTACAAGGTTAAAAACAAGGAATATCATATGGCATAGAACCATACACCAATTTTAAATAGGGCAAACATTTCAGAAATAAAGTTTTAATTTGCGCCCTTAAAACAAAAAATTTAAAATATTAAAAAAAAGTATAACTGTAATAGACAAAATGAAAATTTTACACCATTTATACCTTTATTCTTTCAAATATTTTTCACATATAAGAAACAGGCACACTTAATGATTACGAGTGCAAGGAACATATTTGGATGGAACATACAATACTACAAACATGTAGTATAAATATATCAGATAAATACTAATAACTTAATTCATTATATTTATAAAAAGGCACCACATTCCATGGAGTTCATCATATTGACATTATGTGAGATTAAAAAACTACTTAAATATAATTATGATTTGCATTTTTGATTATTAGAATGCAAACAAATTTCACATGTTAATAATTTATGATAATTAAAAGTTTAAAATAATTCAAGCAAAATGAAATCTGTAATTTAAAATAAGAAATACATTTTTTTTTGTAATATAAATTAAGGACAATGTTGTTTAAAATAGCATGTTTAATTCAACATTTTTGAAATTTGAAATGTGCCACACAGAACACATTAAAATAAATCCATTTAAAATTAAATGTAGAACATTAATTTGTAGACAAATCCATGAATATAAAAATAAGTGTATATATAAAATATTTCAAATACAAATATTAAAACACAATGCATAAAAAATATGCACTAGTAGAATACAAAAATTCTTGTTACAAGAATAAATGAATTAAAAATGGACGGTTATTTTTATAAATTCATAAGTACAAAGTATAAAAAGTGCAAACATTCTAATTGTGATGTAATTCACTACAAGACTTACATATTTTTACTAGTTAGTTTATAAAGAATAAATAAGTATACAAAATATTTTCTAATTTTTTTTTCATATTATTTAATCAATATCCATGAGTTTGTTCATAGATAAATGGCATTATAATTAAAACAATTAAAGTTTACAAAATACCATCAATAAATAAAATCATTAATTCTTACACTTTTGAGATTCTTAGTTGTCACAATAATAATAAAGAAATGATACAAACTTAAAAATTCACATAGAAAAATATTCCTATCACATTTCAAGATTTACAAAATAGTTTAAAGATTCAAGCAAAAATATTTAGTGCACACATAAAACGTGTTTTAAACACGATAAGAAATTAAAAAAAAAAAAAAAAAAAAACAATAGTAAAATACTACATATTACATGGATAAATATAAAGGGTGTCTTGGTTGACTATGAGATTATATAATTAAAAGCCTAGATTAATGAACTTGATTTTAAGGAGCATCTATTATAAGAGAGAGAAACTTTATAGGTTACAATGTTTAGTTGGGGCATTTAGTAATGCAGTCGGAAATTTCGACAATTATGCAAAAATGCTTTTTATATCATGGATATGAAATAAGCAATGTTTTTTTAAAAGAAAACTTCTTTCTAAATTCGAAATTTATAGCAGCATTAGGAGGTTAAAAAATTTATGATTTAATAGTTAAAAAGTAGAAAGGGAATTATTTTTAATGCGTTATGATGAAAAATAGTAAAATAATAGATTATATAAATCTTTAAGGGAATTTAAATATTAATGGGAGAATTGCAAAACTACTTTCATTGTCAACCAAGACGCAATTAAACTATACAACTATGATTATATACCTGTACCATATAAGTTAAAATATATGAAGTGCAATTATATAAATTATTTGCCTTAAAGCATTTAAAATTTAGTTACGGAATTTCAATTTGAATTCAATAAATTGAATAAATATTTTAATTAATAGCAAAACTAAAATTTAGATACATTTGTTTTACACAAAAATATTTTTTTATTTGATTTTAAACAAACTGCTACACTGAACACTAAAATGTAAAAATTCAAAAGATAATAATTGATGTTTACAAAAAATATTTAAGAACAAAATGATTTTATTAAATAAAAATTTTGATTTGTGTATTGCACAATGAAGTAAAAGGAGTAATAACTATAAATTATGTGATAACAATATATGAATTTCGGAAAATTCATCCTAAAGAAAATAAATTCATAGAAGTTACATATTAATAAGGCAGAGTTTCAATTTGATAAACCCCTGTAGTATTACAAATGCTTCAATGTGATTAATTTGCTAGTAACTAATATACAATTCATTTTAGCAGGATTATCACAAATTCTTTAAGTACCTGAGCACATAAACATCCATATAAAATAAAATAACAATCTAAACAGCAATGAAATCATTTATAACTCTTCCAAAAAATAAATATAATTTATTAAATCATATACTTTTCTCTTGTTTATTTCATAAAAATCTTCATTTCACTAGAAATAAGAAACTTATAAAAATATAAGTGTGTAAAGCACAAAATATGACTTATAGTTGTATAAAGAAGAATTAATTTTTTGATTTCTTGCTTAGTTATAAATAGCATTTTAATAATTTAAAAAATTATATTGCCAAAATAATATACTATCAAAAAATACAGTATCAGAAAATATACTAAATAAGAAATATAACAGTCAAACAAATGTTCATTTAAATCAAGCAACACATAACCAATACTAACCAAATGCTTCTAATAAAGCAACTGAATTGAAATGCATTGTGATTTTCATTCCTGAGGTATAATGAATATACAGATACAATACATTCATTTATAAAATTAATGAAATGACATAAAATACTGTAAAATCATGCAATTTAGAAGAAAAAAATTAAGAAAGAAAAAAAAAATCGGTTTTTGCCAGAGAATTTATTTATTTATAATTGCTTTATCACTGTATACACTAAATGTAATTCATAATAAACCTTAGATGTATCATACTTATTAAAAAAATGTCATTGGAAAGACAAAAATTCCTACCAATATCATTGATAGATAATAGCAAAGATTGTTCCATAATAGTAAAATTATTTACAAATATTGCAATCACAATATTAAGAACATATCAAATCCATCAAAATAATTCTAAACACTCATAAAAACTAATATTGAAACCGTAGAAATTTCTTAACCTTCTGGACACAAAATTATACCATGAACTGATATTTATTTATTCCCTTCATATTTTTTTAATTAAAATTTAATTTTATCAAAGATTAAAAATTAATCATTTATATGTTTAAAGATTCACAATTTTTGCCATTGGAGTGCAAAAATAAGAATAACTATTAAAATGAAATAATGAATAAGAGATAAATAAAAGAAAATTAATATTATAAAACAGGCATACTTTTAAATGCCAAAGTGCATGCACCTTTCCAAGTTAATGCATAGATACATGAATAAATGCATACATGTGAAGACATTGATTTATAAAGTTACTAAGAATTAAAATTAAACTTCTCCTTTCTTAACATTCTAAAGTTGTAACTGATAAATAAAATTTCCTTTAATTTATTACATAAAAATGAGTAATAAAAGAAGTAAATACAATTTAAAATTAAAATAAATACAACAAAATTTTGAAATTATCAAGAAATTTAAAACAAATTTTAGATAAGAATAATAATAAAAAAAAACAATAACATAAAAAATATTTTACTTTTATGAAAGATACCCAGGTAAAATACTTAAATGAATAATATTTCTACCACATAATTGCATCAATATTATTTTGTATATCGTCAATAATATTTCTTAAAAAAAGTTCAGAAACAAGAGATAATTAATTTTTCATTAAATTAATCATAAATATGCTAAAATCCAAATTTATAAGGGAATCAATATTTTTCTTAGAGCACTATCCTTTAATAAAATGCTAAGTATAAATAATCGAAATATAGGTAGTAAAGAATTAATTATTTGAAAAATATAATGAATGAAATTCACCGAATGAGAGTAAAAAATGAAGATATGTAAATCAATTAAAATACATTATACTGTCAGAAAGCAAATTTGAATTCCTGACAATGTTAAAATACGAATGAAAATATCTACAAAATATGCTTGAGCAGATTTTCTGAGTGAGATTTCTTCAAATTTATGAAATGTTAACATTTTGTTGCATGATAAGAAAGACCACATTCATAACTGCAACCAGCACTAAAAATAAAAAGTGATTTCCTGTTTTTGAAGTTGATGCACCAGATCTGTACAAATCCACACTACAAGCAGGAGGGCAAATGACATTAGGAGTTTCTAAAAAAAAATTAGAATAGGTAACATAGCATTTAAATCTGAATAAAAAAAAAGATTTTAATATGATGCGTATAATCACAAATTAATAAGTTATAAAAAGGGTGTATCAAACAAGCTTGAGTAAAACTTAGATTTTATATTAATTATTAGAAATATTTATAATGCAAATTTTAGCTTCTTTATTAAAGAAACTATCTAATATTTAAAAGTGTAACACAAGTTCATAAAATATTAATAAACAAAGCAATTTTGTAACCATAAACTTCAATTGTGTAAACTAAAATATTATGGTTAAAATAATTTATAACTGTCAATTCCCCCCATTTCTTAAGAAATCGACATTGCTTTTCTTTTACAAATCAATCACATTTAAGACTTATAACAATCTAATTTTTTTAAAATAAGAAACATTTGAATAACCTAGTGCACAAACACTAGTGCAATGATATAAAATATTCATCAGAACTTTGTGAAATTTGAATATCTTGTCTTTATAATAATATAATATAACACATTACCCAGCAATTCAAATTTTATTACAAGCTTTTATCAAATGTTAATGATGGCTTTAATTGGGACAACCATAAAGGATAGCAATCACACGATAATAGCTTTGTATCAAGGTCATTTTTACATTTTAAGCATATGTAAGGCAATAGAGCATTCTGATATTGGGATTTATTTATACAATATACTTTTTGCTTTAAAGGTATTATATACAGTATAATATTCTACACATATGCACAATTTTTAAGGCAAAAATAATTTAAATAAACCAAAATATAAAAATTATATTAATTTTTTTTTTAAATTTCCAATGGCAGACTTACAAGACAATTAGAACATCAAAAGCAGGGAAGAACAAAAGAAAATAACACATTTTAGTAAATCTATAAACTCAGGGCCTGACTCGTCACCCAATATCGCTCCCAGAGGGAAATATGTGGAAGAGTAGGGCACTTTCGGGAGGTGAAGGAAATCCATTGTAAAATATAACTGAATGATAATGAAAATTTAACTTAAATTTTATAAACTTACAAATATTATGTTTTCAATTTTCATGAATACATTTTTATTCATGTAAGTTTTCAAATTAAAGAGAGAGTATGATTTAAGTAGATATTTATAACAAAACAGTTAGAATTATGAATTTAGACCAAAATAATACAAAACATTAAAAACCAATTATGATGCAACTTACCGAAAAATTCAATAACTTTTTCATGGGTTCCTAATTTGTTGCTGGCTCTACAAGTATAGAATCCATACTGTCGTTTCTCAGCGGTAATGATGCGCAAAGTGGTATCTGTGAATTCATCTGCTGTAGGGAAGATGGAGATTTTATAGTGCTGATTATCTGTCAACTGAATGTTATCTTTCAGCCAAGTGATGGAAGGAGAAGGAAATGCTTCAACATGACACTCTAAAATCTGATCATATTGAAGTGCCTGTCCATAACGAGGTCGCTCTATAGTAACAAAAGGAGGAACTAAAGGAGGGAAAAAGATTTTACTATAGCAATATAATTTAATAAAATTCATAAATTTGAGATAAATTAACTGTAAAAATTAAAATTTTTCCTATAGATACTAATCAATTTTAATGTATCAAAATGAAAAACAAATACTTTCTACAGTATTTTTAATTTTATTTCCTAGGAAAGATAAATAAAAAAATACTTGGAAATTTTTTTTCCCCCTAGAAAGGACCCTAAAATAAGGAAGTAGCTAATGTTACTAAAAAATTTCTTAAAATTGATACAATAATATATTTAGATGAGTTAGATTAAATGTTTTTATATTTTTAGAAATGAAATTTTTAAACAAAAATTAAAATAAAAAAAATATTTAGCTTTTAATTAACTTTTTATCACATAAAAGCTTTATATTCACAAATAAAAAAAATTAAGCCAGGTAATATATTAACTATTATCCTTAATATAATATATTGCTAATTTAATGTAATTAAAACATTTTTGTATCAACTGAAAGTTTCAAATTGTAAAAATATTTATAAATATAGAAATAATATGCTATAAGAGAGAGAGAGAGCACACATTAAAAAAACAACCTTAAATAAAATAACCATTTTGTTAATTGTTTACAATAGAAAAGCAACAGTTGTATTACATTTAGTAAATATAGTAAATTGCAGTGAACAGAGAAAATTAAAGGAGAACATTTTTTTAAACTAATAAACAATATTTTCCTTATTTGCAGCAGTTTGAAGACATTTTTTATTTACTGTTAGGAATTTGAAATAATCTAATATACATAGAAACAGAGGAGCTAAAATTTTGTAAATAACTAATACAGAAAATTTTTTATATAACCTAAACCAATATTTAATTATATTTAATAAACAAAACTGATATCAAAATAGTTTTTAATATTAAGACAGGTAGTCTAAATTGTATCTTTACAATTAATTCTCCTTCACTATAGCACAAATTAATAGCAAATGTATAATTTTATGATATTTAAGATTAATTTGAAATTTTAATTGTATTAAGGTTAGCATATATTGCAGATTTTCTTTAATTTAAACTGCTCAGAATTATTGAGAATAACATAGATTTAATGTTAAATTTCACAATAAAATCATGTTTCAATCTAAAATTATACATAAAGTTTCAATATAAAATTCTGAAAATTATTACTTTTTATAGAAATTATTTACACATTACATTATCCTGGGATAGAGTTAGAATCACTAGCATATATTTGCAATGCAAAATATTTCATATGAAAAGAATAACTAAAACTCTGAGTAATTCCATTGATTATTAGTTTTATTTGATAACAGAATGAAAGAAATTTTGATATTTGAAAGTTTATTTTCCAAAGTACCAATGGGATTGTAAATATTTTAGAACCAAAAGTTAAAAATACTATTTTTAAATAACTCGGAAGCAGTTTAGATGGTTTGTCACTCAACAGTCAATTTTTTGAACAAAAGGGTAATTAGCAGCATCAACCACACAAAGGTGAATTTTGAAAGAAATTCTGTTCTATCATATCTACTACTTTGTACATCTTAATATATTTGGTTATTGTCAAGAATGAACAGTATGTATCTACGGAGCAAAAATTTAAGTATGCATAACAGATAAAATAACACAACTTTATAAATACAAATTTTGGAAAATAGGGAATTAGTAGATATTGACAATTAATGCAAAGAATTAAAAAAAACCAATTTTCCTTTTATTAATGCTAACTATAGTATGTTAAATGCTTGGATAGTATTTACTATCAGTATCATTGTATTATTTAAACTTATATTTCAATATGTATCTTTTCCTTTTTCTAAAACTTACAAAATTTTGCCTTTTTAAATGCAATAGAATTTTTATTAGCATGTTCATTAAATCAATATTAACAAATTAATTATATATGTTATTAATACTAATGTAGATAAACAAAATCAAAAAATTAGAACTAGATAATTGTGAAGTTTATGATGAATGGTACCAATGATGTTATTTGCAATAAAGATATATTATTTAATTATAAAAAGGAATAAATTTCGAATGTTAGAAAAACAATCGCTCTGCTTCACTTAAAAAAGTTGATATTTATTATGTAAAAGATATCTGAAAATACCAAGAGAAAATTTAATTAGGAAAAAATAACTATAAAAAATGAATAATTTTGAAAAAATACATTTCTGATATAGAGAAATATAATCATAAGAAATTTAGTCACCTCAATTACTTACATTCTACTTCAAGACCAATGTTTCTACGAGCACCTTTCCCAACACTGTTATCAGCTATGCAGTAATATGTTCCTCTGTCATCTTTTGTAATATTGTATATTGTGAACTTGCTACCTGTAAAACCAGCACCACCAGTAGGAAGAAGCTCATTATTTTCTCGTCTCCATGATATTCTTGGTTTAGGATATCCAGTAGCATAACAATTCATTTCTACTGTTGAACCTACACTCGTTATAACAGATCTTGTACTATTATCAGATATAACAGGTGGCACTGAAAATTACATAACTTGTTAATTTAAGAGGACATACCTGTGTTAACTAGTTCAAAACAAAATTTTTTAAGACTTACATCTAACATACACCCAAACATTAGCTTTCAATTTGCTGGCAGTTCCAGTTATAATTTGGCATTCATATAATCCAGCATCAATTTCTTGAAGTTTACTAATCTGAAACAAAAATATAAAATTTAATTCCTGAATTTAAATTATGGCTACAAAGACGAAATTTTAACATAATATTAATATATTTGAACATAGGATTAATACTTAAAGTTTTGATAATATAATCCAGTAGGTGACAAAGTGTGCATATTTTCAAATAGTACAAAATTCTTTTCTGCTGGTCAGAATATGAGTCATTCTGACAGGCAGAAAAGAAAATAGCAAAACCTTTTGCTAGATCAATACGTATGGCAACTTTTAGAAAAATACTTCAGTAAAACTTCTTTTGTGGTAAAATTATGTAGATCAACAAAAACACAAATTTGTAAAGGTAACAATTAAATCAATAAAAAACCAGTAATTGAATAAAATTAAATTTTTAAACCTTTAAGTCTGGAATACAATCATTCATGGGTTCCTAGTATTTAAAGATTATATCTACAATGTTAAATAAATGTTCTATGTCAAAATAAAGTTAAATGCAACTGGTAGAAATATTTTGATCTTTATATCATAGAGATAATTTTACTCAAAAGATAGTTAATTTACGTTCATAGTAGTTTCGAACATTTATTAAACACTGTAAATATAATCTAATTTCTAACATTCTAAATTAAATAAGCACTAACAATTCAACACAAATTTACTATTAAAGAAGTAAAAATTTTAGGTTAACATTGAAAAAAAATCTATAAGATTTTTTTAAGATTTAATATGTTGGAAGAGTTCAGTGCCATAAGTGGTACTCAAGTTTTCAAGGGATTACAAAGAATTTTTTTAAAAATTATTAAATAGCAAGTTTTTTTTTTTTTTTTTTTTTTTTTTTAATTCATTTTAACTTATTCACTTTTTTACTAAGATAAAGTCTTTTGCATTCTGTTCCATCAAATATCACCAACAAATAATTTGTTCTCTTAACTTGACTAATTTCAAAACAAAGAGAATCAATGCTCCCATTTTTTAAGTTTTTAACTTACATAAATCTGCATTTGCATTGAAAAAATTCTCTCATTCAGTCATTGTAACACTTTTGGATTATTTATTTATAATCAGCACAAGTGGAAACATTATGAATATCACTTGAAAATTTGCCACCATCCAATTTATCTACATCTGAAAACTTGCAAATGATGCAAGCTGCATCATTTGCAAGTAGTTGGTTAGTGTCTGCTCTAATTATTGAAAGATATTCAGTTTGAATCCCAATTCAACCAAAGATCTCTGACATTTTCACTAATGCATAACATAAAATATGTCATGGTTATAATTGTGATCATGTCCTCCAAGTGAAATGATAATTCTGGGGGTAGTCTGCTAGTATAAATCTGCTTCTAAATAATGATTCCCCAGCTTGCTCAATTAAATGCTTTGCAAGCTTGAGACAAAAATCAGACCTTAACCTTTAATGCTTCTTGGTCTTGAATTTCTTGAATCTGCATCTTCCACTTCATTATGATACGCATGGGTTTAAGGACTTGATTGAGTGGGATAAAACGAACCAGTACATGTAAAAGAGAATGCTTTAAAGGAAATGTGTTTAAAATATATTTACAAGTCATGAAGCATTTCTAAATGGCATAGAATAACACTTTCTTTTCTGCACCAGGTAAAATTTCAACATTAGCAAATAAATTACTCTTTACAATTAAATCAAAACAATCTCTTTTTCATAACTAGAATAATAATAATCCAGTTCAAATAAGGATGCATTTCTAAGTATGGATGGTTTAACAAATTCACATTATTTTGTAAGCTATGCATAATATTCTCATACTTTTAAATCTTTGAATAACTAGATTGTAAAAAAATACTATGCATTTTATATCATTAGTGTGAAGAAAATAAGATAATCTTTATTTCAAGATTATTGAAACGCAAAATATTTTCCCCATTAATGTTATGCAATTTTAACTGAATACTTTTATAAAGATTTGTTTGAACTTTTCCATATAATCTGACATCATTTTGCATTTTTTTTTGTTCTAATCTTGGTTTGATGCATATACAAAATCATAAAAAAGGACATTTGATTTTAATTTTTAGAATGCTGAATGATGCCGGATTATCAGAATGTAGTTTCCTTCTTTGAATATTAATATTTGTTGGGATTTCATTAAAATCAATGAGCCTTTGAAACTTTTTATAAGGAAAAATCAGCACCTGCAATATATTTAAGAATTTTTTGAGCAAATTTTGTTACACAATTCTCATATTTTTTTAGACATTCCTTTCTTATGAAACTTTGGCAATATTGTAGCATATTTTTTCAGAGGCAAGGTCAATTAAATTACAAAAGCATCTAATAGTTATTATAACTTCATCCTTATATAGATTATCACCTCTTTTCATTTTCCTTGCTACATTATAAATACCAATATTAAAAAGGGATCAAAAGGCTAGAACACTGATCATTCAGCAGCCAATTTAACTTAATTTTTAAGAAGATTATAATTCCATTATTTTTGTATTGCTATTTTCATACAGATATAGAACATGAATTGTATATAGTGTAAATGTATAACAGAACTTCCTTAAAAAATAATTTTACTAAATTAATTTCATTATGAAAAATAAAGATTTAGCTTTCACTAACTTTGCTGCTAACAAAAAATGCCTAAAATATTCTATACTATCAGTAGAAGCTTAGAGATGTTTCATGAAATGTACACATTATGCATAAAAACTAGCTGATCTAAATCAAAGATAGCAAAATTAACTTTCAAATATTTTTGTTCCAAGGAGGATAAACTTGAATTACTTGGCCATATATTTCTAGGTCAGTTTAGAAGTATGAGTTTATGCATTTTCCCAAAAGTTACACAATGTTATTTTCTGAATAACTACTCGAAAGTGTTTTACAAAAATTTTGTACAAATAGACATTATAAGCTGAAAATAAATAAACCAGTGTAATTAACAATTGACAAGTTCAGAAAACATTAAAAGGTAGACTGAATGTCAAAATCCATTACAATAAGAAATTAATTTTAAAATCAAAGTACCTCATAATTTTTGCAAATTAATAATTCATATTTGTTCCTTTTTATTCACTTACACATAAATTAATATTTTGTTATAAATATTTTCATAAAAAATTGAACGCTTCATTTAAAAACATGTACATAAATATTTGCAATACTTGAGTAATAAAACATAACTTTTTAAAAATTAATTATAGGAATTTTAATATTACAATTTAATAAGGATTATTAAGATATATATCTTAGATACTGCAGTCAATTTAGAAATGATAAGTGATTTTATAGTAATATATTTTACAAAGTCGTTTACTTTTAATACAAATGTTGTATTAGCTTCATCATATCTAACAGTATACCGTTGACCAGGAACAATTTGATTTGTATTTGAAGAGATAAATACTTGTTCAGCTGGATGTTCTGGATTTGTTTTGACCCATACAACCTAGGAATCACAAAGTAAAAATAAAACATGCGTTAATTACAAGAAAAAATTATGGATATCATTAAAAACAAAGAAAATCTTAAATATAAATCTCTCTGGGTAAGATATAAAAATACTCTCATAAATTGATGATTTGATTAATCATGTGTTTGATCTCAATAATTGTTATTCCTATGGAAAAGTATCCTTTACAGGATATACAAGTATATTCTATATCCTGTAAAGATATACAATACTGGATGTCTGCCTAGAGAGGGATTTATGTCAAAAAGTATGAGCATATTTTAATAGCTAGAACCTTCCTTTTTTCACTAACAAAATTAATTCTTGATTTAAATTTGATATTATTTTTCCAATATTGAAACCTTTTTAAAATATAAAACAGTAATTAACTATAGTAAAATAAAAATTGCTCACCCTGAATAAATTTTTTATTTCATAGCAATATTTTTATATTAGCAGCAATACTAGGGTACAATCGAAAAGATTTCTTTTAAAAATTCAAAATTTCTGTTTACATTACTTAAATATTATACAATAATGAATATCTTTGAAGTTTTATCTATAGGGGTCTTCCTAATAATTATTGTGTATTTTAAAAATAACTGTTAAAATAAGAAACTAAAATTAAGACATGTTGGCAAAAATATTAAAACACAGTGACAAAATTCTCAACCCCTTCCCTCCATTTATTCTATGAATTCAATCAACCTGATAACTCAGCAATTAATGTTAATGAGCCAGTTCACTCACAACTTCTTCCATATATTTCTCTAGATCATTTATATTTATCTTTGAAATATTTCAAGTTCATCAATTTCATGAAACTGAGCTTCTGGTATGTAAGTTTGTTTTTTTTCCCATTTAAATATAATTGCATAATATGACTAGCACAGCTAAGACTTTTGCTAATTATTACACCAGTGAATTTTTTTTTTTCTGTTTCAAATGTGATATCAACAGGGAGTTTAACCACAACTGATTTATTTTTAAAATTTTCTTCATTAAATGGTACTGCACAGAGATCACATAAAACCAGCAGTTAACAGACTTGACCAGGGCAGAGTATAGTTCAAGGAAATTAACTAATTCCTGTAAACGGCAATTTTATTTTTCTTGATTAATGATTAAAATGAATCTATTATATTTTTAAAATAATCAAATTGATTGATTTAAAGTTGCACTGATGATTTAAATTTTTCTTTGAAGCAATAAAATATTTTTAAAACAGAATTAATTATTTATTTTTTAATTTTGCTAGTAATACTTTTTTATCTTGCTTATATTTAGCGGAAAGCTTAAAAAATTAACAAATTCTTTCTAAAAAATAAAAGAAATAATGACATTTGTAATATTTTTGTAATAAAAAAAATAGAATTTTATATATGACTAAATAAAAAATTCAGGGAGAGGCGGGACTTCTTAGAATTGTAAAGCATGCAAATTTTGATAATGTGCTGTTTTCACATTACAGTTATGCTAAAGCATGATTACCTAATTTATTTGCAAATATTCATTTTAACTCGCATCAAACAGATTCTTATAAACAATTTAATAGAAAAGATTTAATCCTATCATAATTTACACTAGTCTTGTTGAATTAAAAATAAAAAAAACTTTAATAATTACGATATTTAAATTAAGTATTTATAACAAAATAATTTAATATTACCACACTAAATCTATATAGAAGCTAAAATACAGTTTGTTAATATATATTTTAAAACAAAAATAGGCCTGTTAAGACACTTACTGAGTAGTCACTAGCATACTGAACTTGACATTCTAATTCCACTGTATCTCCAATATTCACAACCTTTTCCTTTGATATGAAAGAAATAATTGGACTACGTTGAGCAGATACTTTAAAAGAAAAATATCAGAATTATAAACGATAATATTTTAACATCTTTTTATTTTTGATAATAAAATTGATGATATGATGAATAAAAAAGCTAAATTAAAAAATGTCAGAGAAATGATAACTATTGATTTTCTCATGTAGAAAAAATATTGTCCTAAATAACACAAGTATTTAAAATTTTTTATAAGCCTTGTTTTGATTCAACTAAATATATTCTACGCAAAATTGTAAATTAAAAGAAAATTTACAATCTGTATTTTCTTTTCTAAATTTCACCAATATGAGTCTGATAATTTACTTTTCATTTATACACTCAGGATTAAAATGAAAGAAAAAATATTATAAAGGCTGGCAACTTTTGTGAAAATAGATATGATGCTGTTTAGGGATAAAGATAAAAGTTAATAAATAAATACCAGTAATTTTTTTATAACCAAAAAAACACCCTAGTAGAAAATATCATCCTGGTTCTACAAATAAAAATGAATAGTTTTTATAAACCCAAGCAAAAAATGAAACTATAAAAGTCTAGCATATTTAGAGATAATACCAAATCATTTTCATCATTCACTTTTAAAATAAGAAAATGTGTATTTTAAATGATTATAATAAAGCTGCAAGAAATAGTAAAAGTTTGTAAGTTGTAGTATAGATTTTAATATTTAGTTAAGAATATAAATTTATAGTTATTTTAAATTTAAAATCAAATTCATATATTATATCATAAAAGCAAAAAGCAGTTGGGGAAAAAATACTTTTTATTGGTTTAAAATAAGCAGGAGCTTTTTACATATATATAAAATATATATATATAGATTTGCACACATTTAATTTTTTGTTATAGAATTTTCTAGTTTAAGTGTGCAAAACATACTAGAACCGCATTTGGTGGGGTTTTTATTTCCTTATCAAGCGGAAAAATGTTTCGGTGAAAGTTAAATATCAGTTGAATTTTTCCTCTCTTTTAAATGTTAAAAATGTGTTAGCTTGGTTAAAACATTTTTTGTAGTACACTTATCTCATTTACTTATATAATTAATTTTGTAATATTATTCAATTTCATTAAATTATTTCATTTATTAAAATTTTAAAAATAAACACTTTAAAATGTTTCATAACTCAACATTCTTATAAAGATAAAATACTTTTGGCTTTTCTTTTTTGTTTTACTAAAAAAATGTAAACATCAATGGTTTAAAATTTTGCATATAATGAAAATTTAACGTTTTTATAATATATTAAATTATTGTGCATTTTGAGAATTACAACCACATCCCAATTTTATAACTATTTACTCCTCTGCTTATGATTTTAACATTTATTTTCCCAAAACATCTCAAAACTTCTTGATGCATATTTTTTCTTACACAAGTCCATATTATGTTTACAGTAAAATATTTATTTTATATTAATCTGATGTATTTGTGCAATATGTTATTTTCACAAATCTGCAAGAATTTGTGAAATATTATTATTATTATTATTATTTTTTTTTTTGCAATGGTATACATAGTTTAATTTGTAACATGATGAATAAAAGAGAGTTTGTTTCACAAGTTAATGAATTATGTATTCATGTTGCTAACTTTTCTGAATTCAATACATAAAATTTGGATAGTTCTTTGCTTTCTACTATACTTTATATATATATTTAATAAATCCCTTTTAGTAAAAATATTAAAATAATCACTCGAATAAATTAAATTTTAACATCATTACACGGATAAAATTTAACATAATCGAATATTTAATTTTTCAACTTGAACACAAGTTATTAAACTTTTAAATATACAAATTTTTTAAAATTTAATTTACAGATCAATAGTTTATACTTAAATAGTATAAAGTGAATGTATTAAATATACACAGAATCATGTTAAAAATTTAAATTATTTTTTGCTAGCATCAATTAATTACAAGATAGGTTGGGCGAATACTTATGTTATGTTGTATAAAAAAAAAAGTTATAGGCGAAATCACGAAGTATTTAATCAGCAGTAAATAAAAAAAATCACCCATTCTGTACTTAAAATTATAACTTTTGTCTTAAGAATTTCACGTAAGATAATTCTTGCAGAAAATAAAAAAATGCTTGATACGTAATTGAATATTCTGTTTGAGTATAACAAAGTTAATTTATAAAATTAATTTGATAACAAAAAAAAAGTTATTTATAATAGAAAAACTTCAGTAATTTTTAATTAAAAAGTTTTTATTAAATTATTTATACTACCTAATGAAGCAAAGTAAACAAACACAACAAGATAAATCCGAAACATATTTTATTTTCAAGAGTCACGCCTTTTAACAACGGAAAAACAAAGTCGCTAATTCCCTGTGTTGCCAAATTTCCATTGTAATATTTCAATATTATTTATGCACCTGTCATTGCCAACAGAAGTGAAATAAAATTAAATTAAAAGGAGTTTGGGTTAAGATCATTCCTAAATTCATTCGCGTAAGCGCTCTTCCCAATGAAACCCGTATGTTGCTAATGGTAATATTTTTTCAACATATTTGATTATTGAATTCAATTCATCATTTCAGAGAAGTATAAAACATGAAATTAGAATTAGCAATAGGAATAAATTATCTTGTTGTGAGAGAAAGCAATTTCTGTTATATCTAAAGTATACACAGCATTCCTAAAATTTTATTTAAAATGCATGCATCTACAAATTACATTAAAAACTACAAAAACGTCTTTGTAATTTGTTAACCTAAGAATATCTCTGAGGTAGCAAATTAAGCAACTAGAGTTTATAAAGGATAGCAATTTTTGGATACATACAAATATACCTCAGTGATTGAGGATTTCTTCAAAGGCATTAGAAGTGAATTTAAATAAACTGTTCTACCAGAACATTTTTCTCCTCTCTTACTTCTTCGTAATCATTTTTAGAGATCATTTATTGGAAACTATTTTTTTTCCGTTTTAAGTCCAGCATTGTTGTTTGTAAACAAATCATTCAAATACAATGATATCTCATTTATTTATTACTATAAACAAACAAAAAGATTCAAGTTCTCGTTATCTAGGTTTTATTAAATTTGTCTGAAAAAATTACATAAAGTAACATCTGAAATTCATCAAACTTAAGTAACCAACCCAAATGAACATTCTACTGTGCGAACAAAAGATGGCTCAGTAAGCATATATAATCCTCACTAATTCTTAGTAATAGCTTATTAACATTTGTTTCGTCGGATTGCTGTCATTTTCAAAGAATTAGGGATAAATGTAAATGTTCTATCCAAATAATAAAATTAGCTTCGTAAATGTAATGAAAGACCATTCAGAATAGTTACGAAAATATAAATATTAAAAATTCTAGAAAAAAGTAAAATTGATCCACTTTTTGAATTTTATCAACTTTGTCTAAGAAGCAATTCAGGTAAAACTCATTAAGAATTTCAATGGGTATTAATGCATTAAATCAAGATTTCTGTAGCTTTATTTATTAATTATTATTTTTTTTTAACTTATTTCAATGATTTTTTGTGTAATGATGGTATGGGGCTGTACATATTATCTTCAGATTTATTATTTCAAATAATATAACGAACAATGATATTTTTCATTTAAAAATTCAAACATGAATATTAAACATTTTGCATAAACATGTAGCAATATTATTTACGTTCAAAATTTGCTATATTTTTTTTATCAAAAAACTTTGCTTCATTAAATTAATCTTTTGTGATATAATGTTTTCTGAATATTTACCCACTTTATTTTTTGCTAAAAATGTAAAATTAAAAGCAATAATACGTTATTTACTGAGAAAAAATATGATTACCTTTCTAGAAAAAATAGAGTAAAATACTCGGAAAACATTAGATCATTAAAGAGTAATAAAATAAAAAACACTTTGTTAAAAATATACCAAGTTATGAAATATGAAAATATTGCTACATGTTTATGCAAAAGTGAAATACTCATGTTTGAATTTTTAAATGAAAAATATAATATAATTTCTATAATATTAAAAACTGTACAATTTAAATAGTAAAAATTTTTTTAAATTTATTGATTTTCTTTTCTTGTAATTATAAATAATATTCGTTCAATTAGTTTCATCTCCAAGATTTTTTCATTGTTTTCTGATTAGACTTAGAGGAAATAAATATATTGTCCATGGAAGAAACATGAGATTAGAACTGTAGCTATAGAAACTTTTCTATAGTTGTGCATAGAAACTGTTATTTTCTAATTTTGACAAAGAACATTTAAAAATGTTAGGGGCTCCTTGATATGAATGGTATATATATATTTATATTTATATATATATATAATAATTTAATTACAGGAATATATATATATATATATACACACTACTGGACATTAAAATTGCTACACCAAGAAAGCGATATGCTACAGACGTGAAATTTATACGAAAGGAAGAAGGTGCTGTGATATGCAAATGATTAGCTTTTCAGCGCATTCAGACAAAGCAGGCGCCAGTAGTGATACCTACATTGTGTTTAAATGAGGAAATTTTTCAGCCGGTTCCTCATACACAAATTGCATTTGAACGTTGTTGCCTGGTGGAAAGTTGTTGTGATGCCTCGTGTAAGAAGGAGAAATGCGTATCAGCACGTTTCTGACTTTGATAAAGGTCGAATTGTAGCGTACCGGGATTGCGGTTTATCTTATCGCAGTATTGCTGCTCGCCTCGGTCGAGATCCAATGACTGTTAGCAGAATATGGAATCGATGGGTTCAGGACGGTAATACGGAGCGACATGCGGGATCTCAACCGCCACCTATCATTAGCAGCCGAGAAGACAGGCATATTATCCGCATGGCCGTAATGGATCGTATAACCATGTCACGAGCCGTGAGTCAAGAAACGGGGTCGTTTGGAAGACAAGTGTCTGCTCGAACAGTTCGACGACGTTTGCAGAAGCATGGACTCTCAGCTCGGAGACCATGGCTGCGGATTCCCTTGACGCTGCGTCATAGACAAGAGCGCCTTCAATGGTGTGATCATCGATGAACCTGGGCACACGAATGGCGAGACGTCATCTTTTCAGATGAATCCAGGTTCTGTGTACAGCATCATGATGGTCGCATCCGTGTTTGGCGGCATCGTGGTGAACGCACACTGGCAGCGTGCATTCGTCTTCGTCATAATGGCCCATCACCTGGCATGATGTTATGGGGTGCCATTGGATACACGTCTCGGTCAGCTCTTGTTCCTATTGATGGTGCTTTGAACAGTGCACGTTACATTTCTGGTGTGTTACGACCCGTGGCTCTACCCTTTATTCGAGCACTGCGAACCCCTACGTTTCAGCAGGGTAATGCCCGACAGCATTCTGCCGGTTCCGTTCGGAAATTCCTTGACACGGAACATGTTTGGCTGTTGCCCTGGCCATCACGTTCTCCAGATCTTTCACCAATAGAAAACGTCTGGTCAATGGTTGCCGAGCGTCTGGTTCGTCACCAAACGCCAGTGACTACGGTTGATGAACTGTGGCATCGTGTTGAAGCTGCATGGGCATCTGTACCTGTACATGCAATCCAATCTCTGTTTGACTCATTGCCTAGGAGTATAACTGCTGTTATTACTGCCAGAGGTGGTTGTTCTGGGTACTGATTTCTCAGGATCTATCCAGCCAAATTTTTTGAAAATTTAATCACTTGTTATTTTTAGTATAATATATTTGTCCAGTAAATATCATTTTATTATCTGCATTTCTTCCTGGTGTAACAATTTTAATGGCCAGTAGTGTATATATATATATATATTTCTGTAATTAAATTATTTCATTATTACTGTGTGCTGTTCAAATAGTTATTCCTATAATATTGGCCCACACACACGACCTTTTTAAATACAGTCTCATACTTTCTTTTAACATTTTTAACATTTTAATTTTAGATAAAGCATCGTTGAGATGGTCACAACTTAGTTTAACAATCTCAAATATTAGGGAAGTCTCTAATTTTTTTTTAACATTTTATTTTAAATTTTTAACATTATTAAAAATGAGAATTGAATTTTGATATCAACAGAATAAAGAGTGCCAGTTCAAGTGATTGAAATTGTGGATTTCTGCATATTCAGTCATAAGAGTATGGAAATCCCTTACTTAAATCCTAATCAAAATGATTTGCAAAGAGGTGAAAAAGCTAATTTTACTTCACTACCATAAATTGAACATTTTCCATGAGAAATTGTTTACTCTTCTGAAAAACAAACTTCAATATTTTATAAGGAATAAAAATTACTATAATTGTAATATGTGTTTGAAATTAAATTTAAATAAATTAAAAACATTAAATTAAAAATTATTACAATTAAATAATGTTTATCTCTCATCAATAATTATATTTTATGATCTTAAATTAGTCACATTATAAGGAAGCTCTTGTATTTCAAACTACTCTATAGTAGTCAAAGCGTGTATGTCCAATAAATTGAGACCAATAAATATAAATATGACCAATAAATTGAGTATTAAATTATATCAAAATAAAGAAAATTTTCCATTTGTTGTTGTCTTGTGGCAGCTAGGCTGGCATTATGGTGTGCGGTGCTCCATTTTTTAAATTTAACCATTTTTTGGTGTGGAGTCTGACTTTATCAGTACACACCTGCCATAGAGACCCGTTTATAGAGTAGGCAATCATTGACATGCCATTCATACAATGGAAGGGCAAAGGAAGGATAGACAGAGAGAGAAAGTACATCAATGTCAGAACTGGGATTCGAGCACATGACCTCCGAATCCGCAGTCAGTCACTCTGACCACTAGACAGGGATTTTTCCATTTGAAGTAATCATAAGGTATTTTCAACATGAAAAATCATTAAACAAATTATGAAAAATCCAATGATTCTTGGATAAAATCATTGGATTTCTTATAATTTCATTAGTGAACTTTTATCTTTTTTTATAAACTTCAATATTTAATTAAAGACATTCCAAGATTTTAACGCGTTGGTCAATTCTTACTTAAAAATACATAACTACTTTTTGTTCAATAAATGAAGAGTTTCAGTGAATTATTATGATATATATTTCAGTTATCGATTTTTTATTTATCAGAATCTTTTATAAACATATATTATTTATACATATATATATGCATAAATAATTTTGATTTAATATAAATTCAGTATCCCCATATATGATTTCTCGCCAAATCTGGCGCCCTTTGTTTACTTCGTAGTGTTGCCGATTTTAGCTTTTGTTTTTATTGTAGTGTAGCCAAATTCAATTTTATTTATCATCCTTTTTTGTTGCCACTATTCGTTTTTCTCGTGTTTTACATACATTTTATAGCTATTTAAATTTTACTTCAACTTTCTTTGTTCTAGAACATTCTTTGTTCCACGTTTCTATTGGAATTGGAAGCCATTTGTCTTTTGTTTGCTGTTGGTGCAATTAGGGGATTTCCCCTCAGTTGTGTTTCGCAGTCGCCGGCGTCCAATCATCGTAAATTTTTCTTTTTTACAATTTCTTTTACATTATTTCTTTTTATTTGGTTTATTTACTAAACATATTTATATTATTATCTTATTAATTTAATTTATTATTATCTTATACATTTTTGTTAATTTATCGTTATATTTTCATAATGTCTCATGCTCATAGTGTTGTTGAGAAATTTCAACAGATTATTTTAGCTAAAATTAAAGAAACCAATGATGGGTATTTTAATTTTTCAAGCCCTAGGCTAACAGTTCGAAAACCCGGAATCGTAAATAGAATTTTTTTAGTTCAATTGGCTCAAGATTCGCAATTATTAATTAATTTTCTAACAGAAATAGGCTTATTAAAATACGCGAATTGTAGAAAATGTGGATCAAAAATGAAGATTACCCCAAAGAAAGGCTATTCCGATGGTTTTTCTTTTGTTTGTAAGAAAAGTATTGATGGAAAGCAATGCAACACTGAAAAATCTATTAGGCATGGTTCTTGGTTTTCAAATTCTAAATTAAAATTGTTTGAAATTTTATATATTACTTACGAAATTTTAAGGGGATTCAAAACGGAACACATAATTGAAGAGTATTCCTTCTCAAAACCTACTTTTTATATGTTTTTTTTTAAATTTTAAAAAGTATATATTTGAAAAAATAGTGTTTGCATGCTTTTTTTTTAATAAAATGTGACGCTGGTGACAACGAACAAAATGTCGAAATAAACGTACCACTCGGCATATCAGCTGAACTACGTATCAAGTAAGTCCATCATTTATATTTATTTCCCTTTTTAAATTTTCTAAAATGCTTATTTTACGATCGTACTTTGGGAAATTTCCCGTTTTAATAAACGTGTGCTTAACTTAACGACAAAAAAAAAAAAAAAAAAAAAAAAAAAAAAAAATTGTTGCATTCGCCAATATATGGGGATATTGAACTAGTTCCTTTGATTTTTATAATTTTAAAAATTTAAAAGGTGTATAAATTTGATTTTCATACCTTTTATTTTCATACCTTCACACACACACACACACACACACACACACACACACACACACACACACACACACACACACACACACACACACACACACACACACACACACACACACACACACATATATATATATATATATACATATATATATACATATATATATGCATATATGTATGTATATATATGTATATGTACATATATATATCTATGTTGATTGCAATTAGTGCTGAAATAATTCATTCTTTTAACTATCTTTTAATTTTTGCCATTATATTTTGACTGTAGGAATAAATAAATAAATTTATTATTTAGCATATAATATTAAAAATATAAAATATTTGTATATTTCTCTATATATATTTAACATTTCTAACTTTTTTATGTATTTTCTAAAATAAAAATTCTCACAATAAAAATAAGTAGCTAGTTTGCCTTATTTTTAATCAGTTTTAAACTTTTTCATTCTCGAACATAAATGATAAAATCCTCGAATAAAAGGAAGCTTTTTGTTTTAGCATCAGTAAATACACAACATAAAAAGATATATATATAATTTTTATTAAACTAAATTTTTATTTTTTTATTTGTAATCAATAATTAATTATTAATTTTGAACAAATATGTTAAATGTTACGTTTTATCACTTTGACAGAAATTAAAGAGGAAAAGAATTATCTTTTTTAATTTCTTACATAAATTATTCAATTTTTCTTTTTTATAGAGAAATAATCTGTCGGATTTTACTGAGTGATTATATGTTTGTGATGAACTGAAAATCAAAATATTGTATAAATTTATCAACTATAAAGAGGTTGTTTCTTTCATTACAGTTGACATCCTGAGTACGCCACTTTATTACGATTCTCATTGGTTTAAAATATCCAGACGTCAGATAATGTTTTACCCACGTCACATCGTATTCAGACAGCCTTGTATATCCGACTTGTTGACGAATTTACTGCTTGCCTTCAAATCACATTCTTCAAGCGGCAGCAAACAATGCGAATTTCACCGTCGAATGTCTGAGAATGGTGTCGAAATTCATTTTGTTAATAAAGTGATTTCTTATATAAGAACCAAAGCCATTAACACGGTGACAACAGAATAGAAGTAAAAAAATTGGGGGGGCGGGGCGGCAGTTGGAAACCAGACAAAACATCCATTTTATAGTTAGTTTAATCGGCAAGAACGATTTAAATTTTTGAAAATTTCATTAACAGAATCCTAAATTAATAATTGGAATATTTGTAAGTAATTTACAAAGTTAGTGCGTAAATTACCTATTGTCTAAATAATTTATGTTTAAATATTTATTTTTCATTCAGCAATTTTTAATAATATATATATATATATATATATATATATATATATATATATATATATATATATATATATATATATATGTATATATATATATAAAACCTTTCTAATCATATTTAAAAAGCTGGAAAGGGAAAATTGTTTTAATATTTCACCTTCAAACGGCACTTTCTACAGTCATTTAGTCAAGTGTGCATTTGAAGCCAGTTATAAGTTTGAATTTAATACTGCCTTTTTTAATTAAATCCCAAAGATGTCTCATTCTGAAATTTTTCATTTCACCAGAATAAGTGAAGACTGTGTGTGTGTGTGTGTAGACAGATAGATTTCACTTTATTCCTTTCAAAATATAATTAAATGAAAGTGTGTTGTCAGAATTTTGGAAATGAAACTCTATTAATATGCCTATCATCTCCAGAAGTGGAAGTTTTTAATAAAAATCATCGATTAGGATAATTTCTCCTGAAAAGACTTTCATAGATTTCACTGTCCCTTTTGAAATGAAATGCTCATCGACAGTATTTATGGATAAAAAGTTTTCACAAGATTTACTTATTATCCCGACGACTTCTTTTACTGAAAAAATATGACGCCAAATAGTGCGATTTAATGCCAAAAATCGTAGCTTTACTTAATCTAAAATAACTTTAGCTCTTGTTTTGTGGTCACGGGATTCATTATGATCAAGCATCTACCTGAAAATTATATTACGTATATTACTAATGTTTTTAATTCTTGCGTAGATATTAATTATTTTCCGGATTATTGGAAAGAAGCTGAAATTATCTTATTCCCAAAACCTGCAACAGATCTTACAAATCCAGAAAATTACCGGCCCATTAGCCTTCTACCAACTTTATCAAACATTTTTGAGAGAATTATCTACAATAGGCTAAAACCTTGTTTACCTCTTCTCCCCATTGAACAATATGTATTCAGACAGGAACTTTCCACCACTAAACAACTTATTAGAATTCTCGAATTCATAGGAAAAGGTTTCTACCTTAAGGAACACTCTGCATTTTTAATGTTAGACGTGGCCAAAGCCTTTGATAGGGTTTGGCACCAATGCCTTGTTTATAAATTATTACATCTTGGAATAGCACATAATATTGTTTACATTATAAATAGCTACCTTTCTAGTAGAAAGTTCCATATTAAATTAAATAACTGTATTTTTACTACTAGACCAATTCAATCAGGAGTACCGCAGGGAAGCATATTGGGTCCAATTCTCTATCTATATTTTACTGTAGACTTTCCTCTTAATGATGACATGCACAGCTTTACTGCATTTTATGCAGATGATACTTGAATTGTTGTAAGATCAAAAAACCCAAATTTAGCCATATCTAAACTACGAAATAAAATTACTAATATTGAAAATTGGTGCAATAATTGGAAAGTTGCTATTAATGCATCAAAATCAAAACTTATAAGCAGAAAACCACGAAAACTTAAAGTCAATAATCATCTCTATATTTTCGGCCGGCAAATAGAAAAAGTCAATAAAGCAAAATACCTTGGATTACTCATCAATAGCCAACTTACCTGGATTGATCATCTTAAATCAAAAATATCTTCTGCTTGGAACTCGTATTTTAAAATTAAAGCTCTTATAGGACCTCAGTCAAAATTCAACGTCAAGCTCAGAAAATTACTGTATATTACCATTATCAGACCAATCATTACTTATGCTTCCCCTGACTGGTGTTCTCTTTAAAATCAAGACAATAAACTTTTAAATACTTTTCAGAATAAACAGTTAAGAAAAATTGTCAATGCTCAATTTTTCATTCGCAACAAAAATATCAGACATGATCTTAATATTGAAGAGTTAACCCATCATATTCAAAAACTGAACGAAAATTTCTACAAGCAAACATCCAAGTGTACTGCTGGTGACTTTAACAAACTTTTCAATGCTCATATTCTCCCAGGGGATGTCCAAGTCAAACCTATTGCGGCCTTTTTCACACACATCGGAGGCAATAATTTCTAAGGCCTTAGCCTAATTTTTTATCATCAAATCTTAACTTACAATTTTAAGCTTTGCATTTCAATTCTACTTAATTCAGATGAATGAGCAGATGCCTTTGGACAGGAACTCAGTTCTTTATCAACAAAGAAGAAGGTCAAATGATTTCAACATTTGACACTAAATCGAAACTTTGTAGACACGGGTTTTTCCCTTAAAAATTATCGGTAGGCTGTATAAATCTTACAGATGAAAAGGGATATATTTATAGAAAAAAATTATTATTGGAAAGAGAACATTTGAGTGCCCTACTCTATAAGAATTTAGTTAGCGTAAGTATCCAAAAATAAGAAAATACTGTTGAAAATTCTCTAAAATTTAGCTATTTTAAATAGAAAAAGTTGAATTGCTTAATAACTAAAATAAATGAGCATAAAACTGAGGCATCAATAGATCAAAATACTTAAGACGTAAGTCTTGATGTCTGAAAAAAATTCAATATATTATTAATTAATATGAAAACACATAAGTTAATAAAATAAAATATACTAAAATTAAAAATACTCTTTCGATATTGCTCAAAAGTTTTTTAATTATCACGAATTTACATGATAGAGAAATAAAAAATTGTTAATAAAATAAAATTGTTATAAAATTTATAAAACAAAAAGAAATAAAAAAAAAAAATAAAATAAAATTAGTTCCCGAAAATATTATATTTTTTCAGGCAAAAAATAAAAATATTATGTTCTTAAAATATCAAAGATTTATTTTCTGTAAATTAAAAAAAAATATTAATAAAATAAAATGTTGCAAATTAATTTGATATATTGCAAATATTTTAAAAAAAATTATTTTTCCACATCTAAAGAACAGAATACTTTTTACACTGTAAATGAAAAAATAAAAAATAAAATAAAATTAATACATTTTCGCGAGACATCTATGGTTGCATGAAGTAATTGTGATTCGTATTTCAAATCCATGAAAATCCGAACTCTTGCCTTAAGCAAATACACTGCTTTCTGATGCAAAGTTATTTTGATAAAATCATATCTTCGAAAATAGCTCATGTCAATTTATTCGCTTACGTAATCAGATATGGAAAATTCTTCTGATGATGTACGAGGTCCTCAAAATAATGTCTTAAAAATTGCTTGAATGCTAACTAGCTTAAAAATTAAACTAAGAGAGAGAGAGAGGGTGGAGGGAGGGAGAGAGAGAGAGAAATGTTTTGATAAAACTGGAATTTGAAAAAAAGTAAAGATTTTCGCTGAATGAGATGACCATATAAATGAAATGAATGAAATTCGATCCGGGAATAATACGAAAAAAAAAAAGTTTTTTGTAAACTCTTGTGGATAGCTTTATATCCTTTAATCCCATCAAAGCCGATCCTAGAAGTGGTTATTTTGGAGTTCATCCACTTAGATTTTGTTATAGATATTGTTTTTAGATACTATTTTAATGGCCAAATACGAGCAGTATCAAGATTATCTAAAATTCTTTTATCAAATCTAAACATGGATTATCCTTTCGTTTTATTTACTTTAATATTTCTTTCCATTTTGTGTGTGTACTAGAAGTTTATCTATTTCAATGTGTTCTGTCTTACTTAATGTTCTTTTTCTTGAAATTCCGGTTTGTTTTTATTTTTTTATATAAGTCATTTTTAAAATTTTTAATTTATTTATTAATTTTATCATCATTAAATAATTATTCATAATTATTATATGCAGAGGATATCCAATCTCTGATATTGTACTTTCCTAATTCTTGAGCTCGTTTATTTAAAAAATAAGTGTTTACATATGGTTGGAACATATGTTTACATATGGAAAGTAAAATATACTATCAGTAATTCATAATCTTAATCTAGTAACAAATAATCTTAATTTTTGCAGAAATTGCTTAAATGTCGCTATCGATATAATGGTGTTTAAGTTGCTTTCAGCATGTTAATCTTTCAAATTATAATTCAAGTTTACGCAATCCTTATTCATAAATTCAAATCGCTAATTGTCTCTTTCAATGAATTTTATATATGAAACTGGAAGTGAAAATTTTTGCATATTTATTCATTGTAGAAACTTACATTATTTGGGATATAATTACGTCAAGGCAAAAAATGTCATTTGTTAAATTTTTCTCTATTTTACATTTAATGACTTTGACTATTTTCTGAGATTATTAAAATGCACACTTTATACTTATTTTAATTTTAAGATATTCATCAGTTTATAGTTCAATTAAAAAAATCATTCGTCCTGGGGTAAACAAACCAATCAACAAGTAGATATAACAAATAATTTACCGTTTGGGGATTAATAGTTCTTTGTTGTATTAGTGTAAAAATTTCTATATAATGTTTGTAAAAAATAAATATAAACCCAACAATAAGGAATAAAAAATTTAATATTTTTCTTTGTTCAGCTTTGTGGATCGTTGTTCAAGCATATTCTCTATATTGTTGTCAGAGCTAGATTAGAATTTTGCAACAGATTTTTATTTTCCTGTCTTCATGATAAAATGAACAGTCTTTATTATCAGCTGATAACATCCGATAATATATATTTCATTTTTACACTAGTCGCATGTTATATATTTATTTTTCTGATGTTATTTATTTTATATTATAGTAAGCCATTCGTGTACTTTACTAGAAGATAATGTTGACAATGGTGAAAATACAATACGCATTAAATAATAGTAAGCTTTGCATTATTCAACTCATACCATTATGGGAAAATCCAAGACATTTGAAATATAGAATGGAATATTATATATAACATATATTCTATAATAATATTGTTGGTATTCTATTGGGTTTCTACTTCTGAAGTACGAAGGCTCCTACCCAGAAATTTTCAATTGACTGGTAGAAACCAACTCTTGCGATGTGCAGGTAAGCATGCTGATGTATATGCACATATTCTCCTCTTATATTCTTCTTACCATGAAATACGTTCTGGAACACAATGTTCCGGTCTGCCACATCCACACAGACTCTAAATCTGTTCTTTTTCAGCCCTCTCTGCTACAGTCGTCATCAGTAGTGACGTAATCTGCGACATTAGGGAGATTCTCACGAACAACCCCCAAACTTTTACCTTTCACTGGGTAAAAACACATGTGGGCATCCGTTTCAATGAGGAAGCGGATAAAGCCGCAAAAGACGCAACCACAAATGAGGATATTGGAATCACGATTCGACTTAGCAGGCAACAGCTTATCACCCTTACCAATGAAGACGAACTGCACAGATGGCATGCTTGAAGGACTAGAGAATGGAGTCCTTCAAGCATGCCATCTGTGCAGAAGAATGAATTGCCATGAATTGCCCCAGGACTAGAAGAATGAATCGAGTTTTCTAGTCCTGGGAGTGCACCCCCAAGACTAGAAGACTCGATTCATTCTTTCTTAAAATATCTAGAAAAAGAATCTCTGCAGACTTTTACTTCAGACAAGAGGACACCTGCCTACATGATGGAGAGACTCAAGACATCAATCACCTCATAATCGACTGTGATCACTACGCTGATGTCAGGACATGCCATTTCCCAAGTTCTGCCAGAGCTGATAGAGCCCTACAACTCCTTCCCAACAAAGACTTCCAGAAGGGGATCCAGGAGATTCTACTACAAGAGATGCACTACCGACTCACTGGCTGGCTCCACTTCTTTTCTCTGTACATATGTAAATTTTATTATCTGTATTTAATCTGGTATCATACTGTTTTGTAACCTTGTTTGTATTTAATTATTATAGGCCAAACTGGCCTCCTCTTTCAGTCAGAGTGAGTTCCAATGAACGTCTCTCTCGCCCCATCACTTTGAGCCTTTTTTTAATAGTGGTTTGGGTCACCCCACCACTTGCTGGGAGTTTTTTGGGTCATTTGACCTTTGCGACAACCTGAACCTTGGATTCGGCCTTGTGGTGCCTCTCTTGACTGGATTACGCATCAACGTTCACTCACCGCATACCTTCGGGGTGGGTCGGTGTTCTATTCAGAATTATATTCTCCTCTTATCTTTTATTAGATGGCTCTAATGATTGTATTATAAAAATCGTTAAATTCCTAGTTCAAAAACTGTATTTTTTATATATTTATTTTATGAATGCTTTTTATATTTCGTGTCTAGGGCTGTTGTCCCAGCAGTATGTTTCCCTGTACCTAGCCCTGACTCTACCAGTTAGATAAAAGCAGCTGCGTAGAGTCTTGGGGATTTTTTTTTAAATTTTTTGAATTCATTTTTGAATTTAAATTTTTTTTTTAGTGTTTATTGGAGAGCAACAAAAAGTGAAATCTTTTGAATTCATATATGACTGAAAATTGAAAAGTTCTGAGAAGTATTTTATGTTCTAAGAGGTTTAATTTTGTTTGTTTGTTGCTCAACAGTCATTTTTGCTAATGAGAGCTAATTTTTGCTAATGAGAGATAGGGATCCACGATTTAAAATGGACTGAGTACCACTACAAACATTGTTGCTCAAGGTAGTGTTTGCGCCAGTATACTTGTCGGTATTTAGCTCAGATCTGAGCTCTACCAGAAAAGTGGGAGTCTTCTAATTAGAAACAGTAACAAGTAGAAGACCCCTTGCCACCCCTAGAGATATTATTTCACTTGAAGAACATAACGACCACGGGTAGTGGTAGCCTAATGGTTAAGGTATCGGACTTCCGTCCACTAAGGCGGGTTTCGATTCTCAATGCCGTCAAAGACCCACCGAGTACATGTGATATACACGCTCGTTAAATCTATGGAATTGAGAATTCTGTAGTTGGTTGTTGAGCAGTTACCATGGGTTTATACCCTGATAACTGTCTGATCTGGAGAGAATTTCCTCCCCCTCCAGATCAAAGTCAAAATTAAGGGAATGGATCCTCTGGTGGGGCTATCTATTGGAAGAGTTTAAAAGCAAAGTCATACTTTCGCCTTCATGGTGCTCTGTAAAGAGAATGACTCATCCTTCTACATAATTTCGTCTAGCCAAGAGTATAGCCAGCTTGGCTTTTGTCCAAGTGTTATAAGTAACAACAACAACATACTTCGTGTCTTTACTGTATTATGAAATTGTTGCGTATTTCCTTATCGCATTATACAGGCTGGTGCAGAGGAAATGCATGTTTTTCGAACCGCTAGTACGCGGCGACGGGAGAGGGTAGTGACCTTGAACGAATGTTGGTAGACGGCCCATACAAAGCCGTTTCAGTCGCTATGGAGCGTAGAACATCGTGTGTTCGTTGTCGAGCAGTTTTTTTAGAAACAATGATTCTGTAGTCACAGTGCAACGTCTTTTCCGTCAATATTTTAGAGTTGGACGTCGAGGTGCAGTGCCTGATCGAAATACCATATTCCGATGGGTTGCAGCGTTTAGAAGTACTGATTCTGTGATGAAAAAGAAACCATCTGGTCTTCCCTGTTCAGTTCGTACTCCGGAAAATGTAGACCGAGTCAGAATGGCAATTGTTACTAGTCCTAGACGATTAGACGACATGCTGTAGTGCTGGGTATGTCACGTTGTTCGCTTCACCGCATCTTACATGATGAACTCAATTTCCATCCGTACAAAATAATGATCGTCCAGCAGCTTAATGAAGGGGATTTTGTACAGCGCATAGAGTTTTGTCGCATAATGGATGAAATGTTTGCGGAAGATCCAGATGCTATAGTCTTCATGAGTGATGAAGCACATTTTCATCTTGTTACGTCAATGTTCAAAACTGTCGGTATTGGGCATCGGATAACCCACAAGAATTTCACCAAAGACCTCTGCACAGTTTAAAGGTAACAGTGTGGTGCTGCGTTTCTAAGTTGGGGATTGTTGGACCCTATTTTTTTGAAGAGGAAATAATTGCAGTTACTGTTATAACACCTTGCTACGTTGAAATGTTAAACAACTTCCTTCGTCCAGAACTTGAAAGGCGTCAAGTGAACATGAGAGACATTTGGTTTCAGCAGGATGGTGCCACAGCTCACACGGGGAGAGCATCCATGGTAGTGGTTCGACAAAAGTTCCCAGGACATGTGATTTCGAGATTTGGTGATATTCATTGTCCCCCTTGCTCACCCGACCTGTCGATATGTGACTTCTTTTTGTGGGGACATTTGAAATAAAAAGTGTACATCAACAAGTCTCGCACACTCGATGACCTTAAGAACTCCATTCATCAGGAAATTTGAAGCCGTGCCGAATGAAATGTTGGAGAGAGCCGTCCGTAATTTTCAGAAGAGGATCCAAATTTGTATCCAGCAAGAAGGTCGTCATCTCAAAGACATTATTTTCCGAACCTAAATATGGTATGTAATTTCAAAAACTGCATTAAAAAACCTATAATATCATATAGGTTTTTATTATTTTCAACCCATTGTGTCCCAGTAATTCAATATTAAAAAACATGCGTTTCCTCTGCACCACTTTGTATTTAAAAGGGTTCAAAACTCTCCTACTTACTAATATTTTTATACAACAAATAAATTAAACATGCGAAAATCATTTAAAATTATACTCAAAATTGATAAAATATCGAAAATTTTCATGTAAAAAGGTACTTTTCTTACTTTTTTTCAAATGTAAATTAAAAATTTACATTAATTCATTTGCATTAAAACTTTTGAACCCCAGTTATATTAAAATCTACATTTTTTGTTATCTAGAACAGTTCGAATCATCATTAGTGTTTCTTTCAATTTTTATCTGAAGTGAGGAATCATAGTTCTTATTGGACAATGTTTCAGGAATAAAATGCATAAAAATTTAAATTTGTTAATCCTTAGAAGATATTTCTGTAGGTATTACACTATAGTTTTATGAAAATAAAAAAAAATATTTGTAAATTATTCTTTTAATTGAAGAAAAAATTAAATATTTGAAATCTAATTTTCATATTTTATTCATGAAATCAATAATAATAAGTGATAAAAATAAATGATAATTGTCATTAATTTCACTAGGGAGTTATGCAATTTTATTTTTTTTGGGTGGAAAGGGAAGTTGTACAAAGTGGTCAAAAATGTGCTTACAGAATACCTGAACACACCCGATCATTTTTGGATTACCACTTTTAATTTTTCATCAGTCTAAGTTTTTATAAAGCTTCTATGATTAATTGTATAATTACATTCTGTATTTTAATTCACATCAATCTTATAAATGTGCTTTCCCAATTATAAATTTAAAATATACGTGTTCGTTAAATCCGTGGAATTGAAAGCCCTGTGGTCGGTCGTTGAGCAGTCTTCGTGGGTGTAATGGTCTGGAGAAAATCCTCTCTCCCTCCAAATCAGTGTCAAAATTGAGGGAGTATATCCTTTGGGGATGCCATTTATAGCAGAAATTTAGCGCAAAGTCTTACTTTCACCTTCGTGATGGTCTGATTAAAAACGAAAGACGCACCCTCCTGACTTTTAAATTCGCATAGACAACGACATAGTGAGCTTGGCTTGTCCAAGTGTCATAAGTAACAGCAACATAAATTTAAAATACTCATGCTTAATAGTTTTAACACAAATGACAGAAGTGGTAGTTTTTTTCTTAACAAACAATAACAGGCTCATAATAAAATAATATCTTAATTGAATATCTTAAACTTACTTTTTATAACAAAATTTCCTAAACAGTTTAAATTCTTAAAGATTTCCAATTTTGTTGTTGTTAATCCCAGAAGACCCAGTTCCAATACTAGACCAACTATGCTACAGCCAGGAAATCAAAAACATTAGGGGCTTCAAAAAGCCTTTTCCAAGTCAAAATTTAAGCAGCTCAAGATATGCTCAAACGATGCCTGTTCAGCTTTACATTTTGTACACAGACTAAAAGTCTTTTGATATTTCCAATTCTATAATAATCAAGGAAAATTTGTTGAAGTGTACAGTGAACTTACATCAATATAACTATATTGTTAATACGTAAATATTCATTTCATATTTTAAACTAGCATGTTTGCATCTAAAGTACTTAGAGTGGCCATGAATTATAGTTCTATTTATATCGACTCATGTCTTTATTTCCTCATTACTTTTAAAAATCAAGTAACAATAGTTTCATGAGCTTATAACCTTCATTATTTATTTTATAACTTAATCTGTATTGTTTCATACAAGATTTTTAATTCTACGAGTTTTGCATTTTTCACATGATCTTGTAAATCATTTAGATCAATTATGACGATAGCATTTATGAAAGTGACGTAATGAATTGATTATGAAAAGGAAATATTTGTTTCCTAAAAATAGGAAAATTTAATTTTTAATGAATTTTTTATGCTTCAAATCGTATTTACAAAATGCAGCTAAAGCTGTCACAACGAAACGCACTATAGAAAGATATTGTTGGTGATTTTAATTAAATATTTTATTTTCAATAACATTTTTTCAAGGCATACTTTTTGTAAGGAGATTTGATCAATGGAATCTTCAATATTTAATTATTTGTAATCAATTTTATTTTTTGAAAGATCTAAATAATTATCAAAAAAATTTTATGATTAAATAACATTTCAAAATGATAAAAATGAGTTTTACACTGGTTAGATAACAATATTCACTTTCAATTTGATTTTACCCATAAATTTTCCAAACAAATGTCTTAAATTAACAGGATATTTTTCAGGCCCTAATCCCTACAATATCAAAACTTATAAACTTATCATTATATAATGCTATATTTTTCAATGAATTTTTAAAAGCATTTCAACAAAATTATAATATATTTAATTACTTGGCAAAAGTATATCATTGACATATTTTATTTTTATTAAATGATTTATTTTAAATTGTTATTCATATTAAGGAAATATATTTTGCAATCTTAAGCTTCTTAGATCAATTAACAAAATTGTGATTTAATAGTTGCATAACATTAATTTTAAATAAATTTTTAAGATTGACCAATGATTTTTACTGGTTTATTTATGAATGGGCCACGTTTTTTATGCATAATAAAATATACGATTTAGTAAAAACATATCTAATTAGGATGATATGCTTAATTTATAAAAACATTTTTTGCATACATTGAAAAAAGATTCCTTTAAAATTTAGATGTAAAAAACTAGTAAAAAGTATTTGACAACCTGATTTTAATTACGATTTGTAGATTAAAATTTAAACTCAACATTCTAGAAACTTTCATATTATAATTTTAAAAGAATGTATATCAGATTTTTTTATGTTTCATATCAATTTCTTTCTAAAATCCTTATGAGAGAAAATCTTATATTCAGATTCTGTTAAAACCATTTGAGATTTCATAAAATATTTTTATCTGTGCATCACTGGTTAAAGAAAAATTAATTAGACGTGTGAAGTAATTCTGGAAAAAATGTTTATTAGTAAATAATAGAATAATTAAATTCAAGCCGAAAAATATATAAAAATATGTAAATGAGTATTTTAAATGAACTGATAGTGAAGTTCTGACTGAGTTAAATAAGAAATTTAATAAATATGAAATTAGAAATTTATAAGTAAAAATTCATATTGTTTTTGATAATTTAAGAAATAAAAGAAGCTGGAAAAAATTAAATGCTATAGTATATACCGAGTTTCCGAGTCAAAAAATTGAAAATAGTTGTCTGTGACTGTATGAGAGTGGTGAAAATATCATAAGTTATACTGCTTTTTAAATTGATTTAAAAATTTCCTTACACTTGTATGAAATCATTAAATTATTTTCTTTTCTCATGATTTTTGTTTTGTGTTATTTAAAAAAATTCAATATTTAAGATAACAATACTGATAGTTTTTTTAATTTTTAAAATATTCGTTTTTGCTTTGAAGATTTTTTTTTCAAATGACTATTTTATATTTTTAAATTTTTTTTAGTTCAAATAAATTTGTAGCTTTCTGTTACTTCACAAATTTTACTCTTCTTAGCTTTTCTCTCTCTCTCTTTTTATTTTATTATTATATTTTTCTCCTAAGCTATCACATGGAATTTTTAGATTGAAAGATGATGTTTTTGACCTATTACAACAGTAGTGTCTCTGTTTTTCTGTCATTTTCATATTATTAATTGAATAAATTTGATTTTTTCGAATGAAAATTGAAAAAAATGAGTAGAAAAAAATGAAAAATATTTACAGTTTTTGAATATTTATGTTAAATTTGTGTGTCAGAATATACAAATATCTTATGTTAACAGCAATATTTCTAATTCTTTTAAAGACATTTTTGTCTCAAAAATTAAAAAATATAAGGAGGAACAACATACATTTCAGATAACGAGTCACTTTGCTTAAAAACAAGTATCCAAAAGTCTGGAACATGAAATATTTTTCAGTCTCTAATTGCAAAGACTGTTGAAAGAGAATGACTTTTAATTTTAAAAAACTCTATTACATAGTGATTTAGAAAATCAACGTAACCTTGCTAAATGAAAAAATATAAATGAAGTAAATATTGAAATTATTCCTAAAAACACATGCAAACGAACAATTCTCAAATGATAAAACTGCTTTACGTCGTTCTCTGTTTCTGACAGTCCACATGACGCTTGTAAAAGGATATTCGATAGCGATTAATGTGTGTGAACGAGTATCGGAATAACACGTGTGCTTCTAATTGGATCGGTGATAGAAGTTGCCAGATTCCCAAACAAGATTGAGCCTGTTAGTAATCGAACTACTGAAACGTATCTCCAACTATTATTCCAAGTATCATTTTTACCTGAATTGGAATCCAATTTTCGCCAAGTGAAACGTATTCTCAGGAGGTCAATTCCTTATTTAATAACATTAATATATTATTACTAGAATAATATAAAATTGAATAAAACGCATAATATGTACTAAATAAAGTATTCCGTAATGCAAATGAAACATTTAGAAAAATATTCAAGAAAAAAAAAAAACGGAATTTTGTAGAAAAACATACACAAAATGATAAATTCCTTTATATGCTTATTTAATATATTTTTATTGAAGTCCTTGTAAGCTTTTATATAAATAATTTTTTTTAGATAAAATTATGCATAAAATTTAAATAATATGTGATTAATGAATTTTTAATCAGAATTTATAGAAATTTTCGTTAGGTCACGTGCCATTTTCATGTATTTTACATATTATTACACATTAAATAATGTTTTTAAAATTGAATTTTTAGTCATAGTGATGAGGTAGGAAAACTTAAACTTATTTAGGAGAAATTCACATTCAACAGGCACCACATTTATAAGAGAGAGCGAGAATTATGCGAGCATCTTCTTAATGCTGCAATAATGATGCGAAATATAATATTTTGTTACTGTAAAAGAAAATTGAAATTACTTTCTTATAAACGAAATCAAAATATCTCATTTATCAATCAATGGAATTTACAAATAGATTTAAATTTCTTGGGATTAAAATAATTTGCTTCATCATGTATTTAGATATTATATGAGCATTCACCAGAGTTGCCGTATAATCCAGCCTGCCAAATACTGAGTTTTTTTGGCGACCAGGAAATGTTACCAAAATGACGCATTGTGATGCCTCACGATGACGTAAATACTAGGGTTGTCAAAATTGATTTTTTTGCATAATTCTTATATGTCTCTATCTCTATGACATAATAAAAACCAGGTTACCAGATAAATAAGAAAATCCGTCAAAAAATTTACCAAATTCAGAATTTGGAAGGCTGTATTATACGGCATCTGTACCCAATATTCTACATTATTATTCATTGTCATTGAGTCACTGATAATTTTTCCTGTTGTATAGAAATACTGATACTATTAATATTAATATTTATATGAATAAATAAAATTTTACATGGATTCTACATCCATATTAAAAAAGAAAATTACTATTTCAATTACAAATTTCTTTTATGGAGGTTCAATACTTCAGTAAGTGATGACATATATATATATATATATATATATATATATATATATATATATATATATATATATATATATGTATATGTATATATATGTATGTATATATATATTATGAAGAGAATTATTGTAATATATTATAATAAAATGTTCCATTTTTTTCTATTAAATTGGTGAATTGCTTTTAATTACATATTTTATATAATTTAAAAAAGTTTATTTATTTATTTTTAACTTGGTGATGATTTTAATGCAAGTTGATCAAATTAAGTGAATTAATCATGCAAGGTAATAAAAGAGAAATTTTTATACATTGTAATATTAATTAATGGAATGAGATTACAATATTGTAATCTTAAAAGTATTCATAAAAAATTGTAAATAAAATTTCTCGTTTCATTAAAAACCATTATTAAAATCTTATAAAGAATGATTTTGTCAAGACATGTCGTGCTATGTAATAGATATAGACAACGTCGTATTTCACGTAAGCATTTTTCAAAATTTATAAGCATAAATTTTGAAATATATAAGCATAAATTTTGAAAAATGCATTCATAAGCATTTTTCAAAATTTATAATGCGTTTTACAAGAATAAATGTTATTTTTAAGAAAGGATATATAGTTAATTTCTTTAATTTCAAACAGTGTTGAGTACGATAATCTATTTATGTTCTTCGGTATTATACATATTTAACTAATGCTCTCAATAGAAGACACTATATTAGTTTGATTTATAAAAAAAATATTGTGAAGTACAAAAATGCTAAGAGTAAATTTTATCTGGAAATAAAATAATAGAAGTTTTAGTCTTAAAATTTTAAAAGCTTTGAAATAGAATACGATCGAAAAGTCAGTTATACCATTAGTGAACAACGCTTTCAAGAAATTTTTTTTCCCATAGCGAATTGTTTTCACCCTTTTCTTGTTTAGTTTTTGCTACTTTAGTTTTTCAATATGATTGTCACGTTTTCTTTACGCCGCTTGAGTAGAATGTTCCCTTAATAAACGAAACAAGAGAAAGCCTTCAGAGTGGTTACTGAATGAGCATTTGAAATAAAATTGTGTTTTTATGCAGAATTTATTTTAGTCACGGGTTTGCATTTCTGGAAAAGAAATGTATATATTAGGTTTCTTCTGAAGTGATTAATAAATTTAGGAGACGTCATATAATTTAACTTAAAACTAGATTGAATAATCAGCAATTCTGGCTATGAATATTGGCTCAACAAAAAGAAACAATTTGAAATAACTAGAAATTGCTTTCTGTTGATTTGGAAAAATTGAAAAAGTTTTGTGCAATTTAATGATTGTTTTTGGTAAGTAAGAACCATTAAAAAAATTGTAACATAATGTTTTCAAGTCAATATTATGTTTGCATGAAAAAGCCGACCAATGGCTGAGTGGTTAGCGCTCCTGACTCCTGAGCTGTGGGTCCCGGGTTCGAATCTCGGTTCGGGCATGAATGTTTCTTTCTTTCTCTGTGGTTCTTTGTCTTTTCTTCTAGGTTGATGTATGAATGTGGCCCACCCTACGAATGGATTTGTGGTGGTATGGCGCGGTCAACGCTACTCGCCTCCGTGACTCGGTTCACAGGTGCCCGCTGGATAACAACAAAGGAGTAGCAGTTTCTGGCCTTGTAGTGGCATAGGGTTCGTCATCCAAGTGCCCACCGTTGAAAAAATATTATTTTTACACGAGAAACCATGCATTAAACTACATTACTGGCCATTAAAATTGCTACACCAAGAAAGCGACATGCTACAGACGTAAAATTTATAGGAAAGGAAGAAGGTGCTGTGATATGCAAATGATTAGCTTTTCAGCGCATTCAGACAAAGAAGGCGGCCATAGCAACAGCTACATTGTGTTTAAATAAGGAAATTGTTCAGCCGGTTCCTCATACACAAATTGCATTTGAACTTTGTTGCCTGGTGAAATTTGTTGTGATGCCTCGTGTAAGAAGGAGAAATGCGTACCAGCACGTTTCTGAATTTGATAAAGGTCGAATTGTAGCGTACCGGGATTGCGGTTTATCTTTTCGCAGTATTGCTGCTCGCTTCGGTCGATATCCAATGACTGTTAGCAGAACATGGAATCGATGGGTTCAGGACGGTAATAGGGAACGCCATGCGGGATCTCAACGGCCACCTATCACTAGCAGCCTAGAAGACAGGCATATTTTCCACATGGCCGTAATGGATCGTATAACCATGTCACGAGCCGTGAGTCAAGAAACGGGGTCGTTTGGAAGACAAGTGTCTGCTCGAACAGTTCGACGACGTTTGCAGAAGCATGGACTCTCAGCTCGGAGACCATGGCTGCGGATTCCCTTGACGCTGCGTCATAGACAAGAGCGCCTTTAATGGTGTGATCAACGACGAACCTGATCGCACGAATGGCGAGACGTCATCTTTTCAGATGAATCCAGGTTCTGTGTACAGCATCATGATGGTCGCATTCGTGTTTGTCGGCATCGTGGTGAACTCACACTGGCAGCGTGCATTCGTCATCGTCATACTGGCCCATCACCTGGCGTGATGGTATGGGGTGCCATTGGATACACGTCTCGGTCACCTCTTGTTCGCATTGACGGTGCTTTGAACAGTGCACGTTACATTTCTGGTGTGTTACGACCCGTGGTTCTACCCTTTATTCGAGCTCTGCGAAACCCTACTTTTCAGCATGATAATGCGCGACCGCATGTTGCCGGTATTGTACGGACCTTCCTTGATACGGAACATGTTCGGCTGTTGCCCTGGGCATCACGTTCTCCAGATCCTTCACCAATAGAAAACGTCTGGTCAATGGTTGCCGAGCGTTTGGCTCGTCACCAAACGCCAGTCACTACGGTTGATGAACTGTGGCATCGTGTTGAAGCTGTATCGGCATCTCTACCTGTACATGCAATCCAATCTCTGTTTGACTCAATGCCCAGGCATATAACTGCTGTTATTACTGCCAGAGGTGGTTGTTCTGGGTACTGATTTCTCAGGATCTATCCAGCCAAATTTTTTGAAAATTTAATCACTTGTTATTTCTTGTATAATATATTTGTCTAATAAATATCATTTTGTTATCTGCATTTCTTCCTGGTGTAGCAATTTTAATGGCCAGTAGTGTGTTTTTCTACATAGTTTCTGCTAATATTTAAACCTTTATAGTAGCGGATTACCAGTTTTTCTACATCTTCTTTATAAGAACTTCCTGCCTATGACGATAACCATAATTCTACAGCATTTTTCACCTCATCTGTGGACCCAAAGCGCTTGTCTTCGAGTTCATGCTTTATGTACAGGAACAAATGTTAGTGGAACGACCCCAAGCCTGAATTGGACGGGAGTATTGAACTGCTACTAAAGAAGGTGTTGAAGCTTCGTTATACTGTCACGATGGGGCCAAGCGTTGTCATGGAGCAACACAGTTCTCTCACTCAGCATTCTTCACCCCTTTTGTTTTGAATTGCACGCCGTTATTTTCTTGAAGTATCGCAATATTAATACCGTATTGATGGTTTCATTTCAGGGAAGCAATTCAGTAAGCAAAACCCCTTTCATATTCACAGTGCATACGATATTTTTGTGCATATATTGCCGATTTGAACTTTTTATTTTCCGGAAATTGAGTGTGTCTCCATTCTATTGACTGTTGTCTCATTTCTGGTGAGATATGATGAGCTCAGGTTTCATCACCTGCCATAATTTGGGTTAAAAATTGCTTTACCTCTTCTCTGTATTGTGTGAAAAACGTCAAAGCACCGCTGACTCGCTTGGTTTTGTGAATGTGAGGGGATTTTCGGTAGAGTATTGCGCATGTGCGGGACCCCGACAGCAGCATTGTGGCGGCGGTACAGTGAAACAGTTCTTACTTTTCGAATACGCCTCTTACAACAATAGTTAACGATTAAATGTCCAAAATATTTTAGAAAAAATAACAGTGTAATTCTGTGATACAAAAGCATATCTCCAGCAATTATGAGAATGTTTTTATAAGTACAGTTGATTAAGTATATTTTTTTTTCCAACGGTGGGCCCTTTGGTGACGAACCCTTTGCCACAACAAGGCCAAAAAATGCTACTCATTTGTCGTTACCTAGCGGGCACCTGTGAACCGAGTCATGGAGACGAGTAACGTTGCCCGCGCCATACCACCACCCGTTTATAGGATGGGGCACACTCATACATCATCACAGAAAAAAGGACAGAGAAAGAAAGTAACATCCATGCTCGAACCTGGATTCGAACCCGGGCCCCACTGCTGAGAAGCGCTAACCACTCAGCCATCGGTCGGCTGATTCACGACATTAATAGTCATTAAAAGCAGAAAGTCCAATTAAATATTTATTATTTTGCACATAATGTGCCTACAACGGCTCCGCATCGAGAACCATAACAACTTTTTCTTATATTTTACAAAATGCCAGAGACACATATATATTCATATTTTATTTCATACAATTGCTAAGTTTAAAAAAAGCAAATCAAGAACACATATAAAAATATAATTTTAAAAATTAAATTCATAAATAATTTTAAAATCTTATTAAAATTTATTTATTTTTTCAAATACTGACATGCGTGACCACTTACAAAATCGAAAAATCTCCGCAAATCATTGTTGCTAATTTGGCTAATAGAAGAAGTAAAGATAGCAGTTTGAATTCGTCAATATGTTAATGCGCTGAATTATGATTGCCATTGAATATGCCGATGAGCTAATACTGTTTCCGCACTCGCGTATTGCAAGGACGAAGCAAAATTACAATTTTGAGTCGCACTTGACTTAACCGTCCTAGAGACGAATTTATTTACAGTTGTAACATGTTGTACGATCTAACATCGAATGGAAAAATCCATTTTGTGTTATTCACATTTGAAGTGTTAATAAAATTATTTTATTAAATTAGTTTGAAATTACATAATGAATAATCAAATATAGATATTTTAAAATTTATTTTCGAAAGATCTACGAGAATTTTTTTTAACAAAAATAGAAGAATTTAAAATTAAATGGTATCAAAAATCAATATCTATACCAGGGTTGAAACCCCGAGTGATTTTTCAAAATTTGAAATTCTTCTCGAGCCACAATTAAATACGTATTTAAAAGGTATGCAAAAAAGTATTAAAATTCTTTTTACAGAAATTATATTTATTGAAAACATAAATAAAAGTACACAATTTGTGTATTGAATTTAAATATTAAACATTTACTTTCCTTCTCTTGATAATTTTTTAAAATTTGTGGAATAATTGGAGGCAGCATTTCTCAGTAATTCTTTGAGATGCTGGTAAGTAAATACTGATCAATAATTGGACTTCACGAATTTTAAAGTGGAATAAAATGATTCACTAAGTACGTTGTTCCGAATATTGAAATAATTCGATTCCTTTTTTTAAATTCAGGATAGTTCGATTCTTGTACAACATTCCAAAATTCAGTAATCGGCATGACATATATTTTAATTTTAGAGCATAATATTCTTTTGTATCCTATTTTTTATTCTTATTCTCCATACGATTTTTTGGTTATAATTATATTGGCGATGGAAATCTCTTTTTGAATTGTGTTAATTTCAAATGGATTCAGAAAAAAAAAATTAAGAGATGATTTAAAATATTTTAAATCTGGAAATCTATTTTGGAATTCCATCAATATTCCTTCTAGATTTTTTACAAACTCGTTGGGTTTTTCTTGTTTAATATTGAAAAAATTTTTTTTAATACGAGGAAAATGGCAAAATGTTTTATCTTAATATCCTTTTGAAAAAAGTTGTAATTTTGTTTTAAAACTAAATATACACTGTGTGAAAGGTCAGATAGTATTTTATTTTCCCTCTGCAATTGTAAATTCAGTGTTTGCAAATGTTTCATGACATCATTCAAAAACATGAAGTTTTGTAATCACTCTTCATCGTCTATATTCTGAATCCATTATTTCCTTTTATTTTAGAAATGTGGTTATCTGATCAAGCAAATCTACAAATCGATTTAATACGTTGTAACTGTAGCTAACCATCTAATTAAGCAAAAGAAATTACTGTCATTTGTAAGTACTTCTTCCTTTAATTCTTCAAGAAAATATTTGAATTGTGGATGAGTTTTTGTATTGGTCCGAATGTAATTTACAGTTATAGCACTTTTCATAACATCAGGATATTTTAAATATTTTGTAACGAGATATTCTCGGTCATTTATGTAGTGAATCGATATGAATTGTGGAATTTGAGAGCCACCTCTTAAAAGCCCAATAAGACCGATTTTTTTACCCAGCTTTGGTGCAGATCCCTCAGTTGCAACGCTTAAAAGTTTATTAAGAGGCTCATGAAAAGTTTTCATTATGGAATCTAATGCTTTTTTTTATATCAACACCACGGATTGACTCATGAAGTGCTACTAAAACTGATAGTAATTTTAACAATAAAGTCAGGTGGGGAAAAAAAAACAACAACAACATGAAACCAGCCAATTGCGGGAGATTTGTGATATTTGTTGATTTGTCAAGGACTAAGCTGAATGCAATAAAGTTCTTAATTAATCTTTAAATTTATATTCAAGTGATGTATTATAATAGCAGCTATGCGTCATTTGTTTGTGTGTCTTGAGGTGGAAATTTGTGAAACAACTTTGTACAATCTGGATTATTTGGATCTAAAACTTTAAGTACATCTTCCAAGTATATTAAAAAATTCTCCCTTTCCATACGGGCATTTTGCACGAGCAATATTCCGAGCAATAACAAAACTGGTTTCAACAAAATTATTAGCTTGAATGCTAAGGGTCATTAAAATTGACTATTGTTTATCTAAATTTGATTTTTAAGAAGCAAGTTTATCTGATCTTAATATCATATTTGGTGGATACTGGTTAGAAAACTGAAGATGATTGGTTGCCTAATGTCGTCGTAAATTGCTAAATTTATAATTTTTGAACGTAGAATTACGAGTAAAACATAATGTTTTACCCTTTTATTGTCAATAAAAGAAGAAATTATCCTCCCACTCATAATTAAAACTTCTATTTTCTTTTTTTTATTTTCGCTCTTTGTCGTCATATTTTTAAAAGAATTGAAAATAAAAACGAAATTTAGAAAATACATATTTTGCGTTGATAAAACAATAACAACGGTTATATCCGTAGTAAGAGTTACACAAATTGTTACTCCCAGAGCACAATGTCAACTGTCCGGCGGAATGAAAGTTTACAAATTCAAAATGGGTGCGGAGTCGGTCGATTACTGATGATTAAGCCATTGTTTATGTTCTTTCCCACAGTTTTTGATGAGTCATATTATTCTTAACTTGGACAGCAATGGAATTTGTTACAATGCTGCATTTAATCTTTCATATTTGTTGTCTGTAGTTCGAAAGACATTTTAAAACGCATATGGAACTTTTTGAAATAAATAACACAAATATGAAAATGGAACTCGGGTACATTTATTGAGAGTTACAAATAATCCTTTAAAGAGCCGCTTGTGGCTAGCGAGCCGCAAGTCGGCCACTCCTAATTTATAACTTTACATTTTTTTCTCTAATTTAAAGCTTTTTAAAACAAATTATATTATTGAATCTATATATATCGTAAAAAGAAAGTTCATATTGTTTTTGCATTGCCATTGAAGGAAGTGAGAATAAGTCTGCAAATTAGTATATTAGTGTAAACCCCGTCGGTTTATACACCGGTCAGTCGAGAGCTGGTATATCAGTCGTTATAAAAGCAGTTCCACCGCCCACATACATCAATTGTAACTCGTACAGTAGCGAAGAGAAATGGATATGTTGTCTCATTCGCTGTTGTTTGCTTTACAACTTCAAAGTGGACTTATCAACTGCTGCATCAACGGTTTCACAAATTCAGGTCGGGATCTTTGTCCCTCTGTAAGGAATCTGGTGTCTGATGGATTTGCCGTCGAGTGGTTCACTTTGAGCTTCTACCTACAAAACAAACGGACATTAAGAAGCTGAACTTGTATCAGTTGAAAAAAACGTGTGCAACAGGCATTGCAACAGAAAAAGCTAGAACTGGTTAATCGAAAGGCTCTTCTTGGCCAATAACGCAAGGAAGCAAATCACGCGGGTAATCTGGAATACCATACAGCAACTTGGCTGAGAAATTTTGTGACATCCTCCTTACTCACCAGAATTTGCACCATCGGATTACCACATCTTTCTTCCCTGAACTACTATCTTCGTGGAAAATCCTTCACCAATGAAGCAAAATTGCGTCAAGCACTTGCGGACTTCTTTGTGTCGAAAAACTTCTGAGTTTTATGTAAAGGGGATTGTGCAACTGGAGACATATTGGTGGAAAGTGCTGGACGATTATCATTTCGAAGGCTAGCAATAGACTACCCTTTCTGTTAGCGATGTTCTTCTGGGCCATTAAAAAAGGCAAGAATTTTATTTTCTTTTTTAACTTTTCATATATATATATATATATATATATATATATATATGTATATGTATATATATATATATATATATATATATATATATGTATATATATATATATATATATATATATATATGTATATATATATATATATATATATATATATATATATATATATATATATATATATATATATATATATATATATATATATTTCTGTTAATTATTTTAAAAACTGTTGAAATAAGTTTCTTATTGATTAATAGAATCTTATTATAAAAAATTAATCGATTAATAGAAAATAGAAAATTCGTATAATTTATTCTTTTGCCAAAATTTTATCATTTTTTTCATTTATTGCATATGATAATATTATAAAACATATTAAATTAAAATATTTGCTAACAAGGAAAAAACTTTATAGTTTTAAATTTCCTTTGTAAATGAGAATGAATAAATACTAAATTAAGAAAATAATGTCAACAGAAATAAGAATATTATAGTAGAATTTCTTTGCAACAGCATATTTTAAGAATATTGCAAAAACTCGTTTGAAATTTCATTTCATCCTTCGAAAATGATTTAGGTTGCTATGTTATTTTAATCTTTAACATAATTCTTAATAATATTAATAATAAAACCATTAAATTTGAAGAACCGAAAATAGCAAGTTTTCTTTTTTTTATTTTAATGAATCAATTTCACTGTAACAAAATTCATATCGTCTACCTATCACTGAGAATTTACCGTTTCTGACTCTTAAGCTGTTGGTCTCGGGTTTGAATAGCTGTTCGGACATGGCTATTCCATTCTCTTTCTTTTCGTGTTTCCATGTCGTCTCTTCTGAGATAAGAATGAATTGTGGACCACCCTATAAACATATTTATGGGGGAATGACGTGGATAATGTTACTCACGTCCGTGACATAGTTCACAGGTGCCCCCTAGGTAACGATAAATGAGTAACAGTTTCTGTCCTTGATGTGCCGAAAGGTTAGTTACTTAGTGAACACCATTAGAAAAAAAAAAACTTTTCCACGTAGTGATTTCCAAGCTTTAAAATGCCTGAAATTCATAAATAAGAAATTAAAGAAACTGAACAGTTTCAAAGAAAATATCATGACTATAGAAAACAATTAAGCATGGTTTATACATGCTGATAAAACTAAACTAGTAAAAGAAAAATGGATAAGGATATTTTGTGTCCTCAAAATTATAAAATAATGAAAAACTGAAGAGCCAGTTTAAAACAATGATTTTTATATAGTAAAAAAAAAGTTACTGAAAGTAAAAATTAATTCAAGCTATAAATTTAGTAAGAATTCTAAAAAAATAATTATTTGCGGTGAGAAAGGCAAACTTATTGTAAAAATACAAGGTATGAAATATTTTAAAACCAGTTATGAAAACTATCTTAAAAATTCGGAACTTTCCTCCAGTATTTGGCACCCATATCGATTTATAAGGTGAAGACCACATCGCTAACTTTATCGCAATCCTAAATGTCAAGCTCACCTAATCCTCCTCGTTACGTAAATTAGGATGAAGCGAAATATTTTTTTTTATTTAATAAGCTTAATAAAAGGACAGCGCTGAAGGTATCTATTAAATTCAAAATTTAACTTTTTTTCGGGCCAACCGGTGGTGGAGTGGTTAACATAACTTCGAAATAGTAAGTTCCGATGTCAAATCTTGATTCGGGCAAGGCTGTTTCTTTTTCGCTATGTGTTTGTCTTTCTTTATTCCTACACTTTCGAGGCAAAGATTTCAAACCCACTGGGTGCCCCACTGTTTAAGATAACATCACTTTCTCGTCTATTACATTATATTCTGAATAAGTATATCCTAAATAAATGCAGCCTGTGATTAGAAAAAAAAAAGAAAACTTTTATTTTTGGTTATAATGCATTTGTTAATGAACTGAAATTTGGTGAAACAAATTTTCTTTTCAAAATAAGGCTTCTAAAACAGTTATAATTTTTAAAATTCATTAAAATTTTTTAAAGAGTTTATTTTATCAGTAGAAAACTATTGTGAATACAGATAAATAAGCGAAAAACATTTAATCTATACTTTTGCAAAAATAGGACCTGAATTGTCAGAGTATCAATTACATAAGCACTTAATATTTGATTAAAATATAGTTTTGTATTAAGGTTATAGTGTTAAAATATGGTGCTTGTAATTCTGGATATAAAGAGTTCGGAATATGTTAACGGGTGCAAACAGAAAATCGTAGCTTAATTACATTAATTCTACTATGGGAATTAAAAATGACATCAAATATAAGTTAGATAATTTGTAATATTTATTAGAGCGTTCAACAACCACATACACAGATGTCGTATAATCTAGGAATTTTTGCCGCATTTTCTTATGTATATAGCAACCAGATTTTTATTACGTCATTGATATGGAAACTTATAAGAATTATGCAGAAAATTCTATTTTGACCACCCTAGTATTTACGTCATAGCGCATGTCACGTTTTATCTTGGCAGTATTTATTTATCCCCGAAGGAATTCAGAATTTTGCACCCTAAATTATACGGCATATGTGCCCTTAGATTGCATCATTGAAATATATTATTAAAACTACCACACAAACAAAAGCACTTTTATTATCCTGTATTTTTAAATAATTTTACTTATAACTTTTAATTAATTATATATGTTATATATAATTAATTAAATTGAAAATAAATTAAAAGATTATAAATAATAAAAAAACATAAATTAATAAGAAATAAAAAAATAAAAACCTGTATTTTTAAATAATAAACAATAGAAGTGGTTTGAATATTTTAAAAAAATATTTAAAAGCTATAAAAAATTTGTATTTAAAAAGATGTTTTCACATAGCTTCATATTTTCAATATAAGAGTAATTTTGATTTTGTCATCATGCAAAGTGTACTATTTTATACACATTACATAACAATTTTATTTGTAAAACTTTAACATGTAAAACTAAACTATTAGAATAACTTAAATTTAAGTATTACATAAATAACTTTCTTATATAACTTAAAATAAGAGATGTAATCCACTATTAACATTCAGAATTCGATATGATTGATAAAAATAGAATTAGAGTTCAACAAATAAAAATTTTAATCACTTCTGATGCACGAGCATTTTACGAAATTAAGCAGCTAAAAATGATTGAATTGTGTATCCTTTTTTAATAAAATGAATAAACCCTTTTTTTTATAAAATTAAAATAATATATTATAATTTTGAAGAAATTTTAATGTTCATAATTATTTTAGAACATTTATCATTTATCAAAAACTATTTTCTTTGTTCTTTTTTATAAACATCCTAAAATGTTTATATATATATATATATATATATATATATATATATATATATATATATATATATATAATGGAAAATTTCTTATTCAAAGTAACAGAATGATTTTTTAGAAGAATTTATAATAATTAATAGTATTATAGTAATAAATGCCATTGACAGTTAGAATTTCTTACTATAACATTGAAAATTTCTTACTATTACTGTTAATTGGTAAAATTGGCTTGATTGTATATTAGCAACAAATAATAAGAAAATCGCAAGATTAAATCTACCAAGTCTATCAAGTCATATGCATTTGAAAATAGGTGGTAGATCAAGGAACAATAATTATAAAATTCATACAAATTTCGTTAAAAATTTCACGCTAATTTTTTGAAAGTTTTTAGAAAAAATACGTCATTTCCTAGAGCCTGCAACAAAAACCATTTTCCACTAAATTGTATATAATTCAGAATTTAATATGCTCGGGGTTGAATTCAATTTTTAAAGGAATATTTTTATATGTGAAAAGTTTTTATTACTAAAATTAAATAATATTAATGAAAAAATTCATTTTCATACGTATTTAATATTAAAACTCTCCCTTAAAGTTCAGACTTTTATTTAATTTAATGCTTAATATATAGAACAGAACGTATAATATTCACTTATAAAAATTTTACTATTTTTTTTACTTATTTCTTTTTTTTCACAAGGGAATACATGTATATAAATATGTAAATAACCATACATTATTTCTGCTGTCTGTGTTCTTTTGCCTATGAAGTATGACATGTATTACCCCGCATTATTTATTTAAAGATATTTATAATATATATAATAACAATAATCGAATGATAAATACAATTCAGTTTATGAATTAGAGAATGTATTAGATGATGACATGGTTTTAATGCAAATAACATTAGAGGAAAAAAACGTTTTTTTTAAAAAATAAAAAAAAAGTATTTTAATATAAGAATCAGCACACGACACTTATCAGAAGTATTATATTATATTCCTTAAAGAGCTTATTATTAAAAAATCAAAAGGTTTTAAAAAGTCTCCATTTTCTTATAATGGTTTGATTATGCAAGATTATTAACTTTTTTCTGGCATAAAATATAAATGTTGCATTAAAATATGTGCTATTTATTCCCTTATGGATGACTACATGTATCTTCTTTTAGTGTCAATTAATGGAACAATGTTTTGCTTGTATAATTAATAGAGGAAAAATTCGCAATTATTGCATTTGGATATGTTCTCTTATACAGTAAAATGATTGCAAATACTTTTATTAAAATTTAGCTATTTTATATTTTGATAAATGTTGAGTAGCACTATATCAACAAAACCTAAGATAATTTTTTGTGATAAAAGAATCGTGAGCGCGTGAAAAATTTACTCATTATTTTTTCATGTAGTAAAAAATCCCTATAAGTGTAAGTTACTTCAATAAGGAATTTTAAGAATAATCTTAAAATAAATTAATCTAAGCAAGACATTCTATTTATAGTAAAAATACAAAATATTTAATAATTGCATAATTTATGCTTTTGAAAAATTATTAGCTTTTTGTTGAAATTGTAATATCATTAACTAATCACGTTTAATTAATCGAAATGAAAATTTTGGCTTTGAAAATAATTTAATGCTTAACGAAAGTTATATACAAAAAAAGAGTATCTTAAAAAAATTTAAATACATTTTTTTATTAAAATATATATAAATGTTTCATTATAATTAAAAACAATATCAATAAATAAAATTCTTACAAATATTGAGAATAAAGTAAGATTTGAAAGCGTAGAACCATTATCAGAAGCAGAAAACATCGCTTTCTTTTTGTTTATCTGATGTTTAGATATTTTTTTTTGTTTTAAATAAAAAGCCCATTCATAAACGTTTTTTTTTTCAGAAAAAAAAAGACTTTCTTTGATAAGTTTTTAAGTACCTAATTTTAAAAATGTGTTTCCAAAAGAGTTTTTATCCAAAAATGTTTTCGTAATCGAGAACTTAAGAATGAAGAAAAGGTCTCAATTATGGGACCTCATAACTCACCGGAGCCGGAAAAAGAGGAGAGTTCCCTTTGATCTCATGCATGGCCAATCGTGGAACGAAGTATGGCTTTACCTCGAATATTTAACAAGAGACAACTCGAAGAGTAGCGAGAAATATATGTATGAAGTTTTAAGTATTAAAATTTAATGACTGTTGAAACTTAATCTTTATTATATTGTTGCAGCCCTCTCTCATAATCGTAAATAAGTTTTCTATTAACTACGAAAGTATTTTTGTTCCAAGGTGCACAAATTGGTTCTTATGAATAGTTTTTTACTTATAGCAAAGTAAAAAATTCAGTCCAGTTTTTGAGACTTATAAGCAGATTAAATATCAAAAAAGTAATAAAAATAGCATACATCAATATGAACGTGTTGAAAAAAAGTAATTCTTACAGAATTTTATATAACATATATATATATTTTTCAAATTAAATTTTAAGTTTTTAATACATTTGTATTTTTTTTAAATATTTTTTAAAAATTAATTTGAAAATAAATATTTTGTAAGTTTAATTAGTGTAAGAATAGTCCAAATGCAACTCTCACATATCATAAGAAACGAATCCGGGTTATAACCGAGAGTCTAATCCCCGGATTTCAGTAGATTGGCCCTCTAGGTTGAGAGATGAAATTTAGTCTGACACCCCTACCTTGTAAGAGGCGTGGTGGCCTGGTTGGTTAGGGCGTCGTTCTCAGGATCAGAAGCTTGTGTGTTCGAATCCCGTTTAACCGAAGATCCTTCGTGTTCGCTAATGGTGGCTGAAGAACGTTAACCATTAAAAATGGCCGTGGTCTCAATGTAAGTGAAATGATTCCTCTTAGGTGGCAGGCCAAGCATTGGGAGTCTTCTGCTTGGTCCTTGCTTCAAAATCCCGAAGACTCCACTCGGCATCTTCGTGTCTAACTAGTAAAACCTAATTTAGGGCTATGTACTGGAAAACATGCTGGTGCAGCAAGAATTCCTACCCTGTCAAATCTTTCTGTTAAAAAATCCAAAGAAGTCAATTGCGAAATGTTCTAGCAGAAACGACTTTAAAGATGTTTTAAGGATTTGTAGTTGTGATACAGAATATTTTTGTTTCATAGAAGTAAGGTTCTCCAGGCATCAGTTGAGCAAATGGTCTTGTGTAGTACTAATCTGATTGTGATCCAAAATTGAACACAGTGGATTGTCTGTAGCTTCGAAGAGGGTTGTCTGGAGCATCGGAGACACGCTTTATTTTGCTCTTCTTTTTGTTATTTTTATTTATGATACTTAAACAAACCAAACTCGCTAGTCCACAGCTATGCGAAATTAAGTGAGAAAGGTGCATCTTTCATTTGACCACTAAGGGGAACGTACAACTTTACTATAACATTTCTCCAATAGAGGGCACCACCAAAGGATCCACTCCCTCAATTATGACTTTGATCTGGAAGGGAAATTTTCTCCAGACCATTGCACCCATGGTAACTACTCAACGACCGACCACAGGACTTTTGATTCCACAGATTCAACGAGCACATATATCGTCTGTACTCGGTGGGTCTTTGGCGGCATTGAGAATCGAACCCAGCCATTCGGGATGGAAGGCCGATGCCCTAACCACAAGGCTACCACGGCCCTTTCATTCCTGGAAGCAAATTTTGCCACGGAATTTATTGTTAACAGGCGAATTATAAAACACTTTGTTTTCAATTCTAAGGTTAAATAATTTAGATTACGTAGATAGAGAATTAGATAGAGACTTTTTTATTTACTTTAATTTAATCATTGCTCATGTGGCAACAGAAAGGAAAAAATGATGGCGGAAAGAATTGTTTTTTTCATAGTGACTTGGATGGGCCTTATAGAGACTCATCTGCACGCATGTATGTCTGAGATGAATAGGAGGCCCTCTGTTTATGAAAAGTTCTTCCAGTAAGCAACTTATAAGGTATATGTTAAATTTTTCAATGTCGGCCTTAAGCTGTCCATTACGCAGTGACAAAGTTTAACCTTCGGTTGGTGGTATTTAATATTTGCTTCCATTGTTTTCAGATTTAAGTCGAAAATTTAGGAAAAACATTAAATTAAAATTATAAGATATTCTCTTATTACGGACTTTCCAAAAGTATTAAAATCTACTAAATAATTATGGTAAAATAGATACTATTGCAGAATATTTTTTTGGTCTTAGTCGATCAAAGAAAGTATTTTAAATATAAAATAAATAATTTACGTTTTGATAAAATGTTTGGCAAAATTCGAAAACCAGAAATAACCCAAACGAAAACTGGAGTTGCGGGGTTGGAGCTGAATACTTATGATTCAGATTCATTCAATCTTGAAAACCATGACTTCTCGTCCCTCAAACTCAATGGCTGCGCTGTGACGTATTCAGAGACGGCGATGCGTTAACGGACGAATCGTGTTCTTCGGTATGCCCGGGCAGCGATATCTCCCAGACAAACGTGTTGAAATGCGGGATTCGTCGAAGTTGAAATCTTCCCATTCATCACATTTCAAAACTTTCCTCGCAACATTACTCTTCGTCTACTTTTTTCTTTTCGCCAAACTTTCTTTTCAAGGTCTTAATATCTTGCGAAGAATGTCCCTTCGATCCATTTCATTGGGTTTGTGTGTCTTCCACTCCATTACCGAACCCCACAGTGGGGGAGTCATAATCCCTCTTTATCTCCCTCTCTTTCTCTTTGCCCCTCGGAATGATTTGTTTCTCCAAGTTGAGAGCGATTTCTACTTGTTTGAGAAAAATTAAGATTTCATAAGCAATATTTCACTTAATGACACTTTGTGAGAGAAAGATGTGTGTGTGAAGCGAGGCTTATTTAAACTCCATTGTTGTTATAAAAATGAGATGACAGTTTTATCAGGAAACTCTTAAGACGAGATCCAATTGAGAGATTCAATTTAAAAACAATATTTTTGGAAAAAGTTTCAAAAATAAATAAATGCAATATATTTCTATACTTAGGTATTCTCCACTCGACTATTTCATCGAAAGAAAAATATGTCGTCAGATGTTGCAATTTAGTGACCATACATTCTTAGCAGTTTCATAAGTTTATACTTTATATTTTTTATTTTTAGTCTATATAAACTTTAAATTTATGCTTAAAAGTTTATTTGTGACTGTATTTATATATGAATTATAATTTAAATTAAAAATAAAATTCTTATCTGTTTCAAGATAAAAATTAACTACTCCATTTTTTTCTATTACATTTGCTAAAGTTTGTTATAATTTGTAACAATTGGTGACAAATTTGTTAGACGAAAATTCTCAAAAGCATATTAAGCAAGTAATGGATCAGTTTTGCTGTACCGTTAACCTTGGCGCGTTTTTTGGCTCCAAATTTGGCGATTATTTTCCCAGGAATCCCGAAAAACTAGTATTTTGGCAACCCTATTTGTCATTAATTTCTCATGAATATTTACCGATTTAAATTTATTAATATAAAATTTAATCAAAAAATTTTATGTATAATTTAAATCAACTTTACCATTAATGTTTGAAGTCTATAAATCTGCGTTTTTTTTTTTAAATTTTGTGAAATTATTTGAGCAAATTGTCACATACCAAAAATGTATGAAATATTTGTCACTATTTCCAATCATTTCCCTCCCGCCGTTTTCCAATCGGAAATTCGTTATACGGTCATCTTGGTGAATTTTTTAAAATTTCGCCAAGGGTGACCGTACGGTAAATTTTTTACCCAAGTAATAATATTTATCAAATTATCATTGTATACAATCAAAAAGAATATATTATAAATTGAAATAAATATTTTATTTTTGAACTCTGCAAAGAGAATATATCTGTGTTTTTATGTTTAAGAATTAAATACAGTTATAAACTGGTCTCTTGAACACACAGAGTTTTTGAATTATTTAGAAATTCTTTGTGTTAAGGATTTGATAGTAATTATTACAATATTTCCAGCAACTCTTATTTTAAGCTTTCATCAATTTTCAAGGTATTTAAGAAAAATTAAGTAATTTCCATTTTTGTGTATTTTTTATACCTCAGTTGGCTATTGTTGAAGACGAAAAAGCCTGACAACCATCGAAGCACGCCAAGGAAATTTCATGAATGATTCACGGTATAAAAATTAAGAGTGCATTATTTATAGGTACGACGGTTTGCCACCCGCAGCTTATACAAAATCTTGTAATAAATCTGAGCGAAAAATATTCCTACTCCTTAATCTCGTTACGTCACAGGGTAAACGATTAATCTTTGTGAACTTAGATTAATTTTCCACAGCTTCAGTTTAATCTTTGTGACCAAAAATAGTTTCTCAGGAATAGATTAGGTATTTTTTAGTAGTATTTTAATATATTATAACAGTATTAGAGAGTTTAGTTATAATTTGAAGTAAATTGTTATGAAATTAAATTATATTTGTATCAGTGTCAAAATAATGCTAATCAGCAAGTTATTGCAATCAATTAATTTTAAAATTTTATCTTCGATTAAGTAAAAGGTGTTACGGTTGTGAATTTTTTGTTACTGTATTACACGATTAAAAACTTGTCACAAAGTTTTAAATCATACTTGATTTAATTGCTTAAAATCACAGAATTGATTTTAAAAGAGTTAGTTATCAACTATATGAATTTTAAGAACTTCCAAAATTATACGAATATTATTGAAACATAAAGATATTTTTATTTATTTAAATAAATAATTTCTTTAAATAAAGAAATTAATTAGAGAAGAAATTTAAATAAAGAATATTATTTTAATATTAAAGAATATTATTTAAATGAAGAATGGTATTGTTCTAAATACATAATTTTGAATGACATATTTTAAATTAATAATTAAGTATTTAATTCTATTTAGAAAATGATAATGCGAATAAAGTATTAGGATTTTTTTTTGAATATAATCTCGATGACCAAAAATAATGCCTCTTATATCTTATGGATATTTTTAAAAGAGATAATTAAGAGTAAAATTAAAATTTAAAATAATATTTTTGTTTTTTGTTTAAATAATTTTTGTAACATATAATTAAGTAATTTTTTCTCTCATTACTTTATTATTTAAAATTTTACTAATTGCATTTTAATTTGCTAATAGGTTAAATATTAATTTTCAAATAAATTATTGAACTCTAACCATCTAAAACATAAAACCTGGCTCTAACAGAATTGTTAAGTAACATCTTAAGGGAAATAAATTTACTTAACTCAAATACTATGCAATTTGAAAAATGGTGATATTATACATTTTGTTCATGAAACTGATAGAACTCTACTAATGAACATTTCTTGATTTCAAATATAAAGAGAAATTATAAAACTAAAAAGAATTCATAAAAAGATAAAATCCTTACATAATTTTTGAATATGTTATTAAAACAGCAAGGACCAGTAAATTTGTAACGTTTAGATGACCGAGTAATTGAATTGTATTCTGCGACAAGAATGAGAAAATATTTTTTGAGAGTAAGAGTGTACATTTTATTATGACATTAAGGAAAACATCTGAAGCAACCAACTTTCAATATTGACTTCGAGGCACGTTTTCTCAATGAATTATGATATAAATCTATTTAGAGATGAGTCAGAGTAGCTATATAGTTGAATGAGTATTTTTCTGTGATTCACAATTTTGGCACCAGATTAAAAGCATTAACGCAAAGTCAATTGTCAATGGATGCAATGAGTGCCAATGGCTATTATATGTTTATTTGTGGATTTGAATGAATTGGATAGAATATCTTATTTTAATTTGGATACTGTTTTATTATGACAACTGAAAGATTGGTGTCAATATATGAGTGATCAGGCGTTACAAGGGGTCCATGTTTAAGGAGAATAACCATTCTAGTACTGACTACATCAATCTATGGAAGAAATGCTTGAAGTAGACCTGTTATATCCCTTTTTATTGAGTACTTTATCAAAGAATAATTGTATTTTAGAATATAAGTTTATATTTAAACTCGAAGTTATATAATAGGTTATTTGATGTAAGGTAAACAAATATCTTTTATGTCATCTAGAGCTTTTCTTAAATGTTAACATCGCATATTGCTTTATGCATTATGTTATTTTTATGAAAGATCACAGTCCATACTGAAAGAAGCATATTGTCTCCGCCAAACTGGCGGAATTTTGCTCACTTCATGTACCAACTGTTTCTTAAAACACTGAAACTTACTGACAGTTGAGCTCTTTTTCTATTTCACCATGTGTTGTTTTTATAAAAGCCTAATTTCTGTAAATCCCTCATTTACAGTTTTAAGTAATGTTATTCTTGTGATTTCTTTCTTGAATTTTTAAACCAATGTAGAAACATACAAAATTTACTGAAATTTATCGATTTAAAATTGGATTTTATAGAAATCAGCATGAGATGAACTCAACAAAATATATAAAACTGATGTGATAAACTCTATAGAAGTAAGAATCCAGAGTCATTTAAGAAAATGATTGAAGACTTTTATACTGATTTTTAATATCCACATTGCAGTTTTCTTTAATAATTTATAAACATTTAGCCATTTACACTAGACATATTTCTAAGTATTTTAAAATATCGAACATATTTCTTTCTTAGTTACTTAAAATGATATACTTTCTACATAACAAGGAACAGAGAATGGAAAAGCATTTTGATCAATAGTTTTTATTAAATGTTGTTTTTCATAAATATAATAGAGAAATAATATCAGTTTTTTCCAGAAATGACAACATGAAAGAGAATATGTTGTTATTGATAATCCCACTAGGGGCTTCACTGCTGCATGACATCATAATTTTCCTGAAGAGAAAGGAGGCGTTGTAGAGTTTCTGGCTCATCATATGACATGAATTAACTTAAAGTAGAAAAAAAAGACTTCACTGTGGAAAAAAGGTCTTTGTAATTAAAAAAAAAAAAAAAAAAAAAAAAAACAGGTAATAAGCAGAAGAATCATAGACTTAATCTATTATCATCAGAAGTATCTTTTCATTTGGAAGACATTGCTATCACAATTTATTTTGGGAAGTTTAATTTCCATCAATGAATACTACATATTGTTTGCTGAATTGAGTATAGAACCCATTACCTTGCTGTCTAGAGTTCCAGTGGTTCAGTACCTTTACGTTAAGACATCATTTACCTTGGGCAGTGATTGGGGGGATGACTACGCCTAACTCCCCCTCACTGGGTTGCTGGAGCTTCGTGGGTTGTGGACATGTTAATGTTTGATGTCCAAAGTCCTTCCACTGGTATGATATGGATGTGAAGAGGAGGGTGCCAGCTGAGGTGTGACCATATTTCATAATTACGGGGCACTTGGGGATGGGCTAGTATTCCAAACCCGTTAATTTAAAAATACATTCTGGGTCTTACCTACATTGTTATGCATATATGTACCTTTCGGTAACGAGAACTACTAGTTTTCTAACAAGTCCAACGCGGACCTAAGAAATATTCAGTTGTTAGGAGGATAAATTCATTTTTCCCACCCAGATCATCTTTTATGCTAATATAAATACACAATTTTATGAGCGTGGAATCATTCTACTACCAAAAAAGTATTGGACTAGAATTGGTAGTATACAATTCAATAAAATATTTATTCGCTATAAATTTTCCATTCTCATAAAACATGAAATTATTTCAGCGCAGCTCAATTCATACACCTCACTCAATAGTTTATATTGATATAAAAGTTTCTTATAAAAATTCTTATAAACATTTATTTTATAATTACTAATTTTTTATACTGAGATACTTCTACGGATTATCTAATATAATTATTATAAAAATAATTTTATAAAAAATTTTCGAAAAAATTAAGAAAAATTTTAATGAAATAGAAAGTATATTCAAAATGAGTATAAAAAATTAAAAATGTATTTTTTTTTTCAAATATTTTCCCAAAACTTTTTTCTTAGCATAATTATACAAAAGAAAATATTCGTTCCTGTACCATCAAGTTAAAAGCATCGATTTTTTTTGTCACCGAAGAGGAAACAATAAAAAAAAATGCAATTTCACTTTTATTTCTATTTTAGAGGCTTCTTGAAAACAACTTCATAAGTAGATTTTACGATTAACTCATTAGGAACATTCAGAGCCACCAATTAGTGGTAAAATTTAAAGTCAGAAAATTCCTCAATAAGTAAAACGGAAAGGATAATAATTACTGAAAGAGTAAAAAAAAAAAAAAAAAAAAGTAAAAAGATACACATTCAATAATTTTAAGAAATTTTATTCACTTTCTTTTTCTGATTTCATATAGAGCATTTCCTTTTTATAAAAAGAAATTTCGTCAAAAATGTTTTTATTTAATTTTATAAGTCATTTTAATAAACGTTTTTTAATAAAACTGAGATGAAAGGTTAATTTTTTTTCTTCTAAGGAGTGTTAATGAAGCAGTTTTTTTCACCTGACAGAATTATATTCGAATGTATTTTTTCTTTAGTATTTAAAACTGTGCGGGGCATCTAAGCTTTTGCACGAGGACGCTGGCCATGGAATAAATTCCTCATGATTAAAACTTTTGTTATTTTTATTTTAAATCTTTTCAACAAAAAGTTATTTTCTTACATACGATTCTTTAACATCTCAGCTTATATGAACCAGTTGTTGAAAAACCCAAGCGTTTCGATAGTCATTAAAATATTTTTAAGTAATTCTTTTTGTAAGTACTCTTACTAAAAACTGTATCCGAGAGCATGATTTAAAGAATAAAACTTTATTCTCTTATTAATAGAGCAATATCAAGAATTTTCACATTAAAAAATTATGCATTCAAGTTCAAGTACTTCATGATAGATGATTCTAGTCAATTAATTTTAATCATATTTTATACTGTACTGTAAAATGTTTTTGTGAGTTAATAGTATAGTAAACTGTTTCATGATGTTTTTATAATATTTTATTGAATCGCGTGAAATTCTTGATGTGAAAATAAAGTTACACTGGTAAGTAATGCTATACCAAATTGATGATCATTGATTTATTGTATTCTATACCAATAAATTATTAGTAATTGTAATCAATGATAGTTAGACATTTTTCAGAATGATGATAAATTGTATTTATACAATTAAGTATAATAATTCTAGAGTTTTCCCTACATATTCATATCGTATTGCTTATCAGGTTACGTCTTACTATATCCTCGACTACCATAACGGAACTAGAGGGTGGTATCTCTATGAAGAACTGCTCTACTTACTTAATGTACTCAGAATTGTGATAGAGTCCTGATTTGACTTAGCTTCGCTGACAAATTGTGGGCTGGAAACAACTTAAAATTAAGCGATACAAAGACTGTTGCAAAAAACTTAATCAATAGTTTTCACAGCAATCGTGAAGGCTTAAAACTTTGCTCTGTGATTAAGAAATAAAGCTGTATAGATAAAATAGTTATACTAATTAGACTCGATAACTACTGATTTAAAAATGAAGGTGAGTAATGACGGAGAATGTAAATTCTGTTAAAAGATAGACATTAAGAGATAAGAATAAATAGAGTTGATCTGCTCTTCCATCCAAGAAGCAGAATCCGTGAAGAAAGATATATATTAATTGTAATATACCTGTCTACCTATCTATATCTATCTATCTATCTATCTATCTATCTATCTATCTATATATATATATATATATATATATATATATATATATATATATATATATATATATATATATATATATATATATATATATATATATATATATATATATACATATATATATATATATATATATATATATATATTGAAGGGAAAATTAGCAAACTGCAAAAAACCAAAGAAAGAAATGACTAGTGTTGTTCTTGATTTGTAATGACACTGAAATTATGCTAAATGGATGAGATATATTTATGCATTAATTTGTCCATACACGGGAAATTTATGCAGATTTTGAGTAAAATTTGAAATTAGCGAAATCGGGAAAAGGGGATCACTAGTGTTATTTGGGCGCACTATACAAAAGCTCATTTTTCTCGTAAAATAAATTTTTTATAATAAATCCAATACCACAGTTAGTCTAGAAATGTGATTTACTACTAAATTGATTCATTTATTTAATAATATGATAGAGATAGATAAATAATTTATTTGTAAATGATAATTTTTCAAATAATTTATTCTAAAAGTAAAATAATTGTTCCGTTATTAGGAAATTAAATCAAAAGCCTGCTAAATTTTCAATCCTTATATAACATTAAAATTTTTCATTATGTTTGCAATTCAAATTTTTTTTAATAAATTAAATTTTTTAAATGATTTGTATTAAATGACCAAAATGCATTTATATATAAGTTTAAAATAATAGATAAAAAGAATTTATTATTACTAAAATAAAATAATCGTTTTTATTACTTGGAAACTACTTTAATGGCATGTTAATTAAAAATTTCTTTATAGTTTTATTTGATTGTTTACAATACTAGATTCAAAACAATTTTTAAATTATTTTTGATGACTATGGTTGTCTAATAAAAATTTTTTTTTATGTAAAAACTAATATTCAGTTATAGTGAACATAAGCTTGAATATAAGGTATAGACATTTTTTACCATTAACTTTTCTAATAAATGATAAACATGCAATAATATATCAACTATGAGTAAAATAACGAAAAAAATTCATACTCAAAAAAGTCCTTTTTAAATTATGATTTATCTGCTTTAGATGGCTCATTATAAATTATGTTTTTAATTGAATATTTAAATAAAAATGTGTGTCGTTTAACTGCAGTTGCTAACTGTAGAATAATTTTTTACAATTGATTTTCTGAATAAGTTAATTATACTTTCAAATTTATTCTAGAATGTATTATTTCGAAGTCAATTCTGCCCGTTTCGATTAATTTAATTTAGCATGTTTTAATTTACTTTTTACTTCACTTACAAAAAAGAGAGTTTCATTTTTTAAACAATACAAAATATTTGTAAGAACAAAAATTTCCGTCAGTAAAATTTTGTCACTATTTTATAAATGTTTGTGAAAATTGACAGAGAGAAAAATATGTTTCTGCTTATTATAAATACGTGTGAATGTGTCAATATTTTCCATGAATGGTTAAAAACTATAAAAAAAATTATTAAAAAAATAAAAGGGAAACAATCTTTGTAGTTAAAAACAAAACAAGTGTATCAGCACATACGAATCAGTTAAAGTAGCAGTTAGAGAAATTATTCGTATTTGAAGTGACAGATATTTTTTTATTCCAAAACGTTTCTATATAAAGCAAAGATAAATAATATGATAGAGACATGAATTTCCAGTAATGAGTTTACTGATGCGTGCTTCTCTGAATTTAGAAGATTAAACTTTTTGATTCCCTGCATAATAAAATATATATTTGTTAAAAAGTAAATCAATAATGTGATTATTTAATCACAAATTATTATAGGATCTAAATCGTCTTTTCGAGAAAGCTTGCCAATTTTTCTTGTAAAATATTTGTTGAAGAAATATTTCATACGTATTTTTATGAAATGTTCTCTATTCATTTCCATAATAATTGTATTGAATTGGAAATTTTATAATGACATCATTTCTCATTCTATTACGTTGAAAGATTAATAGCTACAAAGTCATTTAAAAAAAAAGGCAAAAGCTTTTAAAATTAGAGAAAATTATTATTCCCCTTAGTTGACTTAACTGGAATAACAGCTGTTATTAAAAAAAGCTAATATTTATTCCTAAATTTCTCATTCGACTAAAATGAGAAGAATAGAATAATAAGAAGATTAATTCTATTCATCTAATTTCTATTATAATAATTTATAATCTCTATTTTCTGCTACTAAGGGTTGTCATTTGAATAAAAGAACAGCGCCACGTGATACGTAATAGAAACTTATCCTGAATTCACTTAAAATCATGTGTGTCATAGTTAAAAAAATTATTATATGTCATATTTAGTTAAAACTAAGTTGAATATAAGTTATTATATATATTATTTAAAAATAAGTTGAATATAGGTCATATTCAGATAAAACTAAGTTGAATACATGTCATATTTAGTTAAAACTAAGCTCACTATATGCCATATTTAGCTAAAACTAAATTGAATATAAATCATATTTAGTTAAAACTAAGTTGACTGTATGTCGTATTTAGTTAAAATTAAGTTGAATAAATTTCTTATTTAGTTAAAGCTAAGTTGAAATTCCATTAACACTCATTTTTGGTTAAAACAATATCTTATCTATTTGAAAAAATAGTAATCATATAAATTCGTTTATTTATTGTTTAAAGGGAATCGCACAAAAATATAATTACTGAGATGTTCCACTCCGTACAAGTTTTCTCTTCCAAAACCCTTATTTAAATTTTTTTTATGAAATTACAGAATAAAGAGAAATATATTTTCAAAAGAATCTTATGAGAGATGAATGTGAAGCATCCCGAAATCTGATTCCAGGAAAGAAAAGAAATTTAAATTGAAAAATTCCGATTTAACCGTTCTAACCTTCTATTCCATGGTCATAAGTTATTTTACTTTTTCTCATTCTCTGTTATTACTTCGAGGAGTTTGTGGAAGAAATGTTTCTGGCCCGCGCGTTTTCATAAGCCATAAATTTCGATCATCCAGTGAGCTGCTTTCAACTCTTGGCTGTTTACTTGGAGATCGAGATCGATACTGTTTCTCGAAGCTGGAGGAAAATGCTCGCTTTTGCATAGTAAGTGGCACACTTCTACTCCATGAGAAATTGTGAATAAATTTGGTTAAAGAACATTGATTGCTTTCATTTTCCTTCATGGGACACTTGTGAGATGAGTCACGATACTCATTTTTCATCTCGATTACAATCAACCGGAAGTTTTTCATGTTTCAGACTTGATGGTATTCAGAATTTTGAATTAGGTTGGTGTTTGTGTAAAATTTAATCCATTCCGTTTCAGTGCAAACTGTATATTTACTTTATATTTTAGTCTATTTCAAAATACAATGCAAAAAGAATTTAGTTTTTTTTTAAATAACCAGTGCATGAAATAGAAAGTATGTTTATGTTTAACACTTAGTTTCAAAGTATTTGAAATCTTATGATATACATAGCTTTTTAGGCTTATAATATTAAGTAATACAGAGCTCTACAGACATTATATTAATATTTATAAAAACAACGGTAAATAATGATTGTCATTAAATACAAATGACAAGGAAAAATGATTCATAATTTTTTTAAATTAACCAAAATACAAAATATGAATATTTAAAACCTGAATTTCTTAATTTTTGTATTCAAGTTTTTTGTCTTTTTTTAATAATAACTTCATCGCTTTCCTTTTATATTATCATCTGTAATCACAACCATTATTTAATTAAAACGTTCTATAATATCAAAATTCAGTAGATTTTATTGATAGATAAAATTGCTGCCAATTCTGTAATAAAATACAAGAATACATAGTTTCAAATACCAAAAATATGATTGGTACTGTTATTATCGGGTACTGCTGATCATAAAAATGTACTCAAAAACATCATTAAAAGATGGATTTTCAAATGGTACTTATAATAATATATATTCATATTTTAGGGATCGTATTGGCTACATTTTCAGATACCAACAGCATCCAGTGAATACTTCTCTAAATATATTTTATCTACATTTAATTAAAAATGTTAAGCAAACAAATGTAATAACATTTATAATTACTATAAATTTGAAAATAGAATTAAAGAAAATAAATTATTTCAAAATTGCTATAAATTCACAAAATTTTGTATTATTAATGTTATGTATACATTTTTTCAAAACTTACATTGATATACTGTGTAAATTAACTTAATTAATCTTAATAACTCATAAGAACATAATTTTGTTTCTTTAAGTGATGTTAGTAAATCAGAAAATTTTAAATATTTATTAATTTTTTATTTAATCACTGATGATGGTATGAATTGTGTAGTAAGTGGATATTTTTACCATCGAAAGTTATCTTGTATATAAATGTATTCAAATAAATCAGATTAATACAAATGAATGGTAATAAGAAATAAGAAAATTAGTAATCCTAAATATATATAATCGTCATTTTATGATTACAATCCATTTTTGATATGCCGTTTATTATATTCCTTTTTTGTCTGCACAACAAAATAAAAGTCTAATTAAAATATTTTATTATGTTTTCCAATATGTTTGTGCTGTAAGATACATATGTACAGGAATTACAATAGTACTAAGAATAAGTGAGTGCTGCAGAAAATTAATGCACTCCAATTCAAGCTATTCATTCGAGAAGTATGAGAGATACTGATCTAGACCATAAAAAGTTTTCATATTCAATCAATTTTATTAACAATGAATTAAAAGTGACTGTTTTTGGTATAAATACAATATATTCCCTCAAGAGATTTCTTACCAAATCTTGCGTCCTTTCTATTGATTACAGTGTTGCCGGTTTCCCATTTGATGTTGCCGATTTGAGATTTTGCTGTTTTCAGATTTTTTTTTTTATTGTCAGGTTTGGTTTTTTTTCCTTCTCATGCTTGCGTCATGTTTGGCTATAGCGTTTGAATTGCTTGATGACGAAAAAAATTACAATGGTTACCAGCTGGGAGGATCTACCTTACTAGTTCCCTTTTACATAAGTATAATTTATAAATTGAAGACATTTTAAATATGGCATATATTACAATAACACATAATATTTTATAAATAACATTCAAAATCCTATTTATAATTAGCATGTTGTATTTCATGCTAATTATAAATAGGATCTGATTTCACTTATACACTGATGACTTCACTGATTTCAGCTTCTGATAGCACTTCCAATGTATATACAAAAAATTCTTAATTTAATCAATTATTTATTGATTTTAAAAAGTCAAAGAAAAAATAATTGTGCAACATAATTTATGTTATTAACATTATTGTTAATCCTTCTTTTAATCATCTGATTACGACAAGGTATTTCGTAATAGACTTCGGTGAAAATAAGCTTTAATCAAAGGTATTTTTTTAAAAAAAGGCTTAAGTTATACTACTGAAAACTCAGGAAAAAAGTAGAAATTATTATTGTATTAAAAACAGGACGAAAATATAAGATTTCAGAAAATAATGTATAAATAGGAAAAATATTATTTATTTTTACCAAAAAGGAAGGTTAAAAACTTAAGGATTAAAAGGAAGGTTAAAAACTTATTTAAAGATACATATTTTAACGATTCATTTTTATAATTTATAATATTTATGAATTAAATATTTTATAAAATATAGAAAGGTATTTCAAATCTCAATACATCAATTTTGAATAAATAAAATATTTTCATTGATACAATCCCTCCCATTAGGAAACACAGGACAAATGAAAAATATTAACGAAATTTAAACTAGCAATTAATTATTATATCAAACAAACAAATTCTTTGCAAAATCTGGAATTTCACTGGAAGAAAACTTTTACAAAAATAATAACAATGGAAAGTTTAAAATTTCATACATAACACATAATTGTATAAAATTTCAAATTCTATGAACAAAAAAAAAAAAAAAAAAAAAAAAAAAAAAAAAAGAGAGAGAGAGGGTATAAGAGGTTTCAAATATTTTTTAAAGACAGAAAGTATTCTCAATTGGACCAAAGAACAACTTTGACTAGTTTCTTGAAATACAATTAAAACTTACCTCCAAGAGCTTAGCATCAATTGCTACATCAATTGAAGGCTTTCTAAAAGGGTTAAACCACACTCTTCAGGGGAGCAAGGGGGAAATGCCGTCATTTCGGGTTCAACATTTCAGTCCAAGTGGTCCTGCCGTAAGTACTAGGGCAGCAATTAGTGGAAATTACTGTAGGATGATATCTTTGTGAGCCATTAGACTTCTGTGAAACTGAGTAGAAGAAAGTAATGAGTCTAGTAAAAGAGTATTTACAAGTGCAATGACACAGCTCTCTTTTATTCAAACAAATTTTTATCAAATTTATTTTTAACATACTGTAATTAAATGTATTGTTATTATGTTGCTATTTTGTTGCAATTCTTTAAAAAAATTAATAAGTGTTACTTTTAATATTTTTAATGTAAATAGCATTTTGTACTATTAAACACTGTCTTAATAAAACTATAATTCAGAGAATATTGTATAATTTTGCATTTCATACTGATTTTTGTTAGACAATAATCTTATCTGCCAACCATTTATTATTGCTATTTGTTATAATAAAGTCACACAGATAATTCATATTATATTAAATATAATTAACATTTCTGTTTGAGAATCATAATTTATTTTTAGAAATCAAAATAGTTTGTATTAATTAAAAGTAATTTAATTTAACGAGTAATGAAAGGGAAAATAATAGTGATTAATTATAAAATGATATTTTATTTGTAATACTTATTGTAATAGTAGCTTTTGCTTCTAAGTTAAATTCAGGTTCCTTTGATATTTTGTTAGCAGAGACGCTTCTGATTTTGACTTTAGCTTTTAATTTTGAAATTAATATTTAATATAGTAAATGTTTTTCAATGCATTTCTAAATCTATATTGTATTTTACTTTGTCTTTCTAACAACATTAAGGCAATTTTTACATTAGAGACTTGGAATCTTTGGATTGAAAACATGAAAAATAAGGAAAGAAAATGATTGCGTAGGAACATTTGGCTGGGGATTTAAACTTCTTTGTTTTACTCTGTTAAATACAAGATTCAGAGAGAATTCTCTTACTGCGATTTCTATTGAGGTCATTTTGTTAATACCGTTTGCCGATTCAAATACAAGTGATTTTAACAAATCTTCAGGTGACTACAATAAAGTACTTATTATATCTGAGGAAATTGATGATGCTACTCTATTCAACAACATTAACACTACTCAGATAAAATCCATTGCCATTGATAATGCAAGCATCAGCTACACGATCACTAATTTATAAACTCTAATTAGGGAACTCTGTAAGTAAGGGAAGAATTTAAACAATTTTTGTGGCTTTGTTTACAATCGTAATCAAAGTTAAGCTTTTGAACGTTATAAAAATAGTGATAAATTATATTGGTAATATTTTCTATTTCAAAAAAAAAGTGGTTGGGGTGACCTGGTTTGTTAGGGTGGTCGCTCTGATTATCTGAAGGCAGTGAGTTTGAATCCTAACCCAACCGAAGATGTTCACTAATTGTAGCTGGGGCAAATAAAACAAGCCGTATTCTCAAAGTCCCCCAAGTGAAATGATACCTCTGGGGTTAGTAGAGCAAGTCTGAGGGTCTTGTGCTTTGTCCCTATTTATAAATTTCGAAGATGTTCTTTTGGGGGCTAAGATAATTCACCTACTGGGTGCCTCACTACATAAAGTGGTATTTTTTCCACCCTTTGTAGTGTTTAAAGGTGAAAATCCTAGTAAACAGGAATTATGTAAAAAATTAAAAGAAAAAAACACTAAATATAAGTGGGAAAATTAGTCGGTCAAAAGATGTTAACTGCAAATGGTAATGGACAAAATAAATAAGTTTAATAAGAGGTATCTATGTAATCTTAATGGGGTGTTTTTATTGTGTAAAATACTCCATCCGATTTTAGAATAATAAAACTCGTACTATATCTAGTAGCTATCTGCGGTACACTTACATCTATTTTTGTACTAAAAATAAACAAAGTGTATGTGAATAACACACATTTTGAAGTATAAATTAACATAATTTTTTGTAAGCATTTTACTATTCATAAGCTAAAAAAATGACTTAAAGGATCAAAGCTTTTTTTGTTTAGTTAAAAGTTTCATAGATGAAGTTCATTGTTTGCTTTGTTCTTAAAATATTTCTCCTTGAAAGATGTAATTTTTTTTCTTTCGAGGGCAATATTAAAATAATATAAATAGTCTATGCCGATTTAAACTATGAAATCGATTTTTTGTCTTGTCTTTTTCATGTGGCTTTTTCTTCTGTTCTATTTTCAAAGTGTTCATGTATGGAAGCAATATCACTGAAGAATTTCTAAGATTAGAAAGAAAATTTGAAAACTGATTATTTAGAACAACTGGTAATTTTCATAATTTTGAAAACTTTACAAATTGAAAAAAAATTATAATTAGAAAATATTTTTTTATTACTGGTAAAAATCCTGAATGGATCATTTCTCATTGCCAACTCAAACATTTGATAATCAATTTAGCTTTGTTTGATGCCACTCGAAACATGCAATTTGAAGGCAGGCAGAAAATTCTTCGTCAAGTCGGATTTATGACGCCGTCTGAATACGATTCAACGTAGATGAAACGTTATCTGACGTCATGGATATTTTAAACCAATGAGATTTGTAATAAAGTGGCGCAATCATGATCTCAACTGGAATGAAAGAAAACCCTTTTATAGTTAGTTAATTATTCATTTAAGAAGAATTTTTTAAGGTGTTTCCTATCGCAAAGATATCAAAGTTAATTTTAGGTATAGACTTACATATGACTATTACATTGTGTTCTGTATTTTAAATAGTTGATTGATATTCAAACTTCTTTCCATAACGTCAAAAACAAATCCAGACAAACTAAAGCAAATATTACAGTCTACTTCCAATCTTCTGTATTTAAATATCGTGTTGAAAATATCATTGAAATTAGTCATATGTAAGATGCCACGAAATTCAAAACTGTCTGACTTTGAGAAAGACGTAATTGCCGGATGTCATAGAAATGGCCGATCCTTAAGGGACATATCTATTGAGCTAAGTATTCCAAAACTGACAGCAGAGTTTGTAATTAAAAAGTGGGAGATGAATGGGCATTGTTGGAATGTGTTTTAACTCTTCAAACCCACAAAACTAAGAGACAGGGACTGACGAACACTGTCTAAAATTTGGAAAAACAACCCTAAACTGATGTCTTACATACACCAAGAGTTCTAACTGGCACCCGGGATTGTTTTTTCGATAAATAACTTCTGAAAACAAGCACATTTGCTTGGTTTCCATGGTCATACTGTTGCTTGTAAGTCTTTGATTATAAAATTCATTTGTAGTGCTCTGTTTAAGTGATTTAAGAGACGTCGAAATTAGACAGTGGAAGAGTGTACACAAGTTCTCTGGAGTAATGAATCCAAGTTAAAGCTTTGTCAGTTGGATGGTTGAGTCTGGGTTTGGTGTGTGACTGGAAATCGCCTTTTTGCCAATACGCATTGTGTCTACAGTAAAGTTTGGTGGAGATGGAATTATATTCCTGGGATGCTTCTCTTGGTATAAACTCAGAGTCTTGATAGGTTCAATGCTAACTCCTTCTCTACACTATTTTAGACAACAATGTGCTTCCTACACTGTGACAATTTTACGGAGTGGATTATTATTACTTCGAGGATATGAAAACAACATTTGTCACGTTGCAGCATCAACATTGATATGCTAAAAATGGCGTGAAAAGATTGTACTAGTTTGTCCAGAGTCCAGAATTGAATCATATAGAGGACCCATGGGATGAGTTGGATCAAGGAGTGTAATCGAAGTTGGTGAAAGAACTTACTTTTCTTCTCCAAGCTGAGTAAAAAAAAAGTACTATTGACCAACATCCAAACATCTGGGGAAAGAATAACTTGGAGACAGCAACTCCCTCACTTGGAGACTCTGTGAAGTATTGAATATTAATAAATTGTGTGTTTATCTCTTTTATCATAATGTTCGAAATATTTTTTGGTAATTAGTGCATTTTCTAATTTACAGTAACTTTTGGTTTGAATATATAAATAAAAGGTAGATATTTTAATCCAAGTAAATCATTGTGCTAAAAAGAGTATTTGGATTAACTTTAATGCGAAATAGATTAAAATAAGCAAATGACCTGTATAACTTACAGATTTCACTACCATTGAGAATTTTCAAATTACGTTGGAGGGATTACTAAACAGCTGTATAACTTTTCCTCATCAATAAACAGCATATTATCCATCAAGAATAGTTTGATGTGATATACATACCAAGGTATCCAAAGTGAAAAACTTTACAGCCTATTTTTTTGCACTCGAGGGTTAAATGGACAGAGAATTTCAATTTAAAGTCAACTCCAAACCATTACAAGCACCCACACTAGATCTAGGAATCAAACTGTTTAAATGAAGAACATAAAGCTAACCATTTCGCTGCTATCGTAGCTCTCTCATTAAATTAGATATTGGATTCTCAAAAAATTTGTGTAGAATTCATGGGAAAAAAAAGAATGAGCAATATGTAAGATTATTGGACAAACCTAAAGGGAAAATAATTAGGAGTGCAATCAATGATAAATATAATATTGTATAACTATCTAACTATTTTAACAATTCAGTTACAATAAATTGCTAAGTCAAAAATGTAATAATTACAAATGATCAAAATTACATAAAATATATTAGCGCAGTAAAAATTCTTCACGAAAATTTCCTGTGTGGGAAATTTGTATTTAAATATAAATATAATATTAATAAAATATTTATTACAATAAAATTCATTTATAATCATCATTTCAACTCTCAGCGTCTTTAAGAAATGCTAAGAAACTGTGAAATTTTCAGTCGAAAAACTTTCGCAATCGAAATATTCTTTAGAATAATTTTGAAATTTATAAAATATGATAGCCATTTTTTCCCAATGTTCTCTGATAATTTATTCATTTCATTCTATTTATTTTTTCTTAAAACAATATTTCATCGGAAATTTGTATTTAAATATAAATATGATATTTGCTGTAATAAAATTCAATTAAAATTGTCTTTCAACTCTCTGTGTTTTTAAGAAATCATAAGAAATTATGGAATTTTCAGTATAAAAACTTAACCAATCCAAATATTTTTTAGAATAATTTTGAAATATATAAAATATGATAGCCATTTTTTCCCAATGTTCTCTGATATTTTATTCATTTCATTCAATTTATTTTTTTCTTAAAACAAATTGGAAAAAGTAACGAAAGTAAATCTTAGAAAATTATAAGGGAAAAATATTCTGAAGTAGATCAGAATTAACTTTCTCCCTCCACCTGGAACTTCTCAACTTGTGCTGATCTGGCCAAATCAACCTGATTGCTCGGCGGTCGCCTTTGAAGATTCTTCCCTCAAAGGACCCCAAAAATCCTGATAGCGCCGGGTGTGGTCCGCCTCCACAGAGAGGGCTATTTAAGATGAAAACGCGGAGGCCAGAGCCGCCTTTGATGTGTGCATGCTCGCCAAGCTCTCCAGGGAAAAATGCTGAGAAGAGGGATTTTTTTCCCTATGCCGCTCAAAAACAGAAAAGGCGCGACGGACTAAATCGTTCTGGATGGCTGTAAAGGGCATAATTAGATAGTTTTTTTGAAAAGCGAAATATTTTTTAAGGCACTTTTTTGTCAGTCTTTGTCTCTCTGCGGAACTCTTGATGGATGCGGCTTCATTGTGTTCTATTGACAATGAGGACTAAACTGCCGATCTGCGCTTGATGAAGAGCTCTCCACGCAGAGGAGGACTTGGCGGCTTTTGAGGAGGATTTTCTGAAGTGGTTGCTTAAAATATAAAGAGAGCTCTTTATCATTCGCATTTGATTATATTTCAGACTAAAAAGAAAATATTTAATCCTTCATATTTACATTTAAGTGCATTTTTCTATGTGTTTTCATGTATTTAAAGAGAATTATGTATGTTTAAATATTTTTTTCATGTGTAAAAAAATTAAACTATTCTATTCTTTTACTTAAGACCAACTCATAGAATTTAGAATAATCATCGAATGATCATACTATAAATGAAACTATAATTTTTCGATACTGTGCATTCCGATATAACATGCTCCCGTAAATTGTGAACTGGTATATGATGAAAAAATTGGTACTAATGTTAATACAATGCAATAAATAAATTAAAAATTTCAGTTTGGCGATAAATGTCGCAATTTATTCAATCATTTTTACGAATTGGCATTGTACGGGGGTGCGAACGTGTGAAAGAATCCATTAGATGTTTTGGGTAATGTAGATAAATATCCTTTTAATAATTTATATTTAACCATTTGCATAACACTAGAACTACACAATGAATTCCTGCTAATGACCTGGAGTAAACTCTAAAATTATACTGAAGAACGAAGCAAACTGTTGAAGTTTAGTTTTGAATCAAGCTCCAACGAGGAGATCAATATCTGATTTGATAATAGCATCTGAGATCATTTCCCTCGCTCTGTAATGGAGTGACATCAGATTAGGACAATTTGCTAATGAGTGCTTCTCCGCAATTATAAACAAATTTATTTAAATATTTATTGAAATTTGAATTAAAAAGTTTTCTTATAGTTTTTTTCAAACATTTTTATGAATTTTTTTTAAATGATTGTAAAAATATTTACTAAAAATTATTTCTCAAGCATAAGTTATTCAATACAATTTTTAAGAGAAAAATAAATTTTATATGCATATATATATATATATATATATATATATATATATATATATATATATATATATATATATATATATATATATATATATATATATATATATATATATATATATATATATATATATATATATATATATATATATATATATATATATATATATATATATATATATATATATATATATATATATATATATATATATATATATATATATTCATATGCATGTTTGTATCCTTCGAATAATTTTCCTCAACACAATTCTATTATTGATACATTACTTTTTTAAAAATATTTTTGATTTTTAGCTACTTTAGAGCGGTTTTGAATTAATATATCTGAATTAAAAATTAATTTAACATAAATCAAAAATGAATTATTATGAAATGTAGGAAATGTGTGATTATAGATTTACATTGAAGACTTTTAGAAATACATATTTCGTATATTTAAAATGTTAAATAAGGATTTTTCATACACAGAATATTAAAATTTCGAGAGGAAATACAGATTTTCTGTGTTAAAGATAATGAAAACTGCCTCATGTGGTAGTTTATCATAATTTTTGGACATAATTACATTTTCAAGATATCCTCTCTTTATCTTTAATTACAATGTTAGTATTTCAAAGAGAGATAAAAATGAAATTAATTTAAATGTATAGTATAAGTAGTATTAAAAATTAATGTACAAGTAGTATTAAAAATTAATTTGTTTGTATGAATATGAATATTAAAACGCAGAATTGTGGAGATAATGATAAAAACATTGACAAACAATTTGAGTTTTATTCAATTAAAAGACAATTTTAGCAATGATAATAATTTTTAGTTTTTTAAATTTGAATTCTGTATTTATAATCATTTAATAAATTTAACTAGATAAACATTTTTGATAAGCTTAGTTTTTTTCTTAAATCAGTTATATTAATCTATTATCTCTTAATATTATATGTCATATTCTAAGAAATCAAATTGTTTTATAAAAAAATATTAATATTTATTAAATTTTTCTTTTAATATTATTTTATGTTAAATATAAAATATACTTAACATAAAGTAATAGTATTTTATGTTAAATGTATTTATGATATTATTTTGCACTTAACATAAAATAATATTTAGTTTATTTTCTTCCCTTTTACAACTAAATGCTTCAGTATCTGATCTACACCATATTGTTGTTAATAATTAAGGTATCACACTTAAAAATTAAAATTACTTATTGTATTTCAGATATTCATGATCAAATGTTGGAAAAAAAAAGAAACTTTAAAAAGATATAATATATGATTCTGATAATAATGCCATTATTATAAAATCATTTGTTCATATTTTTTATTTTTAATTAAAATAATTTTGAATTCTTTCCTTGAAACAACTCATTTTGATATCTAAATGATTATTACGTTTTTGCTAAATAGACTTAATTTAGATGCGGAATAAAATATTTTCTTATACTTGTGTAGTTGTATTTTAAATTCTGAGTATAAATATTTACTAAATCTAAAGAAATGATGAAAAATATTCCAGGAATATAATTTAAGCCAATCGCTCGCGTGCGATTGCTAGTTGTAAAAATAATCTTCGTTTCTTTTATTTCTTATTTTATTTATTAACTTCTTCAAACTTTTTTTCATATTTCAGGCATTAAAGTTCGTATTTCCTATGAACAATTAGAAGATATACTTCTAAAGTATAATTTTTATCTGTGGAACTTAAAAAATGTAATATCTGAATCTCAGTTCTTAAATATGCTTTATTTTAATTATGCTCGATAGAAAAAAAATTCCATTAAATACACGAATTTCGAAAATTTTATTTAAGTATTAGAAAAAAATCAAATAAATTAAATATTTGAGGAATTGCAGTTTGTATGTTTTCTCCTAGTAATTAGTTTCAATACCCAAGTAAGAACAGAAATTTAAGGAGCTATGATTGAACGCTTCCATTCTAACACGATGTGATCTAAAATAAATCCTCAATGAATTGGCAACGCAAATATCGATCATTTCAGAAAAATTATTCTTCAAAATGTTGCAAAATGATGATTGAAATGTTAAACACATTTCAAGCATTATAATGAATGTTTAGAAGAAATACCAAGAAACAATCTACTGATTTACAATCGCTTTCTTTTTCATAAAGATCAATCAATTTAATAAAGATCAATTTGACCACTATAAATTAATACAACAGACTAGTAAAAATTTATTTTATGGCAAAGAAATGATGTTTCATGAATCTATGAATAGATTTTTCTCGAATTTTCAAAGAAAGATAAATTAAGGATTCTTATCATGCATAATAAAAATATCTATTAAAAGTGGATTGAATATCTCCAAAAGTGTTTCATTGTATAGTGCTATCCCTAATTATAATTAAAAGCTGTTTTTTTAGTATTCATGAAATATTATAACGCTTGTGATTGCCATGAAATTTTATAATTATTCGAACTAATCTAGAAAAAATCCTCAAATGCACAATTTCAACGATGTTATGCAGTAATTGTATTCAAAATTTGTGAGATTTACTACGCAATCAATCTGTTGTTAAAAATGTATTATATATTGAATTACGCAGTATTTTACTAGAACCTATTTTGAATTCATTATTAATCCATTTTGTTATTACTTTTTTTTGTTGCCTTCATATTGTTTCGCTATTCTTTAAAATAATATTGTGGCTCTTAAAATTGTTAAGCTTAAGATCATCATATTTATTTAGTCATTTGCTATTGTTAAAGAGAATTCATTCTCTCTATTTCTTTTTATAAAAATAAATGGTACTAAAAATAGAAATTTTTATGAATTGTTTTATGTAAATTTCTATTTATAAAAATAGAAATTTTTATGACAATGTGTATTGCAGGGCTATATAGTCATAAAATCTGCGTTAATAAACAGTGAAACAGCTTTATTTCTTTTTAAAAGATGATACAGAAATCAGGTGAAATGTTTGATCGTCAAATTCACTGCGTCATTTCATTTTTCAGATAAAAATCGATATTAAACCGTATCATATATTTTGTTTTTCTTAACTCCTTCTTTTTTAAAATTTTTTTTTATAAATTTTTACTACAGGATTCTTTAATTTTTATATTCATTTATATAAAAAATATATTTATTTATGTACAAAATTATGATAATGATAATATAATGAATTAGAACTACATATTATAGATCATAAATTTAAAACCTTTATTTTTGTCAAAACGAGTAGAAAAGTTGATTTTTTTTTTAACAAAATTTTAAAAGTAGCATCTATTGTAAATTCATTAATAATCATTTTATATTAAGATAACGGGTTTCTTGCAGTAATATTTTTGTGCAACGTGTTTTTAGTAATTTTTTTAAGGAATTCTATCAGTCATCAAATTAGATGTATCTACTTATTTTAAATTAAGTTCTCTAATTTCATAAAATGTACTATGTAAATAATGTATTACTGGGAAAAATACAAAATAAAAATATTCGACTTTTAGTAATACATTTTCACTTTTGCAAATTTGTGAGTATAAGCTCCACCCCATGTAAACTTATACCTAAATCTGTTAATACGGAGTTTTCGATGAATAATTAACTGCTTAATGCATTAGTTGTTATATAGATTTCTTTATAAACAAAGAAAATTTTCTTTTTTTTTCATAATAAATATTTCATAAATATTGAATAACATGTTGTAAGCTGTTTTGATGTTTGAGTTCTACATTTACGTTGTTATTTTTGATTAACCACAATAATAACAAGCCTTACTTATTATTTATGTGAAAAAATTAATTTATACAACATTGTTTGCTGATTATCTCTATCATTTGAATAATAATATATTTTCGCCTGTTTCTCTCTGAAACCAAATGTTTCCTTTTCGCTGTTTATTGTAATGATAACCTTTCTGAAGAGTATTCTAAGTTATCTGTTAAGTAACAATATTTTGCAAAGTTTTCGCAATTTATGAGGCTAACAAATCCACATTTATTTTACAGATTTTACAATTTTCTTTTCGGATATCAATAGATTTACTTTAGAAAAACTGCCAGGGTACTCAGTTTTAGCCATTTCTCTTCTTCAAACTGTACCAAAATTTATTTCGCAGTCTCTTGAATAGTGAATTGTCTAAAATTCAGTCGTTTTCAATAAAAAAAGATAAATTTCCTTTATTAATATAGAATTAAAATACTTTAACATGATGTTCAATCATTTTCATTTCTAAAAACACATTACATTTTAAACAATAAAACATTGTGATTATTTGAAATGAGATAGCGGATGTGATAACAATTGACTTAGTGATTTATGTGCTACAATATTGTTGGAAAATATTTGGAGTATACTTCACTTAAACTTTGTTTTTTTCACAAAACTTGACAAAACAAGAAGTATTGACCCTAGCTACGTTTAATTATCAGTATAAACTTAGAAAGTGATAAAAAATTTCTGGGTTTCATATTTTATCCATTCTGTTCTTGAGATAGATTTAAATTAGCTTGATTATTCTAAACATGCTAATTTAGCATTGCTAAATTTACATCAGAATGTGAAAACTTTTGAATAAATTTTTATCCCTTTTACTTATTGTATTTTTTGTAGGACAGATTTTTGACTGATTATATATATATATATATATATATATATATATATATATATATATATATATATATATATATATATATAATAAATTTCTTGCTTTTATATAATTCTCCAGCATAACATTTGACTGATAGCATCTGAGAACCGATTAATAAATTATAGAAACATCAAAAACTAAAAAAGATCATGTTCAATGATAAGAAATGTAATTTTTGTCATATTAAAAAAACAGTAAGTTTTTTATTGTATTTCTGAAATTAAAAATTTTTATGCCATTTAATTTTAAATACTAATTAAGCTATTATTTTTGCATTGTTTACTGTTTCATTTTATTTGTTTTTCGAGATAAAAGATAAGGTATTTCCATAATGATACCAAAATGTTAGTTGGAAAATAGTAGCAAACTTTAATTTTTAATACAAGGGAATCGCCCTTATTAATCACTAGAATATGAAGCCTTTAAGCAATTTTTGATTTCCTCATTTTTTTAAATGTTTCTTTTATTTTCCCTCGTATGCTATTAATTATTTTTTAGAGTTGTTTTCTTGATTTTTAACTTTTTATTTAATCTGTGAAGAAATATAAAATTCTTACGCCTTTCTT
>CM057821.1:11748408-11803408 GCA_030067965.1 Latrodectus elegans
TCTTAGCTATTTTTGATAGTCATAAATCTTATTAGTTTAGATAATTTCTTAATGTTAAAATATACAATTTCAAAGAACATTTTTTACTCAGAACTATATAAATTCATTTTGAAATTTTTTTTAGATACTGTCTTATTAGTAATGGAATATATAAAAGAAGAAGGAAATCTATATTTGTTCAAAACATTTTTTAATGAACAGTATTTCACATCATGTTAAAATGATATGATTCTACATTATTTTTCATCTTTATTTGAGAAGACTTTGAGAATAAGTATCCTGTATCAAATATATATTTTGAGAAGTATTTTTATGTGGGTACTAAATTATATATTCAATATATTTGACTATTTAAATATTAATTCAAATGTAGCAATACTTCTCAAATTATCTATTTTCTAGTCCATAATTGCATTTCGGTAATTTAAAATATTTATAATGCTACCAAATTTATTGAAATAATAAAAATAAGGACATTGATATCTATTTCAAAATTTTTTGCATGGCGATAGAAAATCATTTAAAAAAAATTGTTACAATATTCTATAAGTAGCTGATTCAGCTTTTAGAAATTTCCTTTACTATTTAAAGCCTTTTATCACCTCATTTTCATATAGTTGATAGAAATTCTCTTAAGAAATATACCAACAAGAAATTTACATTTTTTCTTGAAGCAATTTGCGGAATCTATGAGGCAATATAATTGAAGAATTTGAAGCAATTTATGGAATCAATGAGGCAATATAATTGAAGAATTTCTATTTTCATAACTAATTGCTTCTATAGAGTAAAAATATTTTCTTACCAAAGATAAAGGTATTTTTTTATTATAAAATTAATAGAATGTAATAAATAAACGAGCGAATAATATTATTTTATACAAAATTTAGAATTTCCCTATGAAAAATATATTTTAAATCAAAAATTTGGACTTTTTTACAATGAAAACGATATTTTAAATCGAAAATTAATCTGGCATATATGAAGCAATATAAATGAAGAATTTCAGTTTTCGTAACTAATTGTTTTTGTAGAGTAAAAATATTTTTTTTACTAATCAAGAAAAAGGAAAAAAAAATTTAATATTAATAAAAGCAAGGAATAAAAAAACCTATAATTCCATTTTATTCAAAATTTAGAATTTCCCTAAAAAAAATATATTTTTAATCAAAAGTTTAGATTTTTACTATGAAAATGATATTTTAAATCGAAAATTAATCTGGCAACTATATAGGCATCGAGTGAATTGATCTGAAACAATTCATTTGAGAAAAAAGCACTGGACGCAAAAACGTCTTTTTCTTTGGGAATGAAAAATAGAAGCAATTTTTTTCCTGCGATAAAACACAGAGATGCATTGCATTCACCCAACGACACTTTTTATGTTTTCGTTCTAAAGTAGCTTCTCTTCTGATCCCATGAGCTCTGATGCATCTTCTTCTTCTCGGAGAGAATAAAAATGTCTTCACATCAATTCATAGTATCCAGTTCCAGCCTTTACTGGTCTGTTTATACCAATAAAATATTGAATTATTATATCATGTAAACTATTCTTAAGAATATTTTATTTATTTGCATATGTTTCTTCATATATTTCTTCATTTTAAGTCAAAGTTTTTGTTATTAATATTTCAATGCTATTAAATGCTTGAAATTCATTATTAATGAAAGAAGCAATTCCATGCAAAACTTTTTAAGCTATTTTGAGAACATCAACATTGCAAGTCTAGAATTAAATCATATAAATTGATTAATCTAATGTTTTTGTTGATAAATTTATTTTGAACTCATTGTGATTTGAATGATTCAAATTAAAACCATAATGACTTTTTAAAATGTATAGATTAATATACTATTGCGTTTACTGATATGTTATGTGGGTTTATGAAAAAAGATGAAATGGTAAGTTATTGCTTTGTATAAATTATACTTAAGAATGTATCATTTATTTGCAAATTATGTTTTTCTATATTTCTCTATTTTGAATCAAAGAGTGGGTTTCGGTAATATTGTACATGAAATAACTTACTTAAAATACCCAAAAATTAAAAAAAATTGATTCCTTATAACACGACAAAAGAGTAATCTTGAGATCATCAGCATTGTAAATGTATAATTAAAATGCAATATTTTAATTAATATAATATTTTTGTTGACCATTTAAATTCTTATAAAATAAAACTTTTTCAAATCACATAAGACATCCTTCAAGTCAAAACCATAATGCCTTTTTAATACTATGCATATATTAGTACATTATTCAATCAATTTGCTTTAAACACGTTTTATAATTATAATATGAAAATTGCTCTTTTCTAAATAAAACATTACATAAATATGATAAAAATCCATAAAAATTTATAAAATTAGCTACTGTGTATGCTCTGTTATTGTTTAATCAAAGTTAAGTAAACATCCGTAATCAGTAATATGATCTTCAGGTTGTTAGTATTGATATTGTTTCTTATGACACTTGGAAAAGCCAAGCTTGCTACGCCGTTGTGTATGCGAATTAAAGTCAGTAGGGTGCATGTTTCATTTAATTAGAGCACCACGAAGGTGAAAGTACGTCTTTGCTCTAAGACTCCTCCTATAGACGGAGGCATCATTAGAAGATCCATCCCTCAAGTTTGACATTGATCTGGAGGGGGAAGAAATTTTCTCCAGACTATTGCACCCATGGTTACTGCTCAATGACTGACTGCTGGACTTTAAATTAAACAGATTTAACGAGCTTGTTTATCGCATGTATTCGGTGGGTTTTTGGCGGCATTGGGAATCGAATCCAGCCTTTCTGGACGGAAGACAGATACCCAAACCACTTGGCTACAATGGCACTTGTAATAAGCCGCATTGGTCTGGTTGATTAGGGTGTCATTCTCTTTATCGGAAGGTAGTGTGTTCAAATTCCGGCTTAACCGAATATTTGTCATGTTTGCTAATGGCGTCTAGGGAACGTTAAAACTGGGCATGGTCGCAATGTTTTTCAAGTGAAATGATAACTCTGGGGGTGCCTTGCCAAGTATTGGAGATCTTTTGCTTAGTATCGGCTTCAAAATCTCGGAAGTCTACACCCGACTGCTTCTATCTAACTAGTAGAGCCCAACTTTGGGCAAGGTATGGGGAAGCATGCTGGTGCAACAACAACGGTCCTTGTTAATAATATACTCCGATGTTAGGAATGATTTCAGAATTAATTTATTAGTTCCATTCAATTATGAAATTTATCACTTTCTTATTTTTTTCTAAGAAGTGTTGTTACATTTTCTTTTACAAAGCACCCTGGAACTTTTTGTGAAGTTGTACTGCCATTTAGAGAACTGTTGATATTATTGATTATATTATTTGCAACAGAGAGCTCATTTTTAAACAATTTATGTTTCAAATTGTTATTTGTTCTTCCGATATGTCTCCTTTCTTTCTAATGCCTATTTAAGTGTTTTATTATACATTTTTATATTTTTTTATCATAATTTAGTCATTATTTGGAGAACAAGAATAAAATAAAAATGGAAGAGAGAGGAATTGATGTCGTATTTTCAGTATTGCAAAATAAAATACCCTAGAAATTTAATATTTCTGCGACTTTTAGCCAAAAACTATGTCTAGTCAATAAAATAATGAAATTTTAATACATTATTTTGCTTTTAAAAATTTATTCGTCTGAGAAGCTTATATAAATGCGTTTGAATTAAAAGAATTCAAATAATTAATAGAGAGTCTTACTAAAGTCAATTTTTTTGCTGACTTCGAATAATTATAATAAAAAATGTTTCTTCCAAGTGTTAATTGAATCAATGAAAATAAGTTTTTTAGTCCTCATGTTAAAAAAAAAAACATAGATATCAATGATTTATAAACATAAAGACCATTGTATTTAAAAATAATTTCAGAGTTATTGTGAGAGAGCTTCGCTCTACCAAGATATTGGTCTGAGGTTCGGTCTTCAGAGTGGACGAGGTTGAATCAGCTTTTCATCACTTTAGTTGAAATCTAAGAACCAAACATGCTTGATAACCAGACACTCGGGGTTTCACGTTAGGCTGACCGCCTAACCTAAGCGTATGCTTCGCAGCCCATCTGTTACAAAAACAGATATGAGCACTGTGGGCTTTCTCCCCAGTGGGCTGCCGTGTCTGAGTTTAATTTCGTTTTGTATTTAAAAAATATTCGCTTAGGATCTCTAATAAATATAAAAAAGAATAAAACTGCAACTATGAGAAAGGCCTTATATAATGAATGTTATATTATTATTCAGTTCTTATACCTATTATTTTTGGAACACTTGTTTAAGAAGTTTTATTGGTCAATTCGCTATTTCCAGCTTCTTTGTATTTACAGGAAATGTGAGCTCTATATCAGCTGAAATATCAATATGATGAATTTAAAGAACAATTGGGAGCAAAGGAAAACTTTAAAATATATAAATATACTTAGAAGATGAATTTGGTACTTTATTTTAATATAAAAATCTATCATTTCATCATTTAAAACTGTCCTTACTTGTTAGTCAAATGCATGCAATAATGTTATTGAATTGAATTTGATAGCTGAATAGTCAAACGTGTAAATAAAAATAAAAATCGTATTATTTCGTATTTTTTTGACAGTCATTATTTAAAGACGTTGAAAAAGAGGATTAAATAAAATATCACGTTTGCTTTTTGAACAAGTCTCATTAAAATTTTCACAAGAGTTTAAAAATATCTATAATTCTAATTCTGAATTTTCAGTTTTTTTTGTTTAAACTACTATGTTTCACAGAAGATTATTACCAACCAAGGAAATTTATTTTCTTGAAGAGGGTGATTTTAATAATCCCACAAAAACTATTTAAACTGATATATCTAGAAACAGACATTTATTTAAAATTTGATTTAAGAAAAAGCGTGCAACTTAAAGGTAAATTCACTATATACTTAAAACATTCATTCTGATATTTATAGAATCATATTTGCAATAAATTTTTTGAGACTGTATGTTATTCAAATGAAACTAAATTACAAATGGAATAAAAATTGCGAGGAAAGTAATTTTAATTTCATCACATCAAAATAAAATTTTAATTATTTCTTCTGAAAATAATTTATAAACAGACAAAAAGATTTAAAATAAAACCATTTATTAATTTTGTTTGTTACCACTTTCTCATTTTATGTAATCTACGAATCATTATTTTCCCTGATAAAAAATAAATAATGTAAAATATAAAAAAATAAATAATGTTAAATATTCTAGAAAATGAGCTTTAAAGAAAATTTTCAAATGTTATATGATAAAGAATAAAAAAAAAAAAAAGATTCCAGTGAAAAGTTAACACTTCTCAAAAAGAAAATTAGGTAATGCTTTGGTGCGTTTAATTCTACGTTCCTTGAAGTTTTAATGCAAGTAGCTTTTTAATGGCGCAGATCTCGTTGATTTACGCCCGTTCTTTACTTCTACATTATTTACAGAAAACAAACATAAGAAGCCTGTTGTGAAAGTACCCGGATTTCATTTGCTCCAATCATCAGAAAGTAATCTGTAAAACGACCGATTAATGATCTTCTCTCATCAGAGTCTTAATGCATCTTTCTTCTTTTTTTTTTATCTTTGCATTATAAAAGAGTATCGCAAAATACCTAATTAGAAGCAAGATCCCTTTTTTTTTTAATTTTCTCACTCAGATGAAAATGCTTAACGAGAAAATGATCCAGGTTGTTAAACTCTAAGTTCTCGTTAAAAAAATTCAGTTTAAATATTCTTTAAGTAGTTTTTGATAACCAAAGTATTATGATATTTGAAAATGGCAACTGCTTGAATTTTTTTCTATTATCGTGAAGACAGCTTACAGTTAGAAAACCATAATGAATTATTACAAAATAATTTTACTTCTTAACTCTTCTGTATTCAACTACTAGAATACCCAGTTAGAAGATATATCTGAAACGAATACATTTCTTTTATGTCAAGTTGTAACACATGTGTTAAACCATCAATTTACTTTGAAAGTTAAATTTCAGAAGTGTTATTAAATAATTTTGAAAATGTTAAATATCTATAAATTTATTGATTTTAAAACAAAAATAAATAAAAAATTAAAGGAAGATAATCGGTTTCATGCAAACATATTTTAATTAAAAAATATTATATACATATTTATATGCTTATTAAGAAATATCACATTAAGTCCTATTATTTTATTGCTGATAAAAATATCATCAAACTTATGAAAAATATATAAATTTACTGCTTTCGTAGGCAACTCTAATTTAGTTTCTGATTTTAAATTTTTCTAGGTTTTTAGTAACTTGATTTTCTATTTGCATATTAATGAAAGCAATTTTATATTAATTAATAATAAAATATTTTTTAATTACATTAAAAATAATTTTAATAATCTATGAAAATATGAAACAAGGATAACACTTCATAATCATTTAGCATAACATTAGTTTTTAAACTGCTGAAACAAGGAAAGCATCCCTCAAAACAGAGTGCCGATAAGTTCAAGTGTTGATGTTTTCTGTTTTTTGTAACTCTTAATGGAATTAGAAGATATTAGTTATTAAAGAATTTACTCTAATTAATTTCTGGTAAGCACTTTTTTTTATATATTCTTAATGTATTAAAAATAAATTTCAGACGAATTATGAATAAGTCTTAAGAATTGTAAAGATTGTCCCAATAAATACCAACAGAATAAATGCAGAACCAACTCTTAGAATATACTATATAGATATTTCTACCCCAACTACTAAGCCAAATATTTAAAAAATTAATCTTTTAAAATACTTGCTTTCAAAATTTTTCTAGATTTAACTACGTTGCCACTTGGAAGACTTAAATATCAGATTGCGAGTCCTAATTATAATACTATATATCTCGGGAAACTTATAGATTGTTATGATTCAGAATTTGATAACACTTAGAGCACAGTAATTGTCTTCATAAAATGTTTTGTTCCTGATTATTTCTGTTTATGAAGAGAGAATTTTCATGATAACAAACAAGTATTTTATTTATAATAATGTAGATTTTCTTCTTATGTTTCGGTCTAGAACTTTTAATCTGTTTTTGAGTACTTTATAATGCAAAATTGAAACAATAGTTTATGGCACATTTATTGAAACAATGCATATGTAAACATTTTCAAATAATTAAAAACAATTGAATGAAATAAATTGCTTATAAATTAATTACATTAGATTTAAGTCTGAAAGAAAACGTGAAAATATATTGCTAAATTATTTATGAAATTATTGCTATAATTTAGCTTGAAAATATGATATTTTTAAAGATATGTATCTTTTGAAGCAATTCAATTTTGGCTTATGAATGGTATATATATATATATATATATATATATATATATATATATATATATATATATATATATATATATATATATATATATATATATATATATACATATGTATATATATATATATATATATATATATATATATATATATATATATATATATATATATATATATATATATATACACATATATATATATGTATATGTATATATATATATACATAACTTTATTTATGCCTCTCAAAGATTTATCATAACTTAAAAATATTAAATAAATCATATAGATTTGCAGATCAATAAGGAAAATGATTTCAAAAATATAAACAGAAAAATATTTTGCCATCGAGATACCTATTCAAATATTCATTATGAGTTCCAGATTTTCTCACATTTAATGTGTTTTATTTTTACGTATTTAGCTTTATGTGCTTAAAAGAACGCAGATAAATGTATTCTAATACATCTTTTAGACAATAAGTAATGAGAAACTGAGTTTTATTATATTAGATGTTAATGATTATCGTGATATGATCATGTGTTATACGCGATCATCATTTTCAGTATAAATAAGTTAAGACTTTTCAAGGAACTAATAATTGAAGATATTATCAAGAAAATATTAAATGGAAGGAAGACAGAGGTTTCTTAAAATTGATTTCACTGTACATACGTTTTACACTTTTCTTCACTATTGCAAATTGTTTTAGATTTTACTACCCGATTTTTGTCATGAACTTCATTCCCTCAAGAACGTTTCTGTAAAACTGTTTTTCTGCACTATACTTCTAGCAGTGAAGTGTACTTACACACGCAGGCACGTATCAACTACAAAAATCAACAAATAAATTTTCCTTTTTTTCTTAAACAATGCATTTTTTAAATTGAAAATATTTATTTAAATTTGAATGAAATATTTTACACAAAATGAGCAAATGTTCCTTAAATTCATTGAATCAATGAGACTCGTTTTCATCGTAGAATTAGTCCAAAAAAGTTTGAAATTAAAAAAAAAATGTAAAAGAATTATTTTTGCTTTAAAATATGATGTGATGAAAACATATTTTAAAATGCTTTAATAAAAATAATAGTTATATTTAAACAATAGATACTATATAAACTTTGCTTAAATAATTTAAAAGAAAAACTTTCAACTGATTTATGAACTAAAAGCCTCTTTCAGCAGTCATACTATTCTATAGATAATACTAATTACTTTGGGGTAATAATTTTTGTAAATGTTTTGTGACAGCTGAGAAAAAAAAGATTAAATTTAGACCGAGGTAGTCTATGATTAGCATATACGAAAAAGCAAAATACATAAAAAATTTAATAATATTTATTATGGGAAATTAATTTAGAATGCATGATTTACAATGGAGAGAATCGAAATTATGTATTACTGATTTAAGAATGCTATATTGAATACTAAGAAATAAACTTCAATTTCTTATAAAATATTAAAAAAAATCCTTTTAAAATTGTTTTTTTATGATTATAATACAATTGGAACGTTATTTCATAAATCCATAAACATTTCATCCTATACACGGGAACCTATGGGCATGTGTGTACTGAAGCAGTCGGACTCCACATGAAATATGGCTCAGTATGAAAAAGTGGAGCAGCTCACCCCATATTGTCAGCCTAACTGGCAGAAGAAAAAAATTGTTTTGCAAAGCAATTCAACATCTATATTTTTCTTCAGGTTTGAAGTACTTTTTAATCCTGGTAAGTATTCGTATCTTTTTTGAAAGAATAAACCTAATTAGTGTTATTAATTGACATAGGAAGGAATTTATAAAATCATGTTAAACCCTTTCAAAAATTTATGAACAATTTTAAAAGGAAATTAGAAGTGGCCAAAATTACAAGTTACTATGTCATTGATGAAAAATTGGGACTATAATAATGATCAAATTATGAAATTAATTTATAAAAAATAATTTATAAAATATGCAAAAATTGCTTACATTAGTATTAAAAAACAATGGCGAAATAAAAGAATCAAGCTATTTAATTTCACCATTGATTTTATGAGGAGCATATTATTTACATATTTCTATTGATACCCGTATTTTCTCTTCAGTTTTAAGATATTTAAAAGAGTTATATTTGGGAAAGCAAATGTTTTCAAACCTATTTTGAAAGACATTTCAACCATTATTTCATACACAGCATGTTACGGTAAATGTAATAAACTTGCAGATTTTTTACATTATGTTTAATTATTTGTAAATAATTGTCAATTACTGGGGATTAATCACAATCACCAGTAAACTTTGAGAACATGAAAAATTGTTGAATAGTTATTAAATTTGTCAGATAGATTATAAAATCCTAAGCTCGTAATTGGGAAGCCGATAAAAATCAATACACCTTTCCAAATTGCATTCAAATCGGTTAGCTGCATGGATTCAATTGAGACTTTCGCTGTTTCTAAGCATTGTGGGTTGTTAGACTGTTATAGAGAGTCTCGGTGAATGTGAGATTCAAGTGATTTCATTAGTTTTTCCAATATTATTACAGAAATGTTTATCATAATTAACGAAGTGCATTCCTCAATTAGCCATGTTAGCAGAAACAGAATGTTAAAAGAACTTCAGAAAGTAAAAAAGAAAAAGGCTACTGATAAGAGAGTGATGATTTACTTAAATTTGTGTGAAAGTTGTTAAAAGAAGTCAAAGTGCGTAAGAAAGGACTTCTTACGCCAATAGTCTACTCAAAATTCAAGTTTGTTTAACTTACGTGCAGTTGCAATCAGATAATGATTTCAAGTTTATTTTTAAACATCAAGACTACATGACGAAATTCATGCATTGGAACTCTCTAAAAAGATATCTTCTTATACTTGATGTTCTTCGTTTATTTTAAAGTAAAAATGATCTCGTGTTCAGTAATCACACCATGAAAGAAACTTGTTCTATGTGGCTTTATTTAAAAATTGTACATGGAAAATCTAGACACTGCCAGGTTTCGGTTGAGTGTGCAAATAAGGATTTTGAAAAAATAGGCTAAGTTCTGATTAGAAATCCATAAATCTAGTACGAAAGAATAAGTTTCGTAAAACTTATGTTAAACGTGTTATTACATGAAAGTATCAAGTGTGTCTGTATGAAGCAATGCTTTTGGTATACTTTAAAAAAGATTTAAAAACAGTTTTTTTTTTCAGAATGACTCCACCAGTTATTTTAGAGCTGAAGAATAAACTCAGGCTTCAACAGAAACATTTAGCAATAGTTATGATAACACCATAGGGTTATAGGATATAATTAGAATATAGAACTTAACGGAAAATGACTGATTTTGATGACTGATAATTTTGTGGTTCATAATGAGAATGATGAAGCTATCCATTTTAACCTGACAGATATTTTAACTTGGCAAGAACAAGCAAAAAAAAGTTCTAAAGAATGTTATGAATCACAGGCAAAAGAGATGTTGAAAGTTTCAAATATTAAACTTTCATCTGGTAATATTGGTGACATAGTGAAACAATCTACAAAAAGTGCTAAGGAATGTTATGAATCGCAGGCAAAAGAGACTTTTTTTTAAGTTTCAAATCTTAAATTTTCATCTATTAATACTGGTGGCACAGTGAAGTGACGAATATCAGATGTACGCAGAGAACAAGAAGTCATCCACAAAATTTATTAGCGAATATCTCAGACATTCAAAACGGAGACATTCATCTTTAAGGAATAGAAGAAAAATTTTTTTCATTATTGTATACAAGAAATCAAGTCCTAATTTCTGAAGAAAGATTTTTTTGGTTGAAGAAATTTTAGATCAAGCAATTTCGTTTCAAGATTGAACTAGAGAATCCTCTTTCTGATTGTCAATGATATTAATGATATATTAGAAAGACCGTGCAATTCTGATTAAAAAAAAATTTATTTTAAGTGTCATAATAATCTAATGTATGTAAATAAGTGAACTTGCAATAAATAAATACAAATAAACACTTTTTTTACAGTATAAGTTTAGTTTGCTTTGATGTAGAACTGTTCTACATAAATTCTAAAAATCTAAATTGTTTTCTTTTCAAAGGTTTTTTTTTTACTTAATAAGACATTTAAATATCTATAAGTATCAGCTAATATTGAATTTAGAATTCCGTTTTTAGATAATAAAATGTTTACTGAAACAAGTTACTTTAGTTTACTAGTTAGTTAACAACTGACTTTAGTTTACTTTTAGTAATTTGATCATTTTGTATTTTTTTAATTCCTTGTACACCAGAAATATAATTTATGCTATTATCTAAGACATCTGTTTTAAAATATCTACTGACATGAACCAGTAAAAGAGCCACAGTTTTTTAAATGTTTAAACTGAAAGGTTATTGTGTGACAGTTTTATTCTAAGTCATCATGTGATGCTTTTCAAATTCTTAGAATATGATGTTTAATATTTCTCAAAATATTATTTCGAATTAAAATATAATTTTTCTACAAAATAATTGGAAAAGAACGAAATTTAATACGTAGTTTTGATTTTTTTTAGGATACATTTTGACCTTTTTTATTAAATTACAACGTTTTTTATTTATAAGTTGAATTTACGGAGGAATTTTAAATTGAAGTTTGAGTTATTTTAATAATTCCAGTCCGTATAATTTAATAAATTCAAAGTTATATATATGTTTTAAATTTTATTTTGTATAATAAATAATTTCAGCAGGTATATTAAATTCTAACATAAGAAAAAGTAAATGTCATAGTGAAAATGCTTCTAATGTATATTTATAGTCCCATTCAGGTAAGAAATTGAACAAACACACACACACACACACACTGAAATTTATTTTTTATTAACTAATTTTTTTATATGATACTATAAGGAGCTAGTAAAAACATAAAATGAATTGTATTTAAGATTAAAAACTTTAAATTAGTCTATTATAAATAACTGTGCATCTTGGTAAATTAATTGTAAAATTAATAATAAATATTTTAGAAAGTTAAAATCAAGTTTTAAAGTCTTAAAATATTGTTATTTAATTTAAAATATGAGTATTTGTTGAAACTATTTTTTTGTCACTATTTTGAGTTATTTGGTGCATTCTAAAATATAAACAAGGAACTGTAAAGCATCCTGAGAAAAATTAACAATTTTCCTTTGTAATCACATTTCTTAATTAATATAAATTCTTGATATTAATTAAGAAATGAAATTACAACCGGGCCATTCACTTTTTTGTTTTCTAATGGAAGGCTGGTTTAATGTCATAAGAGCTCATTTATTTTAGAGATCTCGCATAAAAATCATCTCAAAGTCAGAAGAAGTACATGGACTCGCTGAATCTATGAAAATTTTGGCGAGAAAAATAATTTGCAAAATGTCTTTATTCACGGACAGGAATCTCTAGGGACGCTCGGAGGGAATTCAGCTGAGTAAATATTTCATTAGAGGCTAAAAAGTGATTCTGGGAAGTGATAAAAAAAGTGACGTTTGGCGACAGAATGAAAAGCTGCATTCCGATGGAGCGGCATTCATTACTCTAATTGGATTAAATTCTCAAGATGCATTAAAGATGCAGATGAATGTCAGACCGAAATGAAAACCGCTGAAGGACAACAAAAGATGCGGCCCCAGGGAGGAGATTGGAAAAATATCTAAGGATATTCTTCTCACTGAAGTATAATAGGCGGTTAATTAATCTAATTGGAGAAGAGACACAATTCATAAAAACTGATATCATAATCACTGAGAGAAGAGGACAGTGATTATGAGGAAATTTCCTTTTATTAAACTCTAACTGCGGGGCGAATTTCATGCAAAAAATTTTTCTCGCCAAGAATTTTCTGAGGATTTTTAGAAAAGAAATAAAATGTTAATGGCTGAATTTGTTGCTTGATAAAAATTCATGAAGTCAAGTGGAATAGGGGAATCAAAGATTTGATATTGATTTGATTTGTTGATTACTTTGATTGATAATTTGAAGAAAGTAATATTTACAAATTTGATGCCATTTTTAAATTTCTAATTGAATATCGAAAAATGTTATGCAAAAAGGAGAAATAATAATTAAAATTAATTAAAATTTCATCTAATGAAATAGTTTATTAAGATCAGATGGGTGGTGGAGGTGCAAAAATACTGTTTATTACAAATGTATTCTTAAATCCATTCCATAAATAAATTGAATTAAATTGATACTAAATTATTAATCTTATTGTTGAAACAGGTGGTTATTTAAACAATAATTTCTAAGGATAAAGAGAGAGATACTTTATCTATATTATTCGTAAAGTTTTCTAAACATAAATTACCTTCCGAATTCGAAATTAATGGTTAACTTAAATATTACTGTCAGAGAAATTATTATTTTTAACCAATGTGAATTTTCCACGAAAACCAAAGTGCAAATGTTAAAAAAACTTTTTTTTTTTTTTTAAATAGTTTAAAAATTTTCATTCATTACTCTATAGAATGGTAAAAATCTATATAAATTTGCTTAAAATAGTTTTTAAATGAATAAGCTAATAAAAATTCAGAGCATAAATATTATTAAAATAGTAGACTGAAAAATATAAATTATAATTAATATATGATAGTAAAAATATTTCAATGACTTTGTAATTTCTGTAAAAATTCGAATATATTGCATTTTAAATTAATATAAAATAAGAATAAAAAACTCAGCAATGAAGGAAATTACAAATAATAATCATAAATAATTTGAATGTGTAAAGTATTCAAATTATTTATGATTATAAATTTTACTAAAATTAAATTATTAAAAAAGGTTTACATATAACACCTATAGAAATTTTATTGCTTAATTTTTATTCAGAATTTTCTTCATTGCTGAGTTCTTATATTCTTATTTTATATTAATTTAAAATGCAATATATTATAGTTTAAAAAGTATGAATGTTATTAAATATATTAATTGGAATACCAAAGCTTTTTTGCTCTTTAAGTTTTTCTGAGAAATATCTCACGAGCATTATGCATGCCACCATTTAAGTGGTTAAAGTTACAAAACCATCTATTGTGCAGATTACTTAGGTAGTACACAAGTTGACTGAGATCCGTAAAAGTCTGGAAAACTGATACATTTCGCAAATTATCTAAATAATCTACACATCAACTACTGAGCACCCGTTAAAATGAAATGAAGATCGTTGCCGGAGAAACAGCAAAGTTTCTGTATGCTTAAATTAACTTATTATTTATTTTTTAATACCTAAAAAATCAAGTTAATATAATCAAACAATCAATAAATTAGTTGACATAATTTATGATCAATCAACAGAAACTATATTATGAAGAACCAAGTAGTTAAAATATTTATGTTGAGAAAATTAACATAATATTAATTTTCCATTATTACACTCTTGATTCCGCACTTATTCAGTTAAAGTGCAGATCAGTTAGACAATGTGTGCATCAACGATTTTTGACTTTTAATATGCATTTAGAAATAAAACTTTCTTGATCTTTTAGAAAGCTATTTTCAGCTTGATGCTGAGTCATATCCCATGTATTATGGACAATACTTCCCAATTATTGCACAATATATACATAATTATAGAACTTAATTTTTTGTTCCACTCTTTCCAACAACCATTGTAGATTAATAAGTACCTGTCTCAACAGGAATTAAATGAATTTCATTGGAAAAGTATCTAACTGGGAAAAATATTTCAACAAAATATTAAAACAATTTTAGAAGTATGATTAGCTTTTGATAGAAGACATTTCAGTAGGACATTTTCTTTTCTTAGTGAAATTTAGAAGGCACAGAAAATTAAAGACGATCTCAAAGAAAGTAGAGCGATAAGACTTTGGTTTGCCATTTAAAATTTTTGGTAAGGATTCCACTAAGTCTTACATGTAATTACATATGTGTTTGTTGTTATTGCTAAAAGAAATTCGGCAGTGATATTCCAGTCAGAGAATTTCTGAGGGAACAAGAAAGGTATCTTTGAAACGTTTCAATGGTTTGTGCGTGTACATCTAATCAACAGGAATGGTACCCGATCTATCTAATATACATAATAAACAATATTCTTCTTCTTATGAATGGTTAGAGGTTTCTTCAATATATATATAAATATATATATATATATATATATATATATATATATATATATATATATATATATATATATATATATATATATATATATATATATATATCAGTTCTCAGTTAACAAACTGTGAAGTATAGTAATTAAATAATCATTACAAAATATTTAGATCTATTAAAATTACGATAAACTAAATAAAAAATGGAATTTTTTGAGTGGAACTTTTGAGGGACCTGTGCTATTAAAAAGGATTTATACTTACAAGAAATTATTCGCTTAAGAATTACATCTAAATATTATTAGTAAACTATACAATAATGCTGTATCAGTTATTTACAAGTTATAGCTATTAATATTTTGATAGTGTATGCCAATGTAGAAACATTTCGCTTAATTCAGAGAGTGTTAAATTATTTACACAGTAGAAAATTTAAAAAAATTTACAACAGTCTATGAAAAAATGATACATCATGGAGTTTTTAAAAAATATGTAATTAAATTTAAAATAGTTAATAAATCTTTTGGAAAGAATATCTGTATGAAAAAAGCAATTTAATGCAGGAGAACAAATAAAGTGAAAACATGTAATTCTCTAACTACTTCATACCTCCTGGAACATAAATGCATCTGAAACACCGACTTGTATACTATAAAAAGGGCAAAAAAATCAAGAAATACATACATAAATCTCATTGATTTAAAAATAATTTAACATTAATTTGAAATGATGTGGAATGACGTAAAAAAATGTAAGGCATAATTATAATGGCTTATAATATAATCAGTTCGTGAAAGCAAGCTACATTCTTTTAAAAATAATTGCATCATCTTATATTGTTTCTCAAAAACTTCACATTTTTTATATCCGAATTTTGTAAATAAATAAGGATAATAATTTAGTGCACAAAAATTATTTAGGAATAAAAAATAACGAGGATACCAAGTATAAGAAATATATTTTTTTTAAAAAAAAAAAGAAAAATAAGAAATAGAAAACATTTCAGAAAATAGATTTAGTTTAATATATTCACTTTCTGAAAGTTTATAAAACAGTTTCACAAAATAACCAGACAAATAAAAGCATCAAAGAAACGCATACATTATACTTTTGCGTTCCCTTATAGGATCATTTTTAGTGTATAAAGACGAATTCTAAAATAGGGGAAATTTTAAGTATTTCCAAACATACTATGTTCCCGTAATATTGAAAAATATAAAAAGAAAATAAAAAATATTTTATTAACTATTAATACAAAAAAGCATATAATGTTATAGTATTGCACATGATTCAAACATTAAACATTTAAAAAATAGTCATGAAACAGTAATTACCTACGTAAACATGAAATAATATAATCAATCTTATAAAAATGCATTTCCGCAGATTCCAATAGAATTATGTAGATAAAAATTGGCAACAGATTACTGATTATACGTATCGACTCTTCCTGTTTTAACGCCTTAGTAATTAAATAAAAATCCAAAATTTCACAGTAAAGGTATAACTCATTATATATTTTAAACAATTTCAAAATACAATACAACAAATGGACTCGAATCATTTTTATATTACTCCTTTTCCTTTCCTTGTTGCGTAGTGTGTTCGATATAGTTGCACGAAATGTTTTATAGAAATTCTTAATTTGACTAATTTTTGGGTTGTATCATTCATCAAGTATGACAAATAAGATATTTTTGAAATACATGACGAGTTAAATCATGCGATAAAATAATAGAAAATTCTTGAATGGGGCAATTACATAAAACGTGAGGGGTCAAGACAAAAATCAGGCAAATATGTAGCATTAGATGCTTTTTTCTATTTCTTATTTTTGATGTTGCTACACATGACACTTTGACAAGTCGAGATCGCTATGCGAATTTAAATCTGTAGGATGCGTCTTTCGTTTAACCAGAGCCCTTAGGTAAAAGTACGACTTTGCTCTAAATTCCTCCAAAAGATGGCACCACCAGAGACTTACTTCTGATATTGATCTAGAGGGGATAAGTTTTTTTCAGACCATTACACCCACGGTAATTGCTCAATAACCGACCACAGGACTATCGATTCCACAAATATATAACAAATATAATATAGATAATATATATCTATACATATAATCGGTGAGTCTTTGGGAATAGAAGCCGGACGGAAGGCTTATGATCTAAACCACTTGGCTACCACGACTCTTATCTCTTAAAAACATTAAATTACTTCATTTCGGTATTTTATCCTCCATATAACTCGATGAACGAGTGTAATAAATATCTAAGCTGAAGAATTAAGAAAAAAAATTTTTTTTATTCATAAAATAAATTTATGACAAATGTGAGTATTCTTTATCTTTATTTTCAAAAAGATTGATTTAAAATTTAGGAAAATTCCCAATCTTTTACAGTAACACATGTAAAAGTTTTAATTCCTATTTTATATGAGTCAATAATTCATAATTTTAGTTAATATAAGAAAAGAAAACATCATAATTTCCATAGCTTCAATATTACAGCTAACAAAGGTCTTAATTTCTATTTTCAATGAAGGGCATTTAAGCTTTTTCAAGCTAAATGCATTCAGTCTTAAAGAATAACTTACTTTTGAAAATAATGAAAGGTATTTTTTATTAACTAAAATAGAAAGGAAATTTTTGGTTAAATGAAGTAATGTACAAAATTGATTTCAATAAGATTAGATAAATTCAGAATTTCTTGAAAAATGCTTACTATTAATACCCGTTTAGTAATTTAAATACATGTCTTTTGGCTTAAACAGTTGTACTATCAAATGCATTTAAAATATAGGATGTAATATTTGTGATCATTTTCAATTTATTCATTTAACTATTAAAGATTTGTTAACAATATTAATTACCTTAATAAAGAAATAGGATTGTTTTTAGAGTTTACGCACACACACATTGCTGTATCACTTCTTAGTAACAGTAATATATATAAACAGATAATATTTGGTATTACACAGATATTTTGGTACATTTGCAAGTTATTATTAAATAAGCACAAAGGAAATACTTCTCTTTATATAATATATTGGTTATGTGCAATAAACACGTAAAAGGCAAACATTTCTTTAAATGTGAACTTTTAATTAGAAGCTGTTTCCTCAACAATCTTTCGAACATACAAATCAGAATTTAGAATTCTATTTGTTTTAAAGTGTGTGATTCTATAATTTAAAAAAAGTATTTAAGATTTATTAATAAAAAACAATGTCATCTCTTTAGAAATTATTTTCTTAACATGAAGTAATGCATTTTGTTCAAATACAAAGATATGTTACAAAATTAAGCTAAACAATAAATTCTTATTGACAGTGTTTTTTATTTCTCTTATTGTAACACTGAATGACTTTAGAAACAATGTTATTTGCAAATTAAGCTTTATTTTAATTTTCTTTAAATTAAATTTTAATTTTCTTATTATTAACATATGAAAAGCTTTCAAGTAATTATCTAAAGGTGAAATCTGAAGGAAATGATGAAGAACATTACACTGATGATATATATATATATATATATATATATATATATATATATATATATATATATATATATATATATATATATATATATATATATACTATCATCATATTTTTTGTACCTAAAACCTCTGTGTAAAGAGTGCTTTATGTTTCATAGCATAGGTTATTTTATCGAGTTTCTTTTAGCAAACTGCACATTAGGTTTTTCTGGAGTTCTTTCTTCATTTAATGATTGTTTTTAAATATCTTATACTATTGAAAAATGTGAGTTTTTATTGCTTCTTACAGTAAGATAAATCAATATTTCATACTGACTGATTTGTATCACGAATCAATTAATAAAACTTTTCTTTAGAAACTGTAAAATTCTTGATAATTTTAGTAAAAAAAGGTATTTTTTGACTGGTGTACCTTTTAAGCATTTTTTAAAATTTTAAACATTCTTTTAAGCATTTTTTACATAATATCCAATTTTTACATGCATATGGTTTATTCAAAAAAATTTACTTTTTCCTTATTATTAACATATGAAAAGCTTATTGAGAATTGGTGATTATTCAAAAAAATTTCATATAATCACCAATTCTCAATAAGCTTTTATTGAAAATTTGTAACATATATCTTTAATATCCATCATGGAAAAAATGTTTGAAGGACTAAACAGCTATATAGGGAATGCCCTAACAAGAAAAGTATATTCATTAGTAACCATTCCTGGCGGTATTTATAGATAGTGACTCGTTTCTCCCCTGAGAGAAGGAAGAAAATAATTGAAAATTCCAGAGAATTCTTCATCCAACGAAATGTGCAAGCAGAAACGATTGGCACAGATGCTGTATAATACAGGATTTCAGATTTTGAATTTTTTTGGCGACGAAGAAATGTTGCCACGCTGACGTATTGTGACGTGCGCGAAGACGTAAATGCTAGGGTTGCCAAAATAGAATTTTCTGCATAATTTTTATTGGTCTTCATATATATGACGTAATATAGATGAGGTTGCCCCAGACACATAAAAATATCCTCCAAAAATCACTAAACTCAGAATTTGGCATCCTGAATTATACAGCACCTATGCCAAACTATTATTTCAAAATTTGTAGAATATTTAACAGTTAGAATTTTTTTTTAAATTCATTTACCATAAAAAATAACACTGCAAAGTAAGCTTTATTTTTAAATTTTCGATGCGTCCAGTTCATAAACAAAATTTGATGTGAAGATAACTAAAATATTTTTTCGTATCCATTTGTATTGAATTTGATGAAAAATTGAAATTGGTCCTGATTTCTTAAAAACTTTTTTTATGTTAATTACGATTTTAAAAAACGTACTTTACTACATTATTTTTTCAAATATTTAGAAAAGTATAATGGAAATGTAGAGCAAATTATGTACGAATGTTTATATTTTAGTATAAACAAATCACTTGGAACTATACAAAAACAGCTGACTGGGTAACTTTTTTTAAGTTTTTCCTGTTGTTCTGCACTCTATTACGTTATGATGAAATCGCGAATTTTAATCTCTTTATTATCATTCATTTGATTTAAAAAGTGATATAAACTTAGAATTTTATCCTCTTTAATCATATTCTATTTTTACTTACATGAGATCCCTTAGTAATTAAGTACTGTTTTTTTTTAAAAGAAGAATTTTTCACGATATGATTACTGTTAAAATTGGAAAAATTATGAAGAAATTTCTAAGAATTTATCATATTAAAATTATTAGATAACCAAAATTTTAAAACATTTAATTAAATAAAGAATCATACAGATTAATGAAAATATCTATATAAGAAAAAGATAAAAGAGGAATAATATTGTTGTATATCTTTTTCCCTTTGTGCAGAACAACTGAGCTACGGTAATTAAAGTGTTAATGAAGTAGAATATTTTAAACACCAGTAATGATGCCTAGTATATTTTTTCTTACAAATCATATAATTTAATAGAAAAATTGTGTCGAAAATATTAGTGATTTTTTTTCCTTCAAGAAACAAAAGTAATCAAAAGAGAATTAAAAACACTGTCTTTTCACTCCTGATTGTACATTAAAATTTCCGCTAAGGTATTAAGCCAATTTCATTGCATTGATATTAACATTATGTCTTGTTTTGATTTGTTTTATCGTATTACTAATGGAAGTGAATTGCCTTATAGATTAAAAAGGCATAATCTTCCGTTTTCTTAATTATCCAATGACTGTGTTAATTGGACAATGCAGAAGAGTGCCAGTCTTATAGCTTTATTCGGCGTCTTTACTTAAAAATGCTTTAATGATCCATTTGCTTCAATTTCAGATAAGCGTTTCCTGTAGGTTGTTTCTTCTTCCTTTGCATATCGATTCCAACCCCAATAATTTTTCAGACTGAATCCAGAAGAGGGAAGAGTACTTATCATCACAAAGAAGAGTTTATAATTAGGAAATAAGCAATGATTTCGTTGGGAAAGCAGGGGATGCACCCTATCGGAAAATGCCCTTAAAGAAGAAAGATGCGTAATTACCTGGCTGACATTCTAATGCAGGAAGGAGAGGCAAATGTTTGCCCTCCTAATAGGGCGTCGGTAAACAATCATCGCAAGATTGTTTGGGGGAGGGAGTGAAGAAAAGAACGAATTTCAACTTGCCTTCAGCTCAGTAATTAATGGCTCCTTCCTTCACTTCACATATTTGATTCTCAGAAATATAATAAAGGCATCTTTAGAGACAAAACATAAAAAAATGCACGGAACTAATGAATATTTCCTTTATTTATGTGATCAAGATCAATTTCCGTGCTTTCAAATGAAATATTCTTTGAAACATTAATTTCCTGTCAGATTGATCGATATCCATTGGAACAAGGAACATCAGAAAAATTATAATTTTTGTTTTGTTTTGTTCACTTGATTCATTGTTAGAGAAAGAAAACACCAACATTCCAAGAATTGAATAATATTTATCACGATAAGCAAATATACTTGGCAATCAATCATTTTGATTGTTTTCCATGGCTTTATATTCTGCTTTATGGGTTAATACTATCAGGTCTACCGGAAAGTTCTGTCCATTTTTTAATGAAACAAGGCACTAATTTTTCGTAATGCCAATAAGCTTTATTAAATAATGTAATTGCCATTACAGGGTGACAACCTTATACAGTTGACATAATTGTACTCCTTTTGATTGATTTAATTTATGTCCCTCATTTTTTAAAAAAAATTCATTTGCTTAAGAGATCTTAATGTTAGAAAAACAAATAGTTAGTTTTTATTTCAGTGTTTGAAATAATATGCCAAACTAACGACGGCAAATAATTGCTTTATTTGAGGCTGGATTAAAGCAAATTAAGATTCAGTGGCCCCCTATTCACTTAACCCAATGGACTATTAAACCCAATAAACTATTATGTTTGGTCTATTCTGAAATCAAGAGTATGTTCTAAGCCACATCGAAGTTTGGGAATGCCTAAAGGGCAATAAGAAGGAATGGGCTAAATTAACACCTGATGAACTGCGGCCCTTTGCAGAAAATTTTACACGACGTTTGAGGCTCTGCATCTATGCCTAAGGGAGGCATTTTGATTATACTTAAATATGTTGTATCTAAGTAACAAATGACTTAAGCAAAGTTAGTTTTTTCAAAATAAATTCCATGGTTTTACTTTAAAACAATATTTTTTTGTCAACCGGATAAAGTTGTCACCCCGTATTATTAATGACTTCTTGCCAGCATGAGGGCAATTTATATACCCCATTTTTGAAAAATGTTTCCTTTTTTCATGCAAAAAATTGAAACAGTACTCGATTGATATCTTCTTCATTATTGAATTTTTTGCCCTTCAAAAATTCTGAAAGGGGAAAAATAAGTGATAGTTAGAGGGTGATAATCCTGGGGAATATGGTGTGTGAAGCAGAATTATCTAGCCTTGTTCTGCAATGTTTTGACGGACTCTTTTCTTGACCTTTTTTCAGAATTGCTTTTTCTTGGAACATCGCATCCTCTTTTCTTGGACTGATAAATTATCCATTTGTTGACAGTGCTTTTCCGAAATGAGTTTTTCGTTCGATTTTTAATACTCATAATGTATTGGTCCTGAAATGTCCCACCATATACACAACACCCTCCTACTTACATTTACTTGAGAATCGGAAGGGCTAGGTTTTTCTACACAATATACTCTTTTTTTACGATGTTTTCATGAGTAATCCACTTTTCATCCCCAGGTATCATTCGGTTCAAGAAGGGTTTGATTTTGTTCTGAAAAATCAGAAATAAAGATATGATGATTTGATCATCAAATTTCTTCTGATCAAATTCATGTGGCACCTATTTTGAATATTTCCACATCAACCCATTCTTTTTAAAATGGTATTTTGAGCTGTATTATTAACAAAATAGCTTTTTGAGCTGAACTAAGTTTTCTGCGATCTCCGATGTTATCAGAAAAAGATCTTGCTTTAACATGGTTTCAACAACATCGTCATCGATCAACGGACATAACTTTTCAGTATACCTAATATTTACTAATTTCAACTAAACATATTTTATTAAAAAAATTAAAATTTGCCTATAGACGCTTCAGCTTTCCACTATTAACATGCAATTTGAGCTCTTTATTGAAGAAAATAATTCAGGTACGAATACGAACAAAAACCAGACATTGAGCTTTTACAGATTCTCTTTTACATGTGATCAGTAATATTTCATTGTTAGAAAAATCCTAACTCAATGTTTTTCCTTGTGTAATTATATATTATTTTCAGTATCAGTTTTATCAGAGATTAGTATTTTGATTATTTGTATTTAAACTTGGTAAATAATTGATGAATGTTGCTTTAATATTATACTACTTCATTTAATTTTTTTATTTTTTAAGTATAAAAGTTAATAATTAACAGATAAATACTCTTTGTTATTTGGTGTCAAAATAATTTAAAGTTATTTTAACATTTAAGTATTTACAATACACCTTGTTGTTTAGAAAATATTTTTAGTCATTTCTCAATGACTATGTACCTTGATTTCTAACAATTTTCCATAATCTTTCAACTATAGCGACTGAGAGTTATATATATATATATATATATATATATATATATATATATGTATATATATATATATAAATATATATATATATATATATATATATATATATATATATATATATATATATTATATATATATATATGTATATATATATATATATATATATATATATATATATATATATATATATATATATATATATATATATATATATATCAAAACATCTATTTCTCCCTCAAGTCCTGCACGTTACCTCAATGTCGGCGAGGGAGTGTTCAACCTGGGCGGAAAAGGCGACGTACGTTGGGAGGAGAAATAACGTCGTAGAGGGATATTGGCAGGAGAGAATTCTCCTGGCAGGGTCACCAAGACGTGAAAGCCGCTATGTTAGGCTCAGCTAAGACCTGCAGGCAATGACGCATAGACAGACTTCTACCTTTGGACTTGCCCATGGGTGCTTCAGACATCGGTCCAACAGAGGCTGAACACTACCTCCTCCATATGACACAAAACCTTGATGTGCATCTCCAATGGATTCCATTCCATGTAAATATTAGTGGCATAGAGGCCGCAAGTAGACTGGCCAAAGAGTAAAGTGAGGAAGATACCCCGCTGGTTTATTACTTACGTACCAGAAACTTTACTTTAATGAATAATTTAGATTACATTCAATCTGACAAATTCCACCTACTCACCAATGATACTCTGGAACAACTCCTGGAACTCTTCTGGAAATAAAATGTGAGCAAAAATCTCAAACTGCCCTGGTCTGATTATCAAGTGCACATCTAAAATGTTTATCGTTTGAACGTGGTACAAAAAATTATCCCACTTGTATAAAATGCTGCATCACCGAAACATATTCTGTATTGCCTCGGATTTGCCTTGGTGGATTTATCCTCAGATCCCCTGCTAGTCATTGACTTTATGACTGTCAACAGTTTATTGGACGTCAGATCTTTAAAGATGATAAGCCACAACAACAAAACAACAATATCTATTCATTGTTCAACTCAAAAATAGATTATTAATTAAGCTTTATTAATGTACACTCAATCAAAATTATTGCATTTGATCTACTTTGTTTCGTTCTGTCAGTGAAAACTTCAACCGAGATAATCTTATTTTTATTATATTAAAAATTATAATATAGAAGAATTATAATAAGTTATAATATGGATTATTTTACAAGTCCGGAAATTGTGTTTTTTCATAAATTTTACTAATATATATATTTTAAACGAGAATAATAGTAGAATTTTAAAAATAAAATTTCTTGATTTATAATATCTTATATGTTTAATTGTCAAGGAACATTTTCATTGCTCAATTTCAGCATTTAAAACGTCTAAAAATGTCTAATAATATTATTGAGTCACATATACGAAAGCGTTAAGATGGTGTTTCTTATTGTAAAAAAGAAAAAAAAAATTACCTGAGAAAAAAATGTCGGAGAATCTTAGTGAATGTTTAAAATAAAATGTTACATATTATTTTTCTTAGCACCTTTGTATTGAAATAAGGAAAATTTTATCACTTTTTGGTTTAGCCTTTCGAACTTATTTGAAATGTTAGAGAATATTAGTTGCAAGATTTACTCTGCAAGTCTCTACTTCTTGTGCTTCGTTTCGGTGACAAAAACATGAATTAGTTTTATTTGCTCTCCTGTAAAAATATCAAAAGACATTTTTTTTAGTACATCAAATAAATATTCTTAAAGTATTAAACATTTAAGAAAATCAATTCAAATTATAATCTTGAAAATATTTCAATATTTAACTGTATAAGACTGAAGTAATATAATGATAATAAGATATTATATTTCTCCTATATAAGGTATTACAGAATTTTCCATTGCTTATATCAATTTGCGATTTGTGAACAAAAGAAACATTATTACTAATAAACTTTTTTTAAACAATTCCCCTTTGCAATTTATATGAAAAAAAATCTCTTTCAATTATACTTTAGAATTAGCTAAAATGATTGAGTATCAAGTCAAAATAATTATTAAAAATAAAAATATAAATAATATATAATTATCCTCATTTTTCATGGTTGTAAGTTTAAGAACTCTATACTTGCCTCGTTAACATACAGGAAGAAAATTTACTTATTTATATATCTACTTTAATTAAAAGCCAATCAATTTGATCCCCGAAGCATTTTTTACTTTCTAGTGTTTATTGGAGTTTAAAGTTATTAACAGATCTAATAAAACTGCGGGCATAATTTTTGTTCCTTAAATAACTCAGCAGAGGCTTTATAATTCAACAGGATACAACATAATTAACAGAAAAAGGTTCCCTTACTTTTTACCTTAATTAACATAAGAAAATTTCACCCTTTTTGTATCAATAACTTTATGTACATAGATTTAAAGTTAAATTTGAAATGGAAAAATGGTCACAAAAGTGATTTTTATTCTGCTTGTTGATGAAATATATCATCATTCCAAACAGTTAAGTAGATTATTATTATAATTTACTAGATTATTAAAAATAATTAACTAGATGACAATAATACTTAAATCAAACGCTTTAGAACTCATTTTGAATACATATGAATACATTGAGTTTCATTTTGAATACATTGAGTTAATTAAGAAAATTGCTTGAGAGATATGATGCAGACTCCCCTACACTCATTTATACGAGGGTTACTCAGAAAATTTTGAGATACGCACAGACGAGAATTTACAAAGTAAAAATAACGGCTTGTTTTAAAATACAAAGCATTTTAACATAGAAGACGATTTTTTACTGACTTACTTCAACTTGTATAGCGTAGAATAAATTTTAAACAGAAGAGAAAATAGAGTTGATACGAGAACATTTTCGCGCTATGATTTTTTACTATTTTAAAGCAGGATTAAATAAAAAAAGAATGCGTTCAACTGTTGCAGTTAGTATTTGGTGATGTATCTCCAGCTCGTGCTACTGTATTCAAATGGTTTAGAGAATTTAGAAGAGGTCGCCATTTTCTTCAGGACGAAGAACACACAGGAAGGCCGCCGTCGGTAGTAATCCCGGATAATGTGTCTGCCATACGAAAAATGTTAATGGATGATAATCGCTGTACCTATCAAATGATACCGAAGGAACTTAACATTGGATCCGCAGTCATACACAAAATCATTCGTGAAGAATTACATAAGAAAAAGGTAGTTTACCGTTGGATTCCCCATAATCTAACTGAGCACCAAAAAGAGGAGCTTGTCAGAATCAGTAAAGAAACTCTTAAATTGCTAAATGATGGTGGCCACCACATCATTTCTAAAATTATAACAAGTGATGAAACGTAAATACCGTTTTTTGACGCTCCAACACGTCAAGAAAGCAAAGTATGGGTCTTTGAAGATGATCCCACACTGACAATGGAGAAAAAAACAAAGCGCACTGAAAAAAGTGATGTATGCCGTTTTCTTCAGAATTACGGGATTGGTCAAAGCCATCAAGTTGGAAGGACAGAAGACAGTAACAGCAAACTGGTATACCACTAAATGTCTTCCAGAAATTCTACAAGAACTGAATGTTAGTGGACTAATGCTTTACAATGACAATGCATCTTCACATACAGCCGGATTAACAGTTGAGTTTCTTAAACAAAAACAAATTAAAGTGATTGAATATCCGCCGTATTCACTTGATCTAGCTATGTGTGACTTTTGGTAATTCTTTAATCTAAAAAATGAACATACGTGGACGTCGTTTTCATTCAGAAGAAGAGATTGATGTAGCTATGAATGCATTTTTTCCCTCTATTCCAAGAAATGAATGGCTTGAGGCATTTAATCTGTGGAAAATTCGTCTACAAAAGTGCATTGATGCTGGAGGAGACTACTTTGAGCACACTTAAAATTTTGTGAGTATAACTTTAAGAACCTAGTTGTATCTCAAAAATTTCAGAGTGACCTACGTATATAACATTGTCTTTGTTTAATGTATGACAAATAAAAATCTATGACATAGTCATGCATTTTTATTTCTTACTGAAAATGTTCTCGTAAACACATAATTTTTCGTATTGTGTCATACTCAACATTTTCAGATAAATTCTCCATGTCACCCACTTTTGTGATTAAGATGTCACGCCCAATGTGTGCCCCATTATATAAAGAGGCCATCACTTCCGGCCTCTTTGCCAAAATGGTGGGACCTAATAGAATCAATGTTCTTGTTAGTTTTAGGTGAGTTTGCGTAACTCAGAAACAGGTACCAAGCAGAAGACTCTTAGACGTGGCCTGCCACCTCAGAGGTATCATTTAAGAAGGAGGACATTGGGAACATAACATATTTTGAGTGCCCCTGTCGTCATTAATGAAATGACATATGTTCGGTTGGGTTCGAACTCACTACCTTTCGATATCTAAGGAGAGAAATAAATAAGTACATTTAAAAATATTCCAGCTGAAATTTTGACTTTTTTTTAGTCATTTAGGAATTTTCTTTAAACTTTGATGAGATTAAAATTGTTGCTGTTTTCGTTGATGAATCATTCAAAAGTCTTTTCTAAATAATGATATTGAAAATATATTTTTCAAACTTGTTTGTTTAAAAATAAATTACTGAACAGAAATTTTTCTGTTTGATCTGTTTTGCTATTGTGAAGTGTTTCAAATTTTTTTGATTAATGAGTAAGTTATTTCAGTGAAACATATTATATAATTTTTAATTATTAATGTACCACATGGCCTTTTAGCAGGTATATTCAGTGATTATTTAAACTACTTACTATTTCATAATTTTACATCATAAATTTACTTATATAATTTCTTTATAATGTATTAGAATTTAATACAAAGTTTAATATGCTAAGTTGGCATCAGTTTAACAACTCATTCATATTTATCTCTAGAAACAGTGAGTTTGAAACTAAGAAACTTTTTAAAGAAACATGTAAATATTTACGCAAAATTTAAATGAACTACGCATTAATTCTCATCCTACCATATGTAATTTTCACCTAAACTTCTGTAAAACTTGTGAACAAAGAGATGCATTTAATAAAAACTTTAAATTTTTAATGTTTTTTATAAAAATATTTTAAAAATTTAATAAAGATATAAACTCATTACATTTATATTATATTACTTATTAAATTTGAGCTAATAATTTGACAAAAATTTAATGAAAGTCCATCTCTCAAACGTCTTAATTCTACAATATTCTTTTCATAATTTGATTTAGGTAGGGATCAAATGGCAAGACATTTAATAAATTAAAACAACCCTCTTTTAAGATTATTTTTTGGACATAAGCGTTTTAATATATTTCTGTAAATAAATTTACTTTAAAAAATTTGTGCAGGTAATAAAATATGCAATAATAAACTCACATATATTAAATGATTAATAATAAATATATGTTATAAAAATAACAATATATTCATTTTTAAATTTAATTTTAGTCATTCTCTCTTTCAAATTTGAACATACATCTTAATTTTCCAAAACATAAACTACTTTAAAAAATGTATTTGATAGGGTCTGAAATAGCTGTGTTAACTGACGCCAAAAGTGATAAAGGACGATTGAATTTTTTATCACCAAAACTTCTCTATTAATGGAATTTTTAATTTAAAAAAATAAAAAAGCGAAATTATTTAGCTTATGAAATTGTTAAGTTTTAAAATAGAATTAATTTTTTTCTGACGCATTATTCAGCTGCTTTCTTCAGGAATGAGGATGTGCAATTTTTCCTTTCATAATCAAATAATTTTTCGAGACTGATGTTTTCGAGTAGGGAAATAAACGCAATAATTATTTGAAAATAATATGGAAAATGTACGGAATTTAATTTTGAAAGGGGAGACTGAGGAACAGGAAGACTCATTTGTCAAACAAAATTTTTTTGTCTTTTAAATTATTCCTTTTACGTATTACGCTGAATATTTTCTCATTTCAAATAATTTCTGTCGTCAAATTTGAAAAAAAAATTGCTACTGCCTCTCTTTACTGAAAGGGCTAATGTTATTAAAGCGAATTACTCGAAAATAAAAATGAAGACAATGCTGTTTCATTGAAAGTTCCATTCTTTAAGTTCAAATGCTTGAAGACACATCTTTTTTTTCTCTGAATGAGAATGTTGATTAAGAAGGAGAAGATGTCACAAACTCGCTTTTGGTTTTAATATAACCATGTGAATCTTCGTCGTATTCACTTTTAATAATTTCTACTCAGTTTGCCAGTGAAACCACTTCGAATGAATAAAATTGATTTTTGATTTTGTTAAATAATTGGGGAGATTGATACAAATATATTAAAATATATTGAAGCTGTTTAGATTGAAAAGAAGGTTTATTGGTTGATTTTTCACGTAACCACAAACCAACCTGCTAACCAACAAGAATTTAATTTAATTAATGGTTCTCTTCGAGTGCAAAAGTTGTTTTTGCTAATGAAATTTTAACCTAACAGAGAATTACTGCTTCAAGAGGATTCCAAATTACAACATGAAATGATAACAAATATCCAAGTCTAAAAGAAGAATCGGACACATGAAGTTTTCATTTCAAGGCCAGAGAACTATTATTTTATAATAAATTTTATATTTGCTAAGTTAGTATATTGACAGTCAAAATAGATAGGAACTAATTCCAGAATGATGTAATGGATAAAATGACAAATTTTTATGAAAAAATATGCTATGGAATACATTAATCAAAAATAAACAGTGCATAAAACCACATGCATTGTTTTTATCCACCGAGCAAGTTTATAACATTACACCCGCCATTCCTGCTATTTTTTCTGCCAGAAGAATTATAAAGTGGGGATATTAAATAAATAAATGAACCACTTAATAACTCTAAAAACTATGAAATCATTATCGTCAACATTTATTTCAATAAATATCCTTATAGACATGTAAAAGAATCTAAAACATTAATTTTAAAAACAATTATTTAAATTAACACATATCTATTTCCACTGTTGAGATAATAACATTTCACAGAAAAAAACATAAAAATGTTCGATAAAGGATTTGCATTCTAGAAATATTAAAAACAAAAGGGTTATGTTTATTAGTTGATTCAGGCTAAAGTATTCCATAGCGTTATTTTAGATCATGGTTCCCAAAACTTTTTTCTCGTGGACCACTTTCAAAGTTTTACTATTTTCGGTAGACATGCTGCTGCATTTCTACTGTATTCCCAAAACTCCTAAAAAATATCACCCTAAATTGGGGGTGTTAAGAAGGGGAAAAAAAGCGTTACACATTTTCTTGTGACTTATTTATTAAAATTATATGGTTATACAGAATTATAAACATTTATTATTACAAACAATCAACAATTGACATAAAAATAAACAATGAACTCTGAAATGTAAATCAACAATAAAATATAGTCATAATTTTAATGAGATGGCGCATGGCAAGTCTCGACACGTGGTGTTCACTTGCACTATTATCTATTGTTCTATTCAATTCTGTGTTTGAACTGAATCTTGAATATTTTTGAGTACCTACCTAGTGAATGATTCTACCTGCCTACGTTGATAAGTGAATCCAAGCCAAAATGTTTGTTCTTTATTATGAAAACCAGAATATTTTTCGTGGACCCCCACTTGCAATTTTTGAGCTTCTGTTTCTTTTCACATCTATGTGGACCCACATGTGGTCTTCTGAGGACCCCTGGGGGTCATCTGGACCACCTTGAGAACCTATGTTTTAGATTGTAAATACTAGTTTGCTTTATTTTCAACTGTCCCTGAACGAAATAATCATAATGCCTACACTATTTATACTTTAAGAAACTATTTTATGCTTTTACATTTACAATGCTTAAAAATTTAATGAAATAAAATAAAAAATTCCATTTCCTTTCAGAATTTTCTCGGAAGAACCATTGATACTTTAAAATGCACATTTAAGTGCTCTCAAATTTTGTCTTCTGTGGAGTGTAATAAAGAATTCGATACATTGTCTTCAGGGAATAGCATTCACTAGTTCGGTTGAAATAAAATGGAACAGTATGAGCTTGGAAAACTTCCATTCTCTAGTGAAAAGAGAGCTTATTTCTATAAGCGTGACTTGGCATAGAGGGAAAAAACCTTAGATGATGCAATGATGTCCAGTAGTACACAAATAGAAGAAAATTATACTAAATTAATTTACTCTTGGTCTCGTTTAGGATTTACTTTTAAATCTTAAATGCAACAAACTTCAAATATAAAATATTCTTGCCATTTTTTAGTAAAATGTAAGCGTTATTTATGTTTCTAGTTTGATTCTTAGAAATTTAGCTACATTTCTGAATGATTAAAAAACAAGTCGTTTGAGCTTGTTTTGTCTCAAAACTTGGCATGCTGATTAAAGTATGATTTCCCTTAAGTTAACTTTACAAGATTTGCCGATTTTAAAATACTTATTAACAATTTGCTGTTTTGAAAAGATTACAATAAAGCAATATATTGAAATCAAGGAGGTTGAATATATAATAAGTGAGGAATTGAATAATCATAAACAAAATATTCCCTTTTTTCCCCGAGATATTTGAAGTGATTTAAGAATTTTTGAGATCAGTGAATGAATAAGACAATATAAGTGCAAATATATCTATATTAGATCTCGCTAAATGTAAATAATGTAAAAATTTGATTTATCTATCAACAAAGAGATAAGAATACATTTTATTTACTAGTCAGTTTTATAAAAAAACATCTGCTCAAATCCCTTTCCCACGAATATACTTTCAAGATACCAAGCTGAAAAAAAGCAGACTTATCAAACTATATTTGCTTGTACGGTCATGCATAGTTAATCACGAAGCCATCATTTAGTTTATTGTTGAAATGAAGATTAATTTAGGCTCAAATAATTAAAATACAGTAAAATATTGACCAATGTTTATCAGCAAAATAGTACAAGATAAACTGATGCTCATTATATGATATACTGATGCAAGCTAGATTGAGGTTCATCATCAATATAGTACAAGCTCGACATATGTTCATCATCAATACAGCACAAGCTAGACTGATATTCATCATCAATACTGTACAAACTAGACAGATGTTCATCATCAATACAGTACAAGTTAGACTGATATTCATCATCAATGCAGTACAAGCTAGACTTATATTCATCATCAATACAGTACTAGCTAGACTGATGCTCATTATAAGTACAGAACAAGATCGACAGATGTTCTGATTAAAAGATTTTCTGAAATCATTTGGGAAGTAGACAAGAAAGTCAATTTGAGCCTTCAAGTATTATTGTTCGATTCTATCGTACAGCTAAAACCGCATTTAATGATATGCAACATTTATTTTTCAAGTTCAGTTGACTCTTTAGTGTTTTGATTGTTTGCAATTCTGATTAAGTCACCCGGAAAAGAGACAGGAAAGCTACCAATTACATTGCAAAATCATTGTATTAAATGAAAAGTAGCACTGAATAGTATATGCATATCTGTTTCCCGTCCATTTCGATTTGTGGTGCTGTGACTAGTTGTACTTTTGGTCAGTGTGCAGAAAGATACTTTGAGAAGTAGAATAGGAAGCAACACTGAATAATATTCGCATATTTGTTTTCTGAGCTTCTTTTGACTTGATATAGTGATGGGATTATTTACACTTGTGGTGACTGTGCAACAAAATATATTTTTTAATTTTCTCTCTCTCTCTCTCTCACATTAAATTTTCATTTTTTTCATCATCCATGTTACATTTACTGTATTTACACTATAAACGAGACTTCAATTTATTTTTTAACTGATACAGCAATTAACATATCTAAAAGTATACTTTATTTTCAATTTTATATTACACTCTTACATAATTTTATCCTTTTGATCTATTTCATAAGGCTATGATATTGTATGTGCACATAACAAACACATATTGAGCTTACTCAATTATTTAAACTAAATTGATTTTGACTGTTTTTCAACTAATAAATAATTGGAATTTTTTTTAAAAGAATTTTATTTTGAGAAGACTAATTTCAAAAATATTATATTCATTTGAAATCAATTTTCGTTTTATATGATAATTTTTTTCTCCATAACTTTTCTGATTAATTCACATTATCTTTAATATAAATGATTAAGTGAATTTAATAATTCAATGAATGGCACAAAATGCTATCGAGCAGATGTGCCCAGTACTGTGCAAGCCCATTAAGAATAATTTAATTTAATTTTTATATTAAATTTTTATTTCTTACAAATTATTGCTGAACAAATACTTACTGAATAGCGTTAGTTCATATTTTACTAATATAACTTCTTTATGGAAGATTGTTCAATTTATTTAACAAGTACTATGCATTTTATTAGTTTTAAGGCATGCTAAAGCAAATAATTTGATAGCAAAAGAAATATTTTTCTCCCGTTAAGCTATTAAGTGAAATTATCACAATCAAATATTGTTACACACACGGAACATGGAAATCAAAATTTTTAAATAATTTTGATAACCCCTAAAATTTATTAATAAACAATTGGGAAATTTATTAATAATACTAATTTATTAGTTAAGACTCCTTTTATTTTTAAACCTTCCGAAATTAAATCAATTTTATTGTTTTATTTTCCTTAAATTATATTCACAATAATTTAAGTAAAGAAACCATAAGTTTAAAGGCATAACAAAATTAAAAAAATAGTGAATCGATGCTTTTGCTTTATATTGATTAATTTATGAACACATTTTACATGCAATCAATTGAGAAACGAAAAAAAATTGTTGAAATAAACTTTTTTTATTGTCAATAATTAAAAATTACATAAATCATATACAAAATTCATTTAATAGAGTTATAAAAGTATTTTATTCCCCTCTCATCATTTGTTTTGATGAAATTAATTTACGCACTTAAATTTATACGTTAATTAATAACTTAAGTTAGAAGCATCTTAAAAACACATTAAACTCAGTTAACATAATTAAAATTGAGAGATATTAATTAAGTTAAGATTTGGAAGGACAGTTTCAATAGTTATATGCAACATGGTAATTTATTAAATTGAAACTCTAAGATTTGTGTTTTTACCTTGGTCTCTATCAAACCTGTAATAGAAATTATTAAGTGTAATTCATTTTAGTGAAGTTTGAAAATAAGATGATCACATATGATTTGGCTTTCGATGTCGTTTTATAAATAACCTTTTTAATTCTGTCTTTGTGCTTCCTTAATACATAAAAAATCTCTTCTAGCAGAAGGGGAAATCAGGAAGAAAAACGGATCATTTTCTTCAAGATCTCTTCTTTTAATCTCACTTTGAGCATGACTGGCGAAAAAAAAAATCTCTTATCCAATAGATAGTAAGAAACCAGGAATAGCGTCTGGTTGGTAATTGAAGAAACCATCGCTTTCCACGGAAATGTATATCATGGTCCAAAAGAAATCTTGATTATGCTTCATTGCCCACCCCGTGTTTGAAAGGGCTAATATTCCGATCGGTAATTAGTCTCACTAGTTTTTTTTTTTCCTTCCATTTTCGCCGTTCGATATACAGCTCATCATACCTTCGAAACTTGAAGGGAAAAGTTGGCGACTGCTGTGATTACGATTGTAATTATGCAGCTAACAAGTTGCCGACTTCTTTCTTAATGGTCACTCGCAACTCTTGCAACCTAATGGCACTTTTTTCCCGAAGAATATTTTAATGAGCCGAAGACTTTCGCCCATTACTCGTGAAATGGAAAAGAAGATAAATGAACAATTTTTCAGTCTTTACAAATCAATGAAGGAGAAAGAACTTGTGCGTGGTATGTTCCTATTTTCGCAGAAAATGGTACTACAATGTGCTTTACAAAAGCAAGTAAATAACTCTCAAAAGAATTTTCATAAAAGAAGTACACTTAGAAAAAAGATTTTTGTACTTCAGTTTTAATATGAAACTAAATTATAAATAATTTTTTACGAATAGCTTCAAATAGAAAGTTTGACAAAAATAAATTATTCATTTAACTATTGCACTATTTGCTTGCATCGAACTTAGGTGATTTTTCCGGAAATAATGAAAACCCCTTTTGTTACGTTTTACATTACTAATGAAATAATTTTGTTTGAATTTTATGTTTAATATTTATTATGAAATCACACATACATTCAATAACTGTAAATTAAATTTGAATGAGTTTTTCAAATGTGAGAAAAAACTGAAATTTGAAACAGTACTTTTATAAAACTAACGTAGTGCGATTGTCGAAGTTTAGTGTTTTTTATTACATTGTTACTATATTATTAGTTATAAACAAAGAAATTTCATGAAATATTCGTTTGAACTATATATATTTTATAATCCTTAAATGTTCAAGCTTTTAGTTATGAAATAGAAACTTGTAATTAATAAAAAATAATACAACTGAGCTACTAAATAATTTTATCAATTGTTTGGTACTTATCCATAATACCAGGGAAAATCTCGCCAAGCAGATGTTTTGGTGACAGTATATATAGTTGCCAGAAAAAATCACACCAAGAAGACTTTATTGTAGTCACAAGATACAGCATTCATATAAAGAAACTTAATAAAAGATTAAAAACACTACTTTTCCATTATATTAAACAAAAGCATTTTGTACTTTCTGTACTTTTCCATTCTGTACATTTTCTCCATTTCTGTACTTTTGATCCTAAAGTACAGTAATAGCGTTTTTTTTTTTTTTTACGGAGAAGTGAAAATAATACAATGTAGATTAGATGATTAAATTATTGGCTTAAAATTTTATTTTAAATTTAATATATACTAAACAGAATTTTTTGTGCAAGTTTTGTACTGACTGCAAAATGTCTGCTTGGTGAGATTTGCGATGGTATCATGGATAAATTTTGAGCTAATAAAATCATCTTATCTAGCTTATATTATTTTAACGTCTCTGTAAAAACATGAAATTTCCTTAAGATCAAAAGCGGAAGTATAATGGAAAAGTACCAATATTTGTAACGTACTTTAACATAATATAAAAGCGTTTCATCATAAAATGAGAATACTTATTTCATTGACACAATTTTTTTTAAAATTCACTATATAATACATCGAATTTTTTTTTGTGTAAAGTTGACTAAAAAGTGATAAACAATGGTAATCAAGCGCAAAGCTAAGCAAAGTTAAAGCTAGATGGTGCAAAAGATAGCTTGATGATAATTCTGACGGTTAACAGAAACATTACAATCACAAATCACCCAGGACAAGAAATAACTAAATACAGCAAAATTTAATTTGTCTCTTTGATAAAAGGTGCTACTACATTATGCCTACCCAAATAATCATTGATCTCTGATTCGATTGCTAAACAGTTTCCCCCCAGAAATAAACATTCGCGTTTAAATAAGTTTTATCAATAAGGGATAATTGTTTAGTTTATAAAATATAAGTAAAATGCTTTCGTTACTTTTGGTAGTTTTTGAAAACGTAAATGTATACATAATGCAAATGGAATATTATGTCAATAGTTTACAATTTTTTTCTTTCCCGTTATGGTGATTGTTAAAAGCTGGGGTAAAATGGAAAAGTACCAATTTTTTTTATAATTTCGTAGTCATGAATATTTCAATATTACTTTTAAGTTTACCCAAGTGGGTCTTCCGCTTGCTTCCTCAACATAAATTCCACAAAATAGCTTTCGAGACGATAGACGTTCCTCCGTGTTTCTTATTTCACCATTTAGAACTGCCCGATTAACTCTATTTTTTGAGTGTCCGTACCAGTTTCCGGAAGTACATAGTTGTACTTATGTGTCATTTTGAAATGTGAGATGCTTTCCTAGGACACTGTTATTTCCATGTGAATAGGAATATATTGTAGTTTCTTTTTTGATATTTTCCTTAATTGCTTTCAATAAAGTGTTCGAGGACCGATTTGGAACCTGCACATCCAAATATTCGTTCGGTTCGCGGCCAAATCCACCGAAGATCCATTGTTGTGGTATAACAAATCTCGCACTATTTTTTTTTCGTCTTGTGAACAAACTTTCGCCCATTTAGACAATCATGCCAGGTGCTCCTATTTTCCGTTGTTCACTTTTAAGCAAAGAATTCACACCAACCTCACGCATGAAGTTATTCTAGTCAACAACTTCCCTTTGACAGATTTCCAACTGCTTTTCACACCATTTAACTGAAGTTAATTCTTCGCTCCAATAATAAAATATCCTGGGCCGTGGTGTCCTGGTTGGTTAAGGTGTCTCATTATCGGAAGATAGTGCGTTTGAGTTCTGTAGACCAAAGATTCATTGTGTTTGCTATTGGTGGTTGGAGCATGTTAAAACTGAGTATGGTAGAAATGTTCTCCCAGGTAAAGGTTACCTCTGGGGTGGCAGACTAAGTATTGGGGGTCTTCTTCTTGGTTCTTGCTTCAAAATTACGAAGACTCCACCCGGCTCCTTCTATCTAAGTGGTACAGACTAGCTCAGGACTAGGTACAGGGTAACAAGCTGGTGCAACAACAATTAAATATGCCTTCAAGCAGCTCAATTTCGATGATTGAAACAATACGCTTTATAGATACTTCTTTTACAGCGACAAGACGAAATATTGGAGAGCCAATGACTTTTATTTCCGAAACTTAATTTCATTTTATGATTCTTATCATAAGTTGCGATTTTAGCTAAAACACTTTTCTCTTGAAAGAATCTGACCACTTCTTGATCTGTTTTGGACAAATCCCAAAATTTCATAGCTTTTTGAGTTAATTTTTTATATAAAGAAAAAGACCTGACCGATAAAAAGATGACCGCAATTTGCTTTCAAAATGTGGCGGCGAAAGATATTTAGTAGCGATATTTTGCTTAGAGCTGGTTGCTTCATTATTGGTGTCTTTATATTGTGCGCTGGTATAAAGGAAAACTACCAATTGCTTAGCTTAAAATTTTTAAGTTTAAAAATAAGAAAATCAGGTACTTCAAAATGACTATATCGTAATGTTTAAGTACATAAATATCTTAAAAAGCAATAAATGTTCACCTTAATCTATTTAAATTTATTGATTTTTAAAATAGTTAATGGTTATTAAAATAAAGAAAGCATTTTAGATTTACAAAGAGTCCTGTATTAATAGTTTTAGGACCATTTTTCGCATATAATACAGAGTATATTCGACTAGGAAACGATTCATTCAAGAGTGTTGAATTACGTTTATGGAGAACACCATTCTTTACCTCTTCATGAAAAAATTGTAAAGCTGTGTTTTAGGAAAAAATGCAAAAGAGACGATTCGTCAGACTATATTACTTCCTTCTACTTATCAATCATCGAGATTTTGTGAATGTTCCATAACTACAGAGCACATTTGAGCTTGTAGTGGTATTACATTTTGCCACCACTTAAAACCACGGTCAGAGCAGAGATTTATGCTAGCTGTATGCAAGCTATCATGATTCTAGATACTATATTTCTAGAAACGTCTAGAAATTGGGATGTTTCGATCACACTTGCTCCAGCTAGATGGGTTCCTACAATTTGGTCCCTCTGAATATTTGAAATAAAAATTCACTGAACTTTTTTATCTATCCATGGTTTTAAGTATGATACCCCCTCCCCAAGTGATTTTTCGCCAATTCCAGAGTCCATTGTTTTGATAATTCAGTTGCCAATTTAAGTTTTTGTTATTTTTTCAGATATTTTTCGTTGCTAGATATTGTTTTTTTTTTCTTGTGTTTTACATCATTTTTACGTCATATACATGGCTCTTTTCAGTGGCAACCGCATTTGAACAGTTTTCTTTTTACTTTCAATTCGAACTTTTTGTACTACGTTTGTTGTTGTGCTTCGTTGTCGCCAGCATTTTTCCAATATTTTTGTTTATTTTATTATTTATATCTTTTTTATTTTGCTTATTTATAATATATTTTTCTTATATATATATATATAATTTATTATTCTATTTTTCTTCTATATTTTTCCATAATATAACCTATATATTCGACATGTGAGCGTGACGTCATATCAAGTCATTGTTATTTACTTATCTCCTTTACCGGTTGTTTTGAAGATAAGGCAAACCCAACAAAAAAAGTTTTCATTCATTTCCTTAGTAATACTTTTTTAGATTTTATATACTATTATATGATTCCAAATTTTCTAAAATGACTATGTTTGGAACTTACGGAAAATTTTCACCGTTATAAAACATGTGCTTAACTAGGCAACAAAATAAATCTCAATTGTCCCCAATGGATCCTGCTGGTTCCCACCTATGTATTAGAAATCTGCTTTTTATTATTTCAGTAATATTATTTAAAAGGAAATTTTAAATGTTGGTGGAAGAAAAGCAATAGTCTTAAGATTCAAAAGCGATAGCTTATAAATATTGCAATTATTAATTTAGAATTCCATTAATTAATGATAATTTTAAAATTTAAATCGTACGTGCAGATTGAAACTAACCATAAAGTGAATGTTTTGTCATGTTTTTTTCATTTGGCTTTTTCTTCTGTTGTATTGTCCATGTATTAATGGCTTTAATGAATGAAAAACGTCTTCTCAAACCGATTCTTTGCGTATATAAGAAATCCTTTCATTAACAAAATGATTTTCGACAATATTCTTTGACATTCGATGGTGAACGAAGTTTACCATCGAATGTCATTGAATGTAAGTTCGCCAAGGTGAGACCGTAATACTCACTTTTACCAACTTCGCCTTGTTTGCTGCCACTCGAAGAATGAAATTTGAAGGCAAGCAGGAAATTCATTGACAATTTGGATTTACAACGTCATCTCAATGCGATGCGTGAAGTGAATGAAGCGTTATCTGACGTCATGGATATTTTAAAGCAATCAGAATTGAAATAAAGTGGCGTACTCAGGATGTCAATTGTAACGGGAGAAACAACCAATTTATGGTTAATATATATTCCACTGTGTGTATTACTGAGCATAATTCTAAATTTTTAGTTACAATTTAATTGAAAATATTCGCCCAAACTAAAATATATAATAACACAATGTTTATTTATTTGACACTCAGAGAAGCTATATCACTAAGTTATACAAATTTCAAGATTTTATCTTCCAAAATTAAATATTTAACAATAAGTTATATTTTTCATGATAAAAACTTCGTTTTTTGATGTAAGAAATTCTTTTAAAAATAAAATGAAATGAAATTTTTAATAGAAGATTTTATTTCGTGAAAAATAATATAAATTTATTGAACCATTTTAGGTAATTATTCGCGTAAAACTTACTTTTAACAATAAAATGATTCCTGTTAACAATATTGTTACTTAAAAAATCAAAGTTATAAAAACAGACCATTATTTTCAATTTAAATATACTTGCTGGATAAATACATTTGGCTAATAAAGATATTTAAATATATTTTGGTGAAAATAAAATGGATGTACTTTTTTTACGTGCTTTTGAAAAGATATTAATTCAAAATGATTAATAACTTTTCCTACATGGATAACTTTTCATTCAATTACTTCTTTTATAAAATACTTTAATGTCTGTATTTGAAAATAAAATTACGGAAATATGGCTTTAGAAGATATTTTTAGAATGAATATGAACGAATTCTTTTTTGAAAAGCTTTATAACTATCATTTGAGATGATTTATTACTTATTTCTCTGTTGATGATGAATTTTGATGTTTTTTTTTACTTCATTCAGGCCACTATAAGGTCTTATATATCTATATATATATATATATATATATATATATATATATATATATATATATATATATATATATATATATATATATATATAAATGGTTGTTATTTTCCGCTTCACCTGCATAGCGGATAATGTCACTAAATGTTATTACCAAAAGAAACAAAATATCACAAATTTATCATTTTGCTATTATTATTTTTTATCCTTTGCAAGTATTTTAAATGCTGAAAGTACAATTATGTACTCAAAATATTTTTTTCAACAGTTACTACTTTTGATTTATTTTTCGTTAGGTGTCACCAAAGAGTCAAACAGTTAATGAAACAGTACCCATGTACTTTTATATTTTGTTAACTCAATAAATTTTTTTTTATCGATTTACGTTTTATTTTTTAATATTGTTGGATATATATATATATATATATATATATATATATATATATATATATATATACAATTAATAGTATATTTTATAAATTTTTTATAAAATTAATAATTAAATATTAAATGGAGAATAACACAATTAAAAATACAATGAAAATACCAAATGGAAAATAATAATATATTCATAAAGTTAAATATTAGATGGATAGTAATACTTCGTTCCATTTTATATTTTTCTTTGAAATTTTAAACATTTTCCAACAATTTACTATATTTCGTATTTTCAATGTATTGTTTTATATTTTCTTCGAAATTTTAAGATATATATTGAACATTTTTCCACTATTTACTATATTTCGTATCTCCAATGTATTGTTTTCCATTTTCAATGTATTGTTCCTTATCTAATATTTAACTTTATAAATATATTATTGTTCTCCATTTGGTATTTTTATTGTATTTTAAATGTATTATTTCCATTTAATATTTTATTATTAATTTTATAAAATGTGTTATTAATTATATTTCAGTAATTCTATTTTAGCTGCCTTTGCATTGAAAGTATTACTAAGAATAAATGTTTATATCTATTCTTGCACTTTTCAGTTCTGTATCTAATCTAGCATTATATATATATATATATGCATATAAAGGATGTTCATTAGAACAGTTTATTGCAGTGATGAAACGAGCTAGTTCTTGTTAAAATTGAAAGGTATGGAGCTCTAAAAAAAGTATAGTTTCTACGGACACTGATGCGCATTCACCACCCGTACCAAAATGATTGGAGAAAGGGACATAGTGACGGTATTCAATAAACAATCTGTATCCAAATGTATTTATGGTATTCTAATATGTTCATAAGATGTTCTTAAAGTGCTGTAAATATATGCTAACTGTGATTTTCTAAGAGGTAAATATGGGCTCAATGTTTACTCCTTTAAAATTTTGTTTTGTGCTGGGAAGTACATCATTATCCTCGAACAAGAAAAAAGTTTCAATGTACAATATAAAAAATAGATATGATTTTGGAGAATCTTTGTGAAATGCTTGGTGATATTGTTTATCAGTCAACGTATCCTTCCAGAATGGTGAGTGACCATATTCTTTGTTATTTTTCGGATATAACAATTCACTCGAACATAGTGAGAGTGATGGTAATTAGTTCGTTTCCTATTTCCACTAGCTAATGTTTAAATTTGCTGGTGATTGTGAAGCAGGATTCTTCAAAGAACACCACTGGGAGGTATTGTTCTGGTCCTTGAGGTGATCTTTAAGTTAAAGTAATTTTTCTGAAAATATAATGGTTTCAATAACATTCGTGTAAAAAACTTCCTTTTCTAACAGCCAATAAGGTATAACAAGTAAAAAATGCTTTTGGTTTACTAAGAAGTCTAGGTAATGTGGGCATTGTTAGTTGCTATCTAGATAGAAGAACGTTTTTTTTTCTTTTTTAAATGCTAATGATATATTAAGCACTGCACACTTTCCATTGTCTGAAGCATGCTTCTCCAAAACGTTTTACTTCCAGAAGTTTTTATATAAACATAACCTCTTTTTATTCGACGTGCTTTCTACTATGGATTACTTCAATAAGTTTCTTTGAGTTTTTACTTCATTGTGAGATTATTTAAATTTCTACTTAAGTGTGAATTTCTTTGAGTTTGTACTTGGTTATAAGTTTCTTTTAGTTTGTACTTAGTTATAATTTTCCTTGAGTTTTTACTTCATTGAGTTTCCTTGAGTTTGCACTTCACTGAGTTTCCTTGAGTTTGTACTTCATTGAGTTTCTTTGAGTTTGTTCTTCATTTTCTTTGAGTTTGTACTTCATTGAGTTTCCTTGAGTTTGCACTTCACTGAGTTTCCTTGAGTTTGCACTTCATTGAGTTTCTTTGAGTTTGTACTTCATTGAGTTTCTTTGAGTTTGTACTTCATTGAGTTTCTTTGAGTTTGTACTTCATTGAGTTTCTTTGAGTTTGTACTTCATTGAGTTTCTTTGAGTTTGTACTTCATTGAGTTTCTTTGAGTTTGTACTTCATTAAGTTTCTTTGAGTTTGTACTTCATTGAGTTTCTTTGAGTTTGTACTTCATTGAGTTTTTCAATTTCATTGTTCAAGTACTATGATGAAAAATTCTAAAATTGTGAATTAATATTGAATATTGGACATAAAATGTAAAAAATGATAGCGGTATCTTTTTAAACTGACAAAGCGATTTTGACTTTTGCCTTGAATATTAACTTCTGATCATATGTCATGCCCTTAAAGTATAAATCAGAAATTTTCCCTATAATGTCCTGCTCCTACCGAGAGGAGAGCTTTGATGCTCTTTTCATTATTCGTAGTTAGAAGATAGATATATCACACTCACAGAACACAACATGCATAACATTTCTCGTGGACAAAATTAAATTAAACATCAACCTTTTAGGATTAGTACAGTTTTACATATAATCAATGGATACTATATGAGAAATCTCATTCATATATAACTATTATCATAACGGTAACAATTAAGGTAATTAAAGTTAATTTTATTTACAAAATATTTATTATTTAGCATCAAAAACCAGTCTTTGAAACTGGTATGAATGTATCTCAAAAGAATATGAAAAAACTAAATTAGTGTTTATTAAAAAACTCTACGTGTTTATGGCAATATGTAGCTTATGGAACAATTTCTGATGATCTTGTAAATTTGATTAACCTAGAATGTTTGGTTCTTGTAAGGCTCTTCTAGTACTAAATAAATGGTCAAAAATAGTTTTAAATTACAACCAAAATATATGGCGAAATGGTAATTTTATTTAAATATGGAATGCATACTTAAAAATATGCATAGTGTTTTTTAATAGAATTGCAACATATATTTAATCTTTTGTTGCATGTGTCCTTGGATTTTATAAAATCAAAGCAAACATTCTTAAAAGTGATGCTTATCATGTACAACATATTTTAATTAAATAAGAAATTCTGAAATAAAGTTGAATTGTAGATTCTGCGTGTAAAGAGAAATCAAATTAGTGTAACCTTTGAAGATCAAAGCACAAGGCGAGTTCTTAACATCAAGTGTGTTTCTAGAATTTTCTCTTATTTCCCTTCCTGAAAAGGTTTTCTTTCTATTACACGTGACAAACGGGTTTCCTGCTTTAAATCAATCGATTTTCTTATGAAATCTTGCTCATAAGACAATTATTCATTTTAATCAACAAAAGTAATTGATTGTTCGTATATATTTTTTACTTAAAGGATTATAAATTTTATGGTTATAATTGTATTATTAAAAAGACGTAGAAAACATTTTCAGTAAAGTACAAACAATGTACTTTTCAAAATGTCAGTTTTTTTTTTTATCTTCGTTTATTAATTTTTTTTATACAAGAGTGTCGGAAATTGAATTAAAACTTCAATCGTATTGGTTTAAGGATACTAAGTATATTTTAATAAGTTCTGAATTTAACTGCAACCGTGACCAAATGTATATCAATTATTATATATGTTACTCTTTGCAGTATGTTTCAGAGATTGTGTGGTAGTTAAGCGGCCGAGTTGGTCGCTGTTATTATGTATTATATCAAGTGTTTTATAATTTTAAACTGTTTTAATAAATGTTATTTCCCTACAAAGATCTATGAGATGTGTTATGTTAGACTTATTTTAGAAGAATTATTCCTGCCTACATATATCTGATTAAACTGCGCTTATACTCTGCGCGTCTTTACACAGACAGTGAATAAGACACAAAATTGCTCTCATAAATAATAGAAAAACATAATTTTTCTGGTTTAGAAATTAATATTCAGTAAATTTATTCTTTGTATTGTAACTGATAAACATAAACAAGGCAAAAATTTTTTAGCATACATTAAATGAAGCAGCTATGAAATAAACATATATTTTTGTAACACTTGAAAAAAATAATGTCATGCAATAATTTTTCTTTGTTTTTTTGTAAATAATGAAAAATTCCAAATTTTATTACATGCTTCGGGCGAATTATTTATGAATTGTATTTGAAATATATTACTTCATCAATTATTTCCTCCATTCTCTAATTCACGGATGACCGACCTGCGACTAGTGAACCACACGTGGTTCTATATAAATGTACACAAGAGAAGATCAAGCTCTACAATTAAAATATAAGTCAACACCAATTACTGAATTTTTAGAAATTTACACCAGAATCGAAGTATCCTGGATTAAAAAGGGCTGCTTTTTGAAATATTTCAATGTCCATTGGGTGGTAGTGTTTGCGAGTTCGGGGTCGTGAAATTGGGATCCCCCTGTAGCCCCTCCGCTTTTCTCTCCAGTAGCTTTCATCATTCTGGTACAGCTCTTTTGAGCTGGGTACAGGGAAGCTCGCTGGCGTAAACGCAAACAACGTACTTATATGAATAATTTTATTCGACTTTAAAATTTGTGAAATCCAAATACCAATTAGTATTAAATAACCAGCATATCAAAGAATTACTAAGAAGTGCTGTCACCAATTATTCAGCAAAGTTTAAAGAATTATCAAGAGAATTAAAATAAATGTGTTTGGAATTTTTAATATTTAAATTCAATACACTTTTGAAAAATTGTACCTTTATTTATGTTCTCAATAAATATAATTTCTATTAAAAAACCTTTTAATGACTTTTTTTGCATACCTTTAAAATGCATATTTAATTGTGGCTCTCGAAAACTTTCAAGATTTGAAAATAGGCTAGGACTAAGAAAGAGCTTGGCTACCCCTGCTCTAATCGCAGAAAAACTATTATACACTTAAATTAATTGCTTTTACAAGAAGAATAAAAAAATTACAAATAATAACTAAACGGTATAAATTTGTTAATTTTTATTGTAGAAAATGTTTAAGTTGCTTTCAGGTGTTGCAGATGCAACGTGAGGTTTAATGTTATGCCTCCAGCAACGTGGGGAATCTTGTTTTTATCACAGGAAAACTGGAGTGGGCAGAGTATAGCGTGTGTGTGTTTTTTGGGAGTATCCATTAGTTGGCCCTTCGTGCTTGTAAATCGACCAGGGATCTCCTGTTCTTGGTTGCTTGTTTGTGTCCTGCCTTTTAAGTGGGGAAGTTAATTGAGGGGGAAAGGGAAGTGTATCACGTGACAGCAGCAAAACATGACAATGCTTTCACCTTTTGTTTCTCCAAAATGGTTGGTGTCTTTTTTCGAAGCACCTGCATTTCCCAACTAAAATCTGAGGGGCGATTCTGTCTTTTTTTATACTGGAATGAATGTGGCAGACGAACATATGTTGGTCGACAGAAATATTGATGAGACTTTGTAGAAGATCATTTATTACTATGAGTAAGGTTTATCATACAAATAGAATATTTAATGATAAAAGCTTTTTGTAAGAAACAATAAAAACAGACTTTATAAAAAAAACGAGTTGAATACTTTCAATTTACATTTTAAAATGTTTATTTCTGTTTATATAAATGGTTGTTATGATATCAGTTACTTTTATCCTACATGTGATTTAAATATTTTCGCACCTTAAACTATAAGAATTTTTCAATAAAAGCTTATCTAAAGAAAACCGCTTAATATTTAAAAATGATTATAAATTTGTTAATTTGTACATACTATTACACACACACACATATATATTCCATTATTCATTTATTACAATATAGTAACAAACTTACTAATTTTAATTTTAAAAAAAATCATGAGTTTTTTTTCAACAAAATTTATGCTACAAATTAGAATTATAGAACAAAGAGTATTTAATTTTATAAATAAAATTTCATTGCTTAAGTTATCAAAAGTGATATCACACTATAAAACTTTATAAGACAGAATTTAAAAATAGTTATCTGAAATCACTAAACTCTTAAGTGGACGGACCAGCATGCAGTGTTAGTGAACCAGTTGCAAGTCAAGTGAAGCTAGCTGCATATTTGTCTTTTTTTTAAAATTTACTTTACAGTTATTATTGCTCATTAAAATTATTAAACCATACTTTTTAGTAATTTTACTTACTTTAGATGGAGAACAACTTCGTGTAAGAATAGCTTAGAATATAATAGAACACTGGTTCATAAATTAAGAAATCCAAAAAAAAATTTTAATCACATATCTAACGAAAGTATCCCTTAGATTGTTTAATAATCTGAATTAAACGGACTTAAATTTGTGTCGTCTCGTCTGTTTCTATAAATGTTTTGAAATTCTAGAGAACCCCAAACAATTTTTTATACACTATTTAGCAGATAGTATTAATAAAGAAGTCAAATTTCATTATAGTATTAATAAAATAGGCAGAATAGAATGGAACACTGGTTCATAAATTAAGAAATACAAGCCATAATTTGACAAATCACATATATCTAGCGAAAATATCCCTTAAATTGTTTCATAATCTGAAGGAAACAGACTTAAATTTGAATCGTCTGTTTATCTAAAATTTTTGAAATTCCAGAAAAACACTAAAAAGTTAATGTTTTATACGCTATTTAGTTATAGTATTAATAAATCAGGCAAATTATTATAAAAACAGGACAATTCTGACTAAAAGACTATTGGAAAAGTTTTAATGTCTGGTACCATCCAGTACGTGTATAAATGGCATTTGAAGTAGAGAAGATGAGAAACGTAAAATGGCATAATACTTTTGGTAGATTTATAGTTAGGGAAATTTACTACATAGAGATGTCTAGGGAATATACTAGTAGCAACGCAACATCTGTCGAGTTGCTTCTTTTAGCAATTTTGGTAACATTATCTGGAAAAATTTACTTAAAGTACCATCAATAAAAGGATAGGATAAATTTAAAGAGGGATAACAGTGGCAAGGAAGTTCAAAACTACTCAAACAGTGTATTTTAAAGATGCATTTTATGTACAATAATCTTTAAAACACCAATAAAATGTATTATTAGTTAGTACTTACCGAAGGCCACGCTTTCTAAGTTGCCGTGAATGGTGTAAATGGGCATAACATAATATGGAGACTTATTTTTTAAGCATAATATCAGTTCAATCAGCCAAAGATTCCTAATATTATATATGCCTTGAAAGAAAAGGAATCTCGAAGTCCTCCCTTGAAAAACTTTCAAGGGAAACATTTTGATTTTTTTATCGTATTTATGGTAGTCGTATCAAATAAAGCGTGAGTTCTTTACAAGTCTTCTGCAATTTCTTCTCATAGTCATAGGTCTACCAGTGATAGCGGAACTCCAATTCTCCTTTGATCAGCACTTATAGCTGGGAAGTTAAAATTGTGATGGTCTGGTGTCGATGTGATGGTCTAGTGTTAGCCGCGTGTCAATGACATAGTTTCTGTAGATTTTCTTGCCCTCAATGTCAGTCTTCACGCCTCTGTGATGTTTGGCTCTAAGCCTTAAAATGGTTTTCGTGGTTAATTTGTCAGTGTCCATATTAAAAAGCTGGTGTTTTGTTGGAATTGGCATTTCTTTTTATTTAGATTTAGCTTTTGCGCAAGCTTCTTGGAGGGTAACTTTAATATTGTTGATGTTGAGATTTCTGGCTTCTTTGGCTAATTTATTAGCATTTCCTGCAATATCAAAATACGCGAATATAAACTGGAGAGTGCAGGTTTTGTCCAATTCTTAAATGCCATAAGGATCTAATTGGATTTCTTGGGTGACAGAAGAGTTCCCATTTAGAATTGCTGGGAGGCCAGCTTTCGAGTCACAGAAGTTAACAAGCCCTTTTTAATCTCATAGAAGGGCGGGCTTTGCACATGTTAAGTGTCTTTGCATTTGCCCGAAGTTTGCAAGTTAAGTTAGAAACTATAGTTCCAAGTCCGAATTTACCTTGGAGAGGTGTAACATCGGAAGCACAGTGCTGGCCACCCAAATTGTAACATCAAGAAAGACAAGAGATATCACAGCAAAATTTATTTTGTAGATAATATATTAACTAAGTATAAATTATTAAATTTATAGACTTCTGTGAAATGTGGCTTCTTCCAAAATCAGTAGACAGAGTAGCCGCCATTGATGGAGATCACCTTTGCCACACGCCTTGTCATTGATTCAAAGAGACTTTGGATCTTTTCTTGAAGTACAACAGACACAGCAGCTTCCACACATTGCCCAAGTTGATTTGGGTGTTGCAGCTGGGAATGTAATCAGGGTAAATTACTAAAAACATGGACAACATGTTTTATATCGGTGAAAGATCTGGTGAGAGAACTGTCCAGGGAAGCAATTAAATCCGGCGATTGACGAAAAACCCTTGGAAAATGCTTACCGCGTGTGGTCACGCATTATCCTGCTAGACAGACCACTCTGCTGTAAACGACGTCGAATGGTACGCGCAGACATTGGATGATGCGTTACAAACTGAATGTTTTTTTTCTACGTCAGGAATTGGCTACATCGGCCATTTTCCTTCTAGCAGCCCTATATAAAGTAGCCTTCATATGATAGTTGTCAAGCATAAGAGAGTTAACGTTGTCCAGAGATGGGCAAACAGTCAAATGACTAAAATTCATTGCCTCTCCTGTCATTCTAAATGATGACTAAAATTCATTGCCTCTCCTGTCATTCTAAATGATGACTAAAATTCATTGCCTCTCCTGGGCAGTCAGGGATGAACCATAGCACAGACTGAATATGCTGTGTTTGGTTCATAATATGGCTGAGCGATCCGTCACTGCTATGAGCACAATTTAGCTGTCATCACGTGAAGTGGTGCACTGAGGATGATGCGATGGAATACGTCGGTCCACCTTACCCTCCTGCATCCAATGATCATATATCTGCTTTACAGTTGTTTGGTTTTGTCCAGCAGGACCACCTATTTCAATGAAAGATAATCCACAATCACGGTAGTCCATTATTCCTCCTCTGTCAAATTCGGATACAGGATCGAAAAATGATCACTGTTTTCTACAAGGTATAATTGATCGTTAAAAAAAATAAAAAAAGAAAACACAATTGCAGAGCTTGAAATTGTCGAAATCTCCAAGCCTTGAATAGCGCTTTGAAGTGGTTCCATAGACGCGCGTGATGTGCGTCTATGCTGAAATTCTAATCATCTGCATATTTCACTTCCGCTTATGCATGGTGTAAATTTCATGTTATTTACATGCTTACGTCAGGGTATTGCATTTACTGTGTCCAGCAGTGTAGTTAGAAGCATTTCTGATCCTCTATTCGTGATAGTTTAATCAGAGGAGCCATCGGTGCAAGTATGTACAAAGTCTCCTTTTGGAAAAAGTTCTATTGTCTTTAATTATAAGATATATCGTTTTTATTTCATGGATCCAAGAGATCGGTTTGTATATTGGCATTTGATGAACGATTTTTGTCAAAGATTGGTTTTTGGATAATGGAAACATTTTGATGATAACAGACTTTTAGTTTTGCTCTGTAGCATTCGCTGTGTTTCAACTTTTCTTCACAATTTTCCATATACTCATTACTTGATATCCGCTTCTGTAACAAAATTCGAAACTTAAGAAAATTTCCCCAGAGATATTGTCAAGAGATGTTGCCAGTTCTAATGTCTTCATCTTAAAAGACGATTTTATTCTTAGTTTGTAAATGCTATAGTAAAGCTTGCGAAGAGTGAAGAGAAATAACTAATTGATTGATATTTTTCAAAATTGAAAAATTTTACACCTAAACTCAATCAATTATTTATGAAATATTCTAGCAAATATTTTGCCTCAACATAATCCTTCTGAAAATAGTGTGCCACGCATCTTCAACAATTCTTTGAGAACTTCAATTTTAGTTATGTCAAACTTTTTCATACCTTCCGTTAAGGATTGCAGATTTCTTATCAGTAATGGGTCGTCATATATGTTTCCTTATTACACATACATTTATGCATCAAAAACTATTTTTTTAAACATTGTTTTACTTGATATCTTATTTGGATGGCCTTTTCGATCCACATTTTTTCCCGATAATTTTTAGTTACAATTTGTTGATATAATACCGTTATACGAGTGTTACTCTGAAATTTTTGAGGTACGCGCAGGCGCGAATTTACAAAATAAAAATAACGATTTAATTTTAAAATACAAAGTATTTTAACACAGAAGACCATTTTTCACTGACTTATTTCAACTTGTTTAGCGTAGAATAAATTTTAAACAGAAGAGAAAATGGAGTTGACACGAGAACATTTTCGCGCTATGATTTTCTACGATTTTAAAGCAGGATTAAATAAAAAAGAATGCGTTCAACTGTTGCAATTAGTATTTGGTGATGTATCTCCAGCTCGTGCTACTGTATTCAGATGGTTTAGAGAATTTAGAAGAGGTCACCATTTTCTTCAGGATGAAGAACACACAGGAAGGCCGCCGTCGGCAGTAATCCCGGATAATGTGTCTGCCAAACGAAAAATGTTAATGGATGATAATCGCTGTACCTATCAAATGATACCGAAGGAACTTAACATTGGATCCGCAGTCATACACAAAATCATTCATGAAGAATTACATAAGAAAAAGGTAGTTTGCCGTTGGATTCCCATAATCTAACTGAGCACCAAAAAGAGGAGCCTGTCAGAATCAGTAAAGAAATTCTTAAATTGATAAATGATGGTGGCCACCACATCATTTCTAAAATTATAACAGGTGATGAAACATAAATACCGTTTTTTGACGTTCCAACACGTCAAGAAAGCAAAGTATGGGTCTTTGAAGGTGATCCCACGCCGACCAAGGTGAAAAAACAACGCGCACTGAAAAAAGTTATGTATGCCGTTTTCTTCAGAAGTACGGGATTGGTCAAAGCCATCAAGCTGGAAGGACAGAAGACAGTAACAGCAAACTTGTATACCACAAAATGTTTTCCAGAAATTCTACAAGAACTGAATGTTAGGGGACTAATGCTTCACAATGATAATATCTCTTCACATATAGCCGGATTAACAGTTGAATTTCTTAAACAAAAACTAATTAAAGTAATTGAACATCCACCGTATTCACCTGATCTAGCTTTGTGCGACTTTTGATTATTCTTTAATCTAAAAAAGAACTTACGTAGACGTCGTTTGCATTCAAAAGAAGAGATTGATGTGGCTATGAATGCATGTTTTTCATCTATTCCAAGAAATGAATGGCTTGAGGCATTTAATCTGTGGAAAATTCGTCTACAAAAGTGCATTGATTCTGGAGGAGACTACTTTTAACACACTTAAAATTTTGTAAGTGTAACTTTAAAAACCTAGTCGTATCTCAAAAATTTCAGATTGACCCTCTTACTCTATTTTGCAAGACAAAATCAAGGTTAATTAATGCATATCATTATAATAAAGATTGTTTTTCATTTTGAAACAGTTACTTTGAAGCAATTTGTTTGAAAGAATTATTTTCTAAGGGTATTGCTTGAAAATAAGAACAAAGAATATCTTACCGCTAATATTGCATGACATTATGTCTTTAACTACAATATTTTCAAGTCTTTAACTGCAATTTGTTTGAAAGAATTATTTTCTAAGGGTATTGCTTGAAAATAAGAACAAAGAATATCTTACCGCTAATATTGCATGACATTAATGTCTTTAACTACAATTCCTTCTTTCTTGTCCATTATATCACTGGCTCTGAGAATCATATTATAAATCATGGATTCATGTAAAAAATACTTTTTATACATTCAAAAGAAATTTATTATTCCGTAAGAAATAAAAAAAAGTTGTTAGTTTTATCTTCCATAAACAAAAAGGTATTACATTCATAAGGTAACTTTTAATAAATTGTTTGAAACGGTTTTTCATAAAAAAACATTTAGAAATATTTAAAAATTGCTTTAAAAAAAAAAAAAAAAAAAAAAAAAAAAAAAAAAAAAAATTTGATTCTCCGCTTTTCAAAAGCTGACTTATAAAGAAAGCAAAGTGAGAATATACACAACTACTAGTAACGGTGAAAAAGGTGTTTCAATGGAAATAAGTTTTAAACCAATCCTAACTATTTCAGTTTATTTTTTATGCTATTGCAAATAAAAATAAGGGATTTAAGAAGCAAATTAGTGTGAGAAAGATTTTAATTATTATTGGCCTGAAATTCTCCTATTTTTTAATAATAAAGTAGAGGGCTTGATACTAATGACTTTCTTAACATATTATTTCGTATTATTTAATGCATTCCTGAAAAATCCTTATTTTATTCCATTTTTTTTATTTCATTTCGTTTTTTATTATTCTTTTATTAATCATCTTAAATTTGCCATTTATAATTATTGTTTCGAACGCTCATATAAATTTCAAATCCTAAAATAATAAAAGTTGCTAGAATTCATTCATTTGGTATATTTAATTCATAAAACTATGGTCCTTAATTTGAATTAAAAACTCTGTGAATAACAAAACAAAAATTTGTTTGTTAAAATTTTTAAATAGAATAACGAAATTATTTAAAATATTTTTTTAATATAAATACGAAAATTTATTTTTAACATCATTTATAACGATGTGCTTTAATTCCTTTTTAGATTTAAAAGGTAAAATAAATGTAGTTGATTCAAATTTATTTCATATGTAATATTGATGATGAAAATAATAAGTGATAGTGAGAATTAATTTAATAATATGGTAATGATAATACGGGATATTTTTTAAAATGATTAAATTCATATGGTCGCAGTTTTTTAGTTACTTTGAATGAAATATATGATAATAAAGTTTTCTATATACTGCTTAATTTCTATTTTTATTTTTGAGAGAGATAATTTTCTTTTCAAACTAAGCTTGCATTTTTTAACTTTCTTTGAGAACTATAATTATATATTCAGTTATTTGTTTGATAATTTACGTTTACACTGTGTTTTGAATTATTATAATGTTAAATATGCAGAATGCTTCAAATTATAGAAGGTTATTAAATACAATTTAATTAAATTTATTAGTAAAACATTTTTTATATTTTTAAGAAAAATTACCAGGTGGAAGAATAAAGGGAAGAATTTAGCAAATAAATTAAACTAAAAAATATTAGTAAAATAAAAATTTGAATAAGAATTTTTGAAAGATATTATTATACGGAAATTAAAACACAAAAACAGAGGGAAAATTTTGTGTTTGCTGTGAAATAATGTTGTGAAAAAAATGTTTAAAAAATCGCAACAATATTAGTATAAAAAATTCTTATAAAATGCATATATTTCATTTTTATTTTAAAAATTCTTCTGAAATTAAGCATCTTTACAAAAGAAATTTTAAAAAATTTGA